>JBBPDC010000109.1:20988409-21025748 GCA_037974485.1 Hemigrammopetersius urotaenia
TTAGATCTTTAAGTCCATCTCATGAAAAATCGGAGCAGAAACAAAGGTGTTGCGTTTATATTTTTGTTGAGTGTACAATGAGTGCTCATGGCATATACTTTTACAGCTAAAGTCAGAAATGCAGTCCTCTTGCATCAAAATAGAAAGTGATTGTTATTTTTGAGAACATAAAATGACTGTTGTAACTGTTTTCATATTGGTATTTTTCAACCAGCACTTTGTGGAGCATTCTTTAGCATTTATAGCTTCTAATAACCATTTTCAGTAAGTGTTGACAAGCTTCTTACAATTTTTGCCCGTTGTTTACATGCAAAAGCATTCAGCTCATTGATGCTTGATGGCTTATGTACTGTGACTGCTGCCTTTGAAATCCCACCAAAGATTTTCTGTGGTATTTAAATGTGGGGACTGAGAAGGCCACTCCAGGACATTCCAGTATCTACTTATCAACCAAGCTTTGGTTGACTTGGAAGTGAGCTTGAGATCATTTTCTTGCTGGAAAGTCCAATGACCACTAAGATTACATTTATTAACAGAAGGCGTCATGTTCCTCTTTAAAATGGCCTGTTATATGATGCCAGTTACATGGTCAAGATTGCTACTTCCTGCAGCAGAATGTATCACTACATCAATAAACCACCCCCATTCTCAATTGTGGGGATGGGGTTCTTTTGGTCGTAAGCCTAGCCTTTCTCACACCAGACGTACCATGTGTCCAGTCATCAGTCCACAGAGCTTTTTCCCAAAATGTTGCAGGCCTATCCAATTTTCCCCAGGCATATTCTAGTTGACCTTTGATCCTTGTGGTCAAGAGGGCAGTCCATCTTGCAGGCACTAAGTCCATGTTTATTTAGTTCTTGTCTTATAGTTGCCACTTGTCCCAGCCTAAGTTAAGGGCCCTTGATGAAATGTTGGTCTTTCTCTTTCAACTGGGCAGGTTTGCAGATGTGCTGTAAGCTTTAAACTTCATTAAATGCTTCCAGTGGTGCCTCTAAGAATGTTTTGTTATTATTATTTTTTCCTTATACCATATGCCCTTCAGGTGCAATAAAAAAAAATCCTCTCTCAGCTTTTGTGAAAGCTCCCTACTCATACCCATAATTGCAACTCCCCTTTAACACCTCAATGTGTGGGGGTTTATATACACATCATGGCTGAAGCCAGTAAAGGAAAGTTATAGAATTTCCAAAGGCCTAATTCTGTTTTGCTGTTTTTAAAACCTTGTTTTTTCTTCCCTAATGTGGAGCTATACATGTATTGTCCTATTACTCATGAATATTATGCCATACGTTTTGTTTTTTTTTCATTGATTTTACTTTAAATTGAGCAGTTATTGGAATGCACTGTATCTGTGGCACAAGCATAACACTGTATGATTAAAACTGTTAACTTTGCTGTTGTGTTGTCATGACTTTGTTGGTTGCATATTGCTTGTTTAATTTGGTTTTTGTGTGGATAAATAAAAGACTAGCCTCATGCACAATCTCTGTGCTGTTTTGCTCTCATGTTCTTCAGAAGTGTGCTTATCTAATGTGACTTAGTTTAATTTAGTTCACTTGATCTTTGCTTTGTTTTTAAAACAGATGTAAAAGGTGCATAAATCAACAGTAGAGCATTTCTATGCCCTTGATACAGTCTTATGCAAAAGTTTGGCCACCACTCAATAAATAACATATTTTGGTCATTTTTTTAATTGAAAAGATGTAAACACAGTCTTTCCAGGAAAATGCACAATGTTTTCAGCAAATATTGATGTATAATTACTTTTTATGTCAAAAATTGAACAAAGGTAAAAAAAGAAACTTTATTTTGGCACTCTGCAAAAGTTTGGGCACCCTACGTACTCTGTACTTAGTAACCCCACCTTTGGCAGATATCACAGCTTGCAAAAGCTTTTTATAGCCAGCTAAAATTCTTTCAATTCTTGTGTTTTGGGATTTCCTCCCATTCTTCACTGGAAAAAGGCTTCTAGTTCTGTAATTTTCTTTGGTAGTCTTCCATGCGCAGCTCTACCCACAAATTTTCAATGATGTTTAAATCAGGGGACTGTGATGGCCATTCCAAAACCTTCAGCTTGCCTCTCTTGAGGTAGTCCATGGTGGTTTTCGAAGTATGTTTGGGGTCATTGTCCTGTTGAAGCCATCCTCTTTTCAGCTTCAGCTTTTTTTTCTTTTTCTTTTTCCATTTCCTACAGAGACTGTGTTAACATTTTCAATTACAAAATCACCAAGTTGGTGGCCAAATTTTTGCATAAGACTGTAGGTCCCTTAATTTGTTTATGAGCATGGTTTAGAAAGCTATGTATTTTTTTATTTTTAGTGAAATGGGATAATGACAAACCAACTATAGTTTTTTGTTTATGAATAAATTGTTTAGTTAATGCTGCAGTCTAACACCAAACAGGAGATTACTTTTTACTTCCATCTACTTCAGTGTTTCTTAATCCTGCTTCTGATGGCACACTACTGCACATTTTTAGGTTTCATGTGAGCCCCTCATTAGCTGGTTTAGGTTTTTGTGCATATAATACTGAAATCACAGTGCTGAGGTTTGCCAGGCAGAGGTTTAAGAAACAAGGATATACTTATAGTTTATAGGAGATACTTCAGGTTTGTAAGTCACCACTGGCCAGTATCTGTTTTTTTTATGGGAAATTGCATAAAATACCAAATGGGTTACATTTTGATTTGTTTTAAGGTGAACCTGCTTCAAAAATCCCTGCTGAATCAAAACGAGGAGCATAAAAGGATTGCTGTTTTGGAGCAACAGGTACATTTTACAACCTCAAATCAGAAAAAAAAAGTTGGGACAGGATGGAAAATGCCAATGTTTAAAAATATAGTTATTTTTAAATTTGTATTATTTCATAATAACCAGACTGTTTGAACTTTTGTCTGGTTAGCTTAATTTGTTTTGGTAATTTATATCCATTTCTCTGTTTAAGGCCTGCAACACTTTCTAAAAAAGTTGGGATTATGAAGCCTTTACTGCATTTTAATGTTTGTTTTTTCTCACAACATTTAAGACATACCAAGTGTTGTAGGTGTTTTGTCCCATTCTTCCAGTAAACATGTATTAATATATATCTTTTTAAGCATTTGTTGACAAAATGGAGATCCTTTTCTCATCGTTTGTCCTCAAAGACTTTTGTGGATCCTGCATGTGAAATCACATTGTTTAATTTTTCATCTCATTACTAGCCCTAATTACCCTCTCCCAACCTTTTTATAGGGTGTTTTGCAGGCCTGAAAAGTAGGAATGGATGTAAAATAAATTAAAAACAAACTTAAAATATCTTGTTCATTCTGTGTAATGGAATAAGTACATTTAAGACTAACATTTTTTTTTCCTCTTTTCAACTATTTTCTGCTTTGGGGTCATACATTTTATTGACTGAATAACCATCATTACACAAAAGAAGTCTGAGGGGGAATATCTAAAGCATTTTGATCTTCATTTAACAGATCCAGATGTCAGCCAAAGACTTTGAGAATGAGAAGCTAAACCGCCAGAATCTACAGCACCAGCTCCACAAAGTTCTAAAGGAGCTTCGTAAAGCCAGAGACCAAATCACCTGTTTGGCGTCAGTAGTAAGTCTGCACCATATCCTCCCATTTTAGTAAACTTCTATGTTTTGCAATTGTTTATTTTTGAAATTTGATTATTTGTTTGATAAATTGTGTTTTATATACAGTGGTGCTTGAAAGTTTGTGAACCCTCGGTTTTATAAATCTGACCTAAAATTCTGACTTTCATAAAATGGGATAAAACAAGTAATGCAAAAATTATAGCTAATTGACTTTGCTGTCAGATAGATGTGAGCCTTAACTACTGTTACCCCAGCAATGACTTCTTCAGTGACTTGAATGAATTTCTTGCAGTAACACTCCACTCTTCAGGTTCTGCTACGTTTCTGTGACGCAGGGTCATTGGCTTAGAACCATTCTTTCAGCTTCTCAGAGTAGCTTCTTGATCGGGACTTCTGCAACATTTTTTGTGCTTTTGTGCTTCAGACACTGACTGTTGTGCTTAGCATCCTTGTTTTACTCTTTTGAGCCATCAAGTGACAACAAGTGGCCCTGGTTCAGTGGTAGCAAAGTGGCCCGAGACTGTGATCCTGCCACTGCTGTTTCACAGCTGGGACTAGATTCTTGTTTTTGAATGCAGGGTTCAGTTTTCACTTTCCCATTTAAGCTATTTTTGCTGTAAAAGTCCACATAACATTCTTTTCAGTAGGTGTTTGTATTTCTCAGACTTTTCTTTACCGGTTCAATTATAGTTATAATCATTGTGTGGTGAAACATTGTTTGCTTCAGTTAAATTCAGTCTGGGTGTGTAGGTGGCCCTCAGCAGCTTGGTTGTGGATATTTGTGTTCTGTATTGTTGTTACCAATGCTGTGTTGGTACTATGAAATATCACTATGAAAACCTAGTAAATTAGTTTTGGTATAACCTGCACTTTAACCAAGTAAAATATGTGCTTCCTTTTTTCAGAAACATCAGAGAGAAGCTTGTTTCACTGAGCCGAACCTCAGCGGTCTGGACATTCAGGACCATATCCTGACCACCACATCTCCAGCAAAGCTCAGCGCACTGGATGAAAGTTTCCTAGAGTGTCCTAACTGCAGGACCTCATACCCCACCAGCCAGCATAGAGAACTCCTCATGCACCTAGACTATTGCTTTAACTAAAGCTGCAAACTGCAAGAAAGGAAAACATTTATTTTTATATGGATGCATTTTATTTGCCAGTCTTTCATTTTTTTATTTATTTGGAATCTGAGTGGTCAGTACTGAGCAAATTTTATCAAGGCTTCAATTTGATAGCTTTTTGTGCTTTTTGATAGATTTTCATTGGGTGCAATGGTGTACTTTTTATTAAAATGTATGCACCTTTACTGAAAAAAATCAACTTAACGCATCATGTGATAAGCTTATGTAAATGCTAGCTGCCACACCGGCTGTTTTTTTTTACTGTGGATTTTCGCTTACTTTCTTTGCATGTGTATATTGATGGTTTTTAATACTGAAAATTGTCAACCAGAACAAATACACAACTTTTCCTGTCTCCTGCTATTTGCTGAAGGTTGACTATGTTTTATGAGGAACACACACAGCAATGCTGTAGAAAGAAACCAGCTTCAGAACAAAAGGAGGAGTTAGATTTTACCCGTGTAGCCAGAGTCTACAGAAAGCACATGAGGGACAGACATGATGGACAGCTGGAGTAATATTACATACTGTCAGTGTTTACATTTCATTGCTGGTTATTTACTGTGTTGCTTGAAAGTTTGTGAGCCCATTTTCTATATTGCATAAATATGAAGAAAGGCATTTTTGCAAGTCCTGAAAGCAGATGAGTAGAATCCAGTAAAATCCAAAGGTGACAAAATATTATACTTGGCCACTTATGAAGAAAGTTTTACCTACCTGTGAGTGTCAAAAGAATGTGAACCTTTGCCTTTAGTATGTGAGGAGCAGATCTGTACACCACTTGTACTGCAGTTAAATGTTTCTGTAACCTGTTGATCACAATGGTTTGTAGGAACTTGAGCACATTCATCTATGCAAAATGACAAAGATTTTGATGGATATTTGATATTTGGATACATTTGTTCCAGGAGGGAAACCATGGTCTTAAGGTTCCTGTATTTTTACAAGATCTCTGACTGGGAAGCATCACATTAATTGAAAACACCTGTCTCTATCAACTGTTAATCCTAGAGGTTCATATTTTTGTGACTCATGGATGTGTACTATTCGAATGTTTTCCTCAATAAATAAATGGCCAAGTAATTTTGTCTCCTTAATTGGGTTGGCTGTATCTGTTTCTACTTCTTGTATGAAACTCCAATGAACCTGTTTGCTCATATTTGAGTATAAATCTAGAAATGTATGATACATTTGCAAACATTCAAGCACCACTGTGTGTTCTATTCTACAGACTGTAAAGTGGCCCCTTATAGTTATGTGTGAACATGGCACGGCACAGCTTTCCCTGTATTTAACCCATTAACTGAAACAGTGGGCAGCCACCAACACAGCACCCAGGGAGCAGTATGTAGGGACAGTACCAAACATGCCTCAATGGTGCCTCTGGCAATCATAGGATTCAAACCTACAACCTTCTGATCACAGGGGCCTTAAACACCAGGCCACCAGCTGACCCACTTAACAAAATAGCCACTTTGTAAACAGAAAACAGAGCAAAAATATTTGCTCTGTAAACAAATAAACTGTCACAATGTGTTCGTTTTAATCTCTTCCACATAATTTCCCCCCAGTATGATGAATATTACAACAGGGATTCTGAGCTTATTTTATGCCAGTGCTAAAGAGGCATTTACTCTGTTACCACCATCACTGTGAAGCCAAAAGAGACTGAGGAGGCTCTGTAAGGTGAACTGATTGATGCTAGTTTTGTGAATCACACTTCCTGTATCTCTGGAAGACCTTTTGAATTGTCCCAGTGCCCTTTCTAGAGTAAACATGGGCAAACTATGGCTCGCGGGTCATATCCAGCCAGCCGAATTTGTTGTATGTTATGTATTACTCCACTCCACGTTTTTGATTTGCCCTTTGTGCCCCATAGTAAGAAAAGAATGCCGAGTGCTGAAGAGGGAGTGGACAGCAAAATATATTTTCAAATGGTTTTCAAAGAAGTGAGTTATGACCACTGTGTTATGAAAGAAATGCATTGCATTTCAAAGTAGGATTTCTCAGTTCACTGTTTCTCACAAGCCAGAACCTGAGTAATATCCCACAGCAATATCCTTCAGCCGTTTTTCATACTGGACAGACTTGACTTTGGCTTGAATGTACGTTATCTGTCTACACCCAGAAATCATGGTTTGTGAAGTAGACACTTGAATAGTATGACTATTTGAGCATTAGTGTACGTTGCTCTGGATAAGATGCCATAATGTAAATTATTTTTGTGCATATTCAACTACTATGTAAAAGGTTCAGAAACCTTTATGCTGTCAGTACATTTTTGAAACTTCAGATTCAGTTGAATCGTGGTGAAATCAGATTTTAATCTTTTCATGCAGCATCAGAATCTGATGCTTCATGACACCCAGTGTCATAAAAGAAACATGCTGCAGTGCAGTTTCTAGAAGTGGAAATGATTCTTCTTGTATCAGTGTCTTGTTTTCCCCCCGTGTATCCTGATGGTGACTCTGAAGTGTCGGTTGACCAGATTAGACTCACTTTCAGCAGTCTGTCCTGACTTTGCTTGAATTAGATTGCATGTGTAAATCCTGGCATTACACCCATTTAAGCAGGGGGATTAGTGTGACAGTAGTTGAGGAAGAAGCAGGCTAAGGTAGTCTGTATGCACAGAACACAGGCCTCAACTAACTGTCAAGTAAGCAATTGAAAAAGGAAAACACTGAGATGCAGTTTTTTAACTGTCATGTTTTATTTTTTGGGATTTTTTTTGGTTTGCAGAAGCATAACATTATAGACTAAGTTGGTTTATTGTGATGTACTATTACTATAAGAAATATTTGTGGTAACACGTGACAGTACAGAACAGTGCAAAAATCTAAAGTGCATTTAATCCCTTGTACGCAGTAGTGAAATCTTTATTATTATTTGTTATGAGTATTAAGGTAAAACCTACTCTACATTAGCAACAATTACAGATGAATATATGTATATATATATATATATATGCAAAAGGGCCAATGTGCTACAAAGAGCCACACAACAATGTTAAAATTGTATATAGAACTGCAGTTTTATGTATGTATTTTTTATGTTTGTATCAATAAATTCTTTTTTTTTGGTGTTGTTTTTTCATTTCCATCAGCATGTTCACACTTGCACAATGAATTCAGTGGATAAGCTGCCAGTAAACATGCTGTGTGTGAATAGGTGGTCTGGTCTGACCATCTGGTAGAGGCACCAAGTCTCTTAGCTCACTCCTGAGTTCAGTTTCCATTTCACTTTCATAGCCATAAGTGTCTGCCACACGGTACTCTCTTTCACATGGGACTATCTCCACATAAGCAACCACTCCCAATCATGTTCACAAAGAACAATTGATTTATTTTAGATGTTCTTTTCAAAAAGTAGTTCAGGATACACAATACTTGGAAGTCTCATCATGCAATCATTTTCAAACTGTTTTACAGTTACATACGAACCATTTACTGTTACCCTTAGAACTGGTGCTTGATTACATTGTAGTTTTTACATTTGTAGTAGTAGAAAATATGAAAGTTTACATTCTTGTTTGTCCTTGTGCGGGATTATTTCAGGCACAGAAACCTGTAAGAAACAAAAAAAAATGTTGTTAAGCAGTGTTAATGTTATTAGATTGGCATCATTTCATCAGTGGTTTGTCATTTTACCAGCATTATATATGGAATAAAATCATTTTCATGAATTCTACTAGCTAAGCTGCATAACTAGAGGCTGAAAAAACAGAAGAAAATCGGTACCATTGTGTAACACTCTTCTGTATTTGCCCAGGAAGCATATTTCCTGCTTTTTCTGTGTCACAATCTGCTGGTCCTCGGGCCTCAGGCCATCGGGATGACGGGAGAAAACAAAGGAGTAGCCGTCCATGCATGTGCCATCACTGTCTAACTCTCTGCAGGCGAAGTGGATGGCATAATTTTCATAGTCTGTATCAATGATCCAGTGGTCATCATCTGACGGGAAGAGCACAAACAAGAGCAGTCATTAAACTATGGGTAGAAAGGAGAATTGTAAGGAACATCCTACAAAACATGCCTTAATGTGAAGTAAATAGTTCTAGTTAAGCTTACATCCAGTCTGGAGGTATGCAGCTGCACCCCAGTATCTTAGCTTAAACTTGGCAGGGTTTTCTGTGTCCTCTAATGAGCCAAACATGTTGGCGCATGTCTCCCAGTTGCTAAAGGGTGAAATAATCAGTTTCATGAAAACAGTTCAGTACAGTCTAGTACAGTACAAAATCTTGAAAACTGCCTTGAACTTACTTAAGAATGATGACTCTGCCAACAGCAGTGGCTGTCATTCTTCCATCATCTTCTATTTTGTATTCGGCAATAATGTTATCCAGAAGGAAAAGTCCGACTGGGTCTTTCTTGGCTACGGCATACCATGTTCCTTGGAACTGCAAGACAAAAGGTGAGTTTTGAATACAGAAAGACAACATTACTCACTTTTAAAACGCCATGCATATCGTATTGAATTAAAAACATTGCTTACCCGTTGCCTATCAAAGTTCTCTTTCACTGGGATGTTGCTAACCACACAGTCTTGTGCCCAGCCTGTTGCCAGGATGCAAACAACCACAAAGAACCTCAGCATGTTGGCGTCGGCTGTGTGTACAAAAACAGAACCAGCAGTTAGAAACCTTTGAGAATCTTAGTGTTTTTAACCAGCTTGGTAGATTGTTTGCAGATGTTTCCTTAAAATAACAGATCCAAACTAGTTCTTACATTTTTAGACTGTAAAGGATGCGTCTCAGCTCAGCACTGTGGCTTCTTTGGTACAGAGAGCGCTTATATAGGACCTCTGTCCAACTGCAAGCAGTTTCACAATCCCACCCTCCAAACTACCTTCCCTAAGCGTTTATTCATTGGACTGTAATTTTTTTGCAAAACGGCAGGAGTCTCATGTGTCCAACAAACTGAACGTGAACCCCCGGGGCCTCGTCAAAATGTTCTTGCGTAACTGGGTTGCGAAAAAAAGTGGTTCAAAAACATCTGGAACTCCACACATGCTGTATATTGCCCAGCTATTTGTGCTAACACATGCCTGTGCATGTGCCATAGTTTTTTGTTTTTTTTTACCTTGTTCAAGTTTAAACATGGTGAATGTATAAGGATCATGACTCCAACCAATGTATCACATAATTTCTTTAAAAACTAGAAAAGGGAAAAACAGAGAAAGGACTGTAGACCCCAGGTTTTAGCTCAAGTTCTTTAACATATGCAAGTATACAAACACCCCATACAAACTACGATTGGATTCCAGTCCTGTTCACAAAAGTGCTGATGCAGGGGTTTATTCTCCAAAGCATGTGGCATTTTGAACTCTTGATAGTATGCTACATTCTCAATGTTCTTTCAGTTAGTTGTACCATGTGTTTCTGTTTAATTGCAGAGGACTGTATACTGACGACCACTGATTTGTGTTACCTCAAGATGTGTTCTTAGAATAAGGAATATTTGGGGGTATAACTCTCAAGATTCACTGAAACACATAACTGGGGTCCAGTGTCCTTGTCTACCTTATGCTGTCTCTAAGTAAAGTTCAGAAAAAAAAATTTTTTTTCTTTACTTCTTTTTTTTTGTTTACTTGCATGGACCATGTGTTTTGGTAAATGTGGTTTGTGGTTTGTAAATATTGTGGTTTGTAAATATTTTCTCTTTTCGTGTTCTTTCAAGAACAAACACCTAACACTTAATGTATCCGTATAACACATCTTCATTTACATTTACGGCATTTAGCAGACACTTTTATCCAAAGTGACTTCCATTCCCTAATTCCAGGGGACAGTCTCCCTGGAGCAACTTAGGGTTAAGGGTCTTGCTCAGGGACCCAGTGGTGGTCTGCTGAAGGTAGGATTCGAACCCATGGCCTCTTGGTCCAGAGGCAAGTATCCTACCCACTGAGCTACCTCCACCCCACATTTTGTACATTTACATTAATGGCATTTATTAGACGCTTTTTATCCAAATTCCCTACCTACAGGGGACAGTCTCCCTGGAGCAACTCGGGGTTAAGGGTCCAGAGCCTCTATGACCTCTTGGTCCAGAGACAAGTATCCTACCAGTATCCTACCACTAGGCCACCACCACCCCACATCTATCTATTGTAATTTATAAATGATTCACAAAAAATGAAACTAGTGTTGGTCACTGGAGTTTGACACTAAAGCAATAAAAAGTGAATGAAAACTCAAGTGAGATCTTTCTTGTTGTTTTCCTTTAGTGCCACTGATTTGTTATAACTACTGTGACATATTCAGTCTATTGCTCCCCTGTTGGCTCCTCCTCTGGGGCTGAAACACTGCAGGTCATGTGTCCATTTTGCTGTACCTTTAGTACTGTGACACACAATGTGTTGATAATTATGAATATTTGAGAGTGGAATAAGGATTAATTCATTAAAATTATAGACACCATAGTTTCCCAACTGATTACAGAGTACTGACTTTCCCCCCATTTCCCCAGTAATTCAGCGATTTTACCTGTGACATCTATTATTTCAACATGAATAAATGAAAGTCACCTGAATCATCTGAATCATTTAAAGCTATCACTATGATCATGATCATTGTATAATAGACAGATTTCTTTAAGCCACTGCACTCTGATGCATTGATCAGACTGCTTGTGTACAGACGTGTTTTGTGGCTCCGCCCTGTAAATGTTAACGTGTGACCAGTCAACTGTGCCAAACCCCTCTTCAAGGGAGGACATCCTAGTAATCACTTTTACTTAATCCTGGATTTGTTGCGCCAAATATATAAGATGCAAAGCTTTCTGCTGTCTGGCTTTGGTTTAGGCTCTTCTTCTCATCAAGACCAAAAAAAGTCACTGACTTCTTTATATTCAGCACACTAATCCCATTGTTGAAAATAGACCCTTGGTTCCACATACTCGCAGACAGTGTAAAGAAAGATAAGTATAGCACTCTTCTGAGAATTTCCCTTCTCAATTAGGGCTTAAAGCCAGAACAAGACGGTGAATTTCCTGTCATGTTTTTGTTAATGCAGCAATGAACCATAGCTGCTATTGTACATAAAGCAGTGATACTACTGTTAATATAAAACCTTTTCAAAAAATACATTCTGGGTCTAGTAACCTTACCACAACCTCTGCTTTTCTAGCAATCTCTAAACTAGAGGTTGTTGGCTAAATGTATATCTGTTAGATTTTAGTCATGTGTTGTTAGAATTGCTTCATCCTCTATTACTGAGGATGGCACACAGCCCTTGAACTAGTAAAGTTTGTATTACTGCAGTGCATAAAAAGCCCCATTAAGGCAGGCTGCACATTTTGCCAAAAAAAGGCTGGATGTGTCAAATGTTACATTCTGTAACACTTTGGGCCACCGTTCCACACCAAAAAGCAGGAGACCTTGCCTCTGATTGGATTGTCCAATGTAAAATAATCAGCAACAGGGGATTTGCAGGTTAAGAAAGCTTTGGGGGGGTTGTGGTGCAGGGGGTTTAATGTCATGACGTCACTTTAATTAGCGGCCACTTTGATCCCTTCAGCCCTGTAAGCCACTGTATAGTCTGCCAGCCTGCCAGAGGAGACCAGGAAGCTTTTCTTTTGTGACTGATACAGCACTGCAGTGGAGAATGCAGCTGGGTGAGGGAGCATCCCACTGAAGTGCTTTCTCTCTGTCTTTCTGTGTGTGATGCATTTCTGAGAGGAGCGACCGCTGATACCCTAAGAACAGTACACTTCTTTGATACAAAATGGCTGATAAGGACAGTGTGGAGAAATACTTGGAAAACAACCCCCAGTTTGCCAAAGAGTATTTTGACAAGAAGTTACGGGCGGAGGCCATCTCAGCTGCTTTTTCTGAAAACCTTGACATCAAAGACCCATCTTCATACAAAGATGCGTCTCAGATTCAGGAGGCCACCATTATCTTCGACTTGGTCAAGGAGCTGCAGCCTGAAGCGGTCATGGAGGAGAGCATGCACAAGGTCCTGCAACGGATATGCATGTTGGTCAATGCAGATCGCTGCAGCTACTTTATACTCCGTGCTAGAAATGGAATTCCTGAGCTGTCTACGTGTCTTTTTGATATTACCCCTACCTCCAAATTCGAGACCAACCTGGTAAACCCTTTAGCTGAGATTGTCTTCCCAACTGATACTGGTGTAGTTGGACAAATAGTCACAAACAAAAAAGAAGTTAACATTCCAGATGTGAAGCAGGTGAGTACAGGTCATCACAATGAGCAATCAGTTCATTAATGCTTATTAACCTAGTTATAATAGCGATGATGAAACCAAAAGAGAGCATTTGTCAACAGATACATCTGAAATCTAGAATGAGAAGTGTTCAAACATGATTGGTGTAATTAATATAAATAATGTGACTGGCGTAATTAATCTAAATAATTAATCGTAACTAAATAATGCTGGATTTATGTGGTTAGAAATACAAGCATATAAATCTTAGCCTTCCTAAAAACGTGTTTCACCAGTCTTACTTACTTCTAGGCCCTAGAAAAAGGCCTCTTTGTAGGATTATAGATATATGTGATCAAAACCAAAAACCAAATTCATGCATGAAGTAGGTCAAATACATTTATTACTCAGTAATAACTGTGTTATATTTCTAAAAGTAGCTGGATAAAAGTTAGATTAACTTATGGCTCATGGATTAGGAACTAAAAAGAGGATTTAACACTTTCTTGTAAGGCAGCAATATAGAGATTTGTTCACAATCACAGAAAGAGCTAAAATGCATTCTATTTAGGGATATCACTATTCCCACTATTTCACCATTTTAGCAGAATCACTACACACTTGACTATGCCTCTTTTACCCTGTTACATAATGAAAGTGATAGAAGCAAAGTAAAACCATTCTGATAGTTATGCTAAGCCAATCTGATTAAGACCTGTTGGAACTACAAACAACAAAATATGATTAAGCCAAGAACTACATGTTGTGATCATTGCTTTCTCTTTTGGAAAATTATCCAGGACAGATTTCCATCAATATTTTTAATTCATTAACTTAGTTCTATTGATCTACTGTTTGAGTCTGTGCAGTAAATATGGAGGCATTTGCCGTAAAGCAGTTCTCCTTACGGTCAATGTTTGACCAGTTAATAGAGTGGAAATCTTCCTATGCTTCATAAATTAGTTATATATTGGCACATTTGTGAAATGTTGTCTTTTGATACCCATAAGCATACAAACGTATCATTAATTAATATAATATTAACGCTCATTTGAAGTTATTCTTGTTTTTTCCCCAAAGTATCCCAAGTTCAGTGACTTTGTGGACAAGCAAACAGGATACACCACCAAAAACATGCTGGCTGCCCCCATTATGAGTGGAAAGGATCCACTTGGAGTTGTCATGGCATTAAACAAAGTCGGTGGCACAGAATTCACCAAACAAGATGAGGAAGTAAGTTCAAATAGGGTGGACAATGTGCTTCATTAAGTGCTTCTAATTCATCAGAACACCGCAGCCCAAGTACCAGTAGCATTCGTTCATCATTGCAGTAAATTTTGTACCTTCAAGGAATATATTTGAAACCTAATATTCCTATGGCTGCTGCAGCATAGCATCATTGATTCCTCCAGCCCTTACATTAGGGGTGCATGTTTAAATTATTTACCTCACCTGATTCCACTCATCATTTAATAGGCATAGAAATCCAAACTGACTTGGACAACAGCCCTCAGTTCCCAATCCCAATAACAAAAAAACATGAGCTCCCTCATTAATGAACATGGTAACAATATGTTATTGCACTTAGTAGCAGTGTATTACTAACATAAATATTGTTCTCTTCAAAGCTCTTCAAAAAGTACCTAGCTTTTGCCTCAGTCATTGCCCTTCAGCATTACACCAATTATATGTGGAATGTGGAATCCAGAAAAAGTCAGGTAACACCACTAGACATAAACCATCTGAAATGTTTCCCTTACCCTTAAAAGTTCAAGCAAAAGTGACCACGCACTTCTTCCTTCTTCTGACACCATAGGTTCTGCTCTGGTCTGCTAGCAAAGTGTTTGAGGAATTGACAGACATTGAGAGACAGTTCCACAAAGCTCTCTACACTGTGAGGACGTACCTTCAATGCGAAAGGTACTCTGTGGGACTACTGGACATGACCAAAGAAAAGGTTTGTGATTCATGAAGAACAAGCACAGAGTCTTATTAAGGATCTATGCAGCACAGTCTCATTGCAAACTGGTTCCCAACACCCAACTTTTGTGTGATGTTGGTGATTTAGGAATTCTATGATGAGTGGCCGATTAAACTGGGTGAACAAGAACCATACAAGGGTCCCAAGACACCTGATGGTAGGGTAAGTGTCCCTTTACTGTCATTTTATTTATCCCAGACATGAATTCTGAATAGTTCTGTGTAACTACTATGTCCTTGTATATTCTTTACAGGAAATAATCTTCTACAAAATCATTGATTATCTCTTAGAAGGCAAAGAAGAGATCAAAGTCATACCGTAAGCAAAATATTTACTTAAAGTACCCTGTATTTATTCTTTTGTCTACTTCATTAATTGTGTTCAGTCACAGTATGTTACCTTCTAAACATTGGATTAAGCTAAAGTTTGTTCCTGTTGGCAGGGGACCTCCTGCAGACCACTGGGCCCTTGTTAGTGGCCTCCCAACTTATGTGGCTGAAAACGGCTTTGTGAGCTCTTTTTCATCAATAATAATACTTGTATTAATAATACACACACACACACACACATACACACACACACACACACACACACACATATAATAATTTGATCCTTAACTGAATGTCTGCAGTTCTACGACATTTTAAAAGGGCTACATAAAAATGAGAACATCAGATGAACTAAAGGCTTATAGTGTGAACAGAAAGTTTCTGTGTTGTTAAGTGTTAAGAAGTAAATTTAATGTGTTTTCTGTTTTCAGATTTGTAATATGATGAACGTTGCTGCTGATGAGTATTTCACATTCCAGGTGGGCTTCACAGAACAGAAGTCTTCTTCTTGTACTGCATGCTGTCCATTGTTGTAATTCTACAACTTGTTTTTCACTGCCTCTATTTTGTCTCTAATTCCAAAGTTCCTGCCCCATGCATTTCAGTATATTCCCTGATTTTACAAAATGATTTAATCTCATGAAGGGTTTGTGAATTTACTGGATTAGTTAGTTGGGTGAAATTTGTTAGAGCACATAAAAAACACTAGAATACACAGGTAAGGGGACTGCAGGACCTGAGATGTCAGTCACTGCTCTAAATATTATTTCAGCATGTGCTTTTGCCCCTACTCAGAAAGAAGCCGTGGATGAGTCAGGCTTTGTCATCAAAAATGTTTTGTCCCTTCCCATTGTCAACAAAAAAGAGGAAATCGTGGGCATTGCCACATTCTTCAACCGAAAAGATGGCAAGCCATTCGATGAACAAGATGAGCAGATCACTGAGGTGAGGCTACTTTTTTTCACAGCTACTGCTTTCTTGATGCAATCCGTCTGATTATATTTATCCAATCCGATTAAAACTGACCTTCCAAACAATTCTTTTTCAGACTCTCACACAGTTCCTGGGATGGTCCGTGCTCAACTGTGACACATATGACAAACTGAACAAAACTGAATGGAAGAAAGAGATTGCACAGGAGATGGTGATGTACCAAACAAGAGCCACCCGCGAAGAGGTCCAGCAGATTCTGGTGAGACCATTACTTAATGAAGACTTCCATTCTGAGGGCAAGTCAGTTTTGCTGCAGCTATGCTACATGAATGCTTATTCTTTGCCTGGCAGAACACTAAGGAGAAGTTTGACGAAGAACCAGAGGACTGTGACATGAAAGAGATGTACAAACTTTTGGTAAGCCTTTTTTGTGGTAGAAAATGTGATATTAGACCTATTTTATATATTATAAGATACATTATCAAAGAATGATAAAAAAGAAGACATGTTTGAGGTTCTAAACCTTTTTTTATTTAACTATAATATGCTGAATTACTTCTGTATCATGAAAAGTGTTTGCAGTCAAGTATAAAAAATTTTTACGCTTTGTGTATTTTCTGACTTATGCAATGGACATGTCCACAGAGATCAAACATACCCGAAGCTAAGGATGTCGATCTGCTGGAATTCAGTTTCAGTGACTTTCCTCTATCCGAGTTCGACCTTATCAAGTGTGGTCTCCGCTGCTTCTTTGAACTTGGCGTGGTGGAGAAGTTCAAAATTCCACCAGAGGTCAGACATGCTGGTTTTAATGTAGCCTTGACTGTTTAATATACTGAGGTTGTACCAACATATCAATTTCTTTTCATGAAATGTGACAGCAGATTTATCCAGTTCTGGGAGTCTGATTAAGAAATGTTGGAATATATTTCCTAAAGGTTATAATTATGGTGTTTTCTCCAAACTCACTTTAGATTCTGACCAGATGGATGTACACAGTCAGGAAGGGTTACAGAGACATTACTTACCATAACTGGAGACATGGCTTCAATGTGGGCCAGACCATGTTCTGTTTATTGCAGGTGAGTTAAATCAGGCTTGTGTTAAAACCTGGATCGGCAGCAGTTTTAGTTTGGAATCGAACTGATTCCAGAATCTATTCAGCTCTAAAATCCCACATACTGTTTGGGACCGACATATACACTGTATGTCTAAAATATGTGGACACCCCTTTTTATTTTTAGCAACCTGATGTGATTAAGAAAAACTGGTAGTATTTTGTCAAATTGCAAACTGCTTACTGTTTTTTAAGGATTGTGTTGTTTGGATTTGGGCATCCAGTGAAAGTAGGACAATTATCTGCCTCTAAAAAGAGAGGCATGTTAGTTAGTCAGTGAAAATCAGAAAATGAAAGTGACATGTCCCTTAGCATGTTATCATTTGTACATCATCATGTGTTTGAAGAGTTCAAAGCCTGACCTCGGTCATTTAAAAAATGTGGCCTTTTCTCTGGGTGCAAGTTCAAAGAATTTAAAATGTGTAAGGATATTTCCGGCAAGATTTGCAGTAGTAGGTCCAAACAACCATCGGACATTGTACTTGGCACGTATGCAGGCTTTGTTGATTTGTTCCCTGAACCATAGTAATTTTTGATCAAATGGACCATGTCACAGGCCCATGACACATTCCTTTTCTCTCTCCCTAAACAGACTGGAAGGCTGAGAAAATACTACTCAGACCTTGATGCCTTTGCAATGGTTGCGGCTGCTTTTTGTCACGATATTGACCACAGGGGTACAAACAATCTCTACCAGACAAAGTATGAAATCAGTTTTTATTACTTTGCTACGTTTTAGTATTCACAAACATCACCTGTGTGTCACTCACTTATTCATCTCTATTTCATCGCTGTAGGAGTGCATCACCTTTGGCCAAGCTTCACGGGTCCTCTATCTTGGAGAGACACCATCTTGAGTACAGCAAAACTCTCATGGCAACAGAGGTTGGATACATTACAGAGCATTTGAATCGTTTTTACCCCATTTTTTTATTCTAAGGCATGCCTTAGCTCATCATTGTTTTTGTTTCGGGCCTTTGTAGGACCTAAACATATTCCAAAGTCTACAAAAACGCCAGTTTGAAACAGTACAGCATTTACATGACGTTTGCATCATTGCCACAGATTTGGCCCTGTATTTCAAGTAAGTGCTGTTCTATAGATTCATGTAAATTTGATATTTAATAACCGGTTGATCCAAATGTTTTAATATTTCTGTGCCTTACAGGAAACGAACAATGTTCCAGAAGATTGTTGATGCTACAGAACCAATGCCAGATGAAAAAGAAGCTATAAACTTTGTGTCGAACAACCCCATAAGGAAGGAAATTATCATGTAATTAATTTTATTAACTAATTATAATACTACCTAAATATGTTTGGCTTTTATCTTATTGATCATTACAGCCTTTTTTCATCTATGCTTTTTGTAAATACTTTGAAAAGCTAGTACATCAGCTTTAATTACATATTCACGAATCAGATGCAGATGAGGCTGTACAAATTTGTTTTTATCTCTCTTTCTGGCTCTATACAGGGCAATGATGATGACTGGCTGTGACTTGTCTGCCATCACAAAGCCATGGGAAGTTCAAAGCAAGGCATGTACCTGTCTGGTTATCAAGCAATGTTCTTTTTGAAGACCTGATTTTGAAGCAGCTTTCTAAACAGTCAATCTTTCTTTCAATCCAAGGTTGCTCTGATGGTAGCGGCTGAATTTTGGGAGCAGGGTGACCTGGAGAGGACTGTGCTAGACCAACAGCCCATTGTTAGTGCCTGCAACCCAATTACTCCTCTCTTCTCCTTTTCTTCTTTTAGTTTCCATAAAGTACAGTGTTGTGCACATGTCTTAGGTAGTAAAGAAAATGGTTTAAAAATATTTATCATTTAAAAAAAAGAGTTAAAATTGGAATAAATACAAACAAACATAATAGAACAAAACATTTATTTTGAAATTGTTTTTTAGTTAGATGAAAACAAAAAACCCCAGTTTATTTCATCATACACAATTTACTACAGCCATTACAAGGATTTGATTAATTCCATCCCCAGCATACCTGATTTTATTTTATGAGGTATTAATTAGCCAAGCTATAATCATGTCTCTTTTTGGATTCAACCAAAAATAGCTGTATTTCTGAGTGTAAATGCAACGCACATGTTCATTGAATGGTTTTAAATGTACAAGTAACAGGCGTTTAGAATTTATTCGTTTGGACACCCCACACACACACACACACACACATTTAACATAAAATATTAGTTCACCCAATGCTGTTGAATCTTTCGCGAAAGAATCCATTCCACTTAATTGATAGGAGAATACACACACCACTAGAAATCTGCTCCAACTCAGTTATCCAAACCCCGCCCCTCGCGTAGACCCATGCGCCCAGCTCACATTAAAAATGCTTCCGATGCCCCTGCTTACTTCAGTAAGCCAAAATCTGTCAGTGCAACCTACTAAGGCCATCTAGATACTCAGATAGAGTCTCAGATACTAGGACTAACAATGTCTCTCCAATCTCTGTTCATCTTTATGACATGACTATGCTAGTGGATGAAAACTAAACATGCAGAGTTTCCTTTAGGACCCACTTAGAAATAATAACACACTGACAGACAATCACAAAATACTTTGAAAAATCTTTTTTGTGGGCCAAATGCAGCAACTGATACGTTTCTGGTTAATTTCTTCTCAGCCTATGATGGACAGGAACAAGAAGGATGAGCTACCCAAGATGCAATGTGGCTTCATTGACTTTGTGTGCTCATTCGTGTACAAGGTAAACCCACTTTTTCCTACTCATGAGATGGTCTTTGGCTGTGAGGTCAGGCTGTGATTGGCTCTATCAGCCTCAGTTAACAAAGCACCAGTCTGGCAGGCATTCACCTGCTTGTGTTTTCTAATATGTGATCATGTTAGAAAAGGTTTTCACTGTATGACATGCTGCCTGACTCCCTACATGGGCTAAGCTTGTGTGTGCATGCAATAATCAAGGGCCATTTCCCACACAGGAATTTTCAAGGTTCCATAAGGAGATCACCCCCATGTTTGATGGTCTGAACAACAACAGGGCCCACTGGAAAGAGCAGGCTGACGTTTATCAGGCTAAACTAGACGCCATTGAAAATGAAAAGAAGAAACTGGAAGATACAGAGAAAAAAGGTCTGTTCATTATTCACACCAGTTTATTATCTCTGTCCTTCAGCCTAACAAAATAAATTAGGCAACATTGTCATTAGCCTCCATGCTAACACATCTAGCACATTTACACTGACAGGATCATACAGCATTTGTAATGCTAGTGGCAGCGCTATCATGCTTATCCTAAAACTAGAATATATAGCTAGTTTCTAAGTGGTCCAAAATACAACCCTAGATCTAACACCTTTATTTTCTGTCTCTTTACCTCACGATTTGCAGACGGGGAAGGAGGAAAGTCAAAAACCTGCACTATATTTTAAAAAGCAACAGTAGACAGAGGGCTTGATTAACCAGTCACAAATGACAGCAGGTGGAAGCTGCTCCTTTTTTGGACCATGTGAATATCACCAGCTGTTCTTTCCCCTTCTCTCCTTCTTTGACATGGAAACAAAAAGTAAACCTACCCATAATGAATAAAAGGATGGACTCCGTGTGCAATTTTCTCTTGCAGATGGTGTGTCAACGCGGAACACCAGAAAACCTTGAACACACAGTCTGAAGTTTGTTTTCCTGTTTTTCATGTCGTGACTTTAGTTTTTTAAGTAAGGCTAAAAGATTTTTAGCAATTGCAGTAACTAATGCATTTACCTTGGTGGTAGGGTGGCTTAATTACTATGCACAGCAAATGTTTATAGTAATAGTGTTTAGACAAGAAGGGCCAACATTAAGGAAAACATGTCAATGCAATTCATATACACAGGACTTGAGTTTAGAGTTTAAATGATCTATTATTTACACAGTGAGCAAAACGGAGAGAGCAAACTAATAAGTTTAAATATTTATTTAGCACAATTTAGGGTAATTTTAAAATTTTAAACTTTAGTCAGGGAGACTTTAAAATGTTCTAGACTTTAGTCAGACCAGCCCAGGTTATTAAACAATGGTTAGATTTATGCATTTTTTGATACTTGCTATTTCATTAAGTTTGAGCTGAAACTGGTGCATCTACCAGATCCAAAACATGATGACCATGACAGACACTTATTAGACCTCATTCTAGAATGATAGGCTGAACTAGCATAGCACACTGATAATTGAGACAATATATTTTTGAATCACTGTTATCTAAATCCTTTTGTACTTTTGCTCTTTAGACATTTTGAAACTGAGAATGTTATGTAAGACAGGCCAGAGAAAGTTCATATTGATTCTATAGACTTCATTTTGTGTTTGAAAGTCATGTTGCACGTTGCTGTGACCAAATATATCACCTTCCACTTTGACTATTTAAAGAGCTTTAACTGTATAGTATACTTGAAACAAGTTTGACACATTGTGTACATATGAAATAGAACTTTAAATTTACCATAGGGCATTATACGTTTATCTGATGTGAATTTGGAAGTAATTTAAAAGAATATATGGTAAAGTAAATGCACCAAAAAATGGACTTTTAAAATCAGAAAAGAGCATGCAGTACTGAAGTGCTGTAAGGTAACTGAGGTAGACTGAGCTTCACTGGTGTTTAATATTATATACCATAGGCAACAGGATGTTCTCTGTATTCTCCATGAACCGGTCAAAGACCCTGAGCATTTGTGGTGTATCTGAGGACAAGCAGTTGACTTTCCCCTAAAACAAAGGAGGAATATGAAGGTTGAAACTGCAAAGCAACAAAAACAAGACACTGAATGCTGATTCTGAAGATATAGTATCCATAAATATAAGTGTAAATCCTTAATGTGCTTTAATCTAATTTTAGCCCCACTATCAGGAACCTTCATATTATGCAATATATGACTGGTATTAACAAGAACCAGTAAAAGAACCCTAGAGTTGCTCAGATGAGACCTCCCCTTAAGTACTCTTTAAACGTGATTAGACAGAAGGGACTGTGATGAGGACAAAAAAGTTAATCTCGTTCACAGAGCACAGTTAATGTACATTCTTTTGTGGTCTTGCAAACTGCTGTGAAATACTAATGATGTATCATACTCATAAGACTGTAGAATTCACACCCAGTGTCCTCTTATTCAACTGAATCTGTCACATGTATAAGTGCTGTAAATTATATAATGGAAACAAATAAATATATTGTTCAAAGATCTCAAACTTTCTGAAGTTTTACTGTCTTGCACTTGGGTTACCATCAAGAGCCAATATAGCTGCAAGAGCTCACCTGATTCCACTTGTTTAGTCATTTCAGACATTTGGTTAGTAGAGGCATGCCCCTGCTTGTTTGGAATGAGAACCCAGGTCTTTGTGGATAAGACTGGTGACCCTTGGTCTAGTACTTACCATACCGTACTTACAGTCGTCTTTTCGTGCTATACCTGGCTATTTATGTCAGGTTGAGTGAAGGACACACAGAGAAGCCGAAGGACTTTTAAGCATTGGCTGCCCTTTGGCTTCTCCATCATGCAAGCAGGGATTACTTAATAATCAGGATCAGCCAACAGTAAAGAGGCTCAATCAACTGGCTGCTTGGTTCAGTTGGAGCCTGGGGCTTCTTCACCCTTCAGATCAACTTGTGAAACAGTGCTGCTGTAGTTCTGCAGCTTCCTTGGTGTTATCACCAAAGTACTCTCCTGATACAAGCAATGTAAATGTAATAATGTACAACAAAGGTTCAATTGCATAACTTAAATAAGTTTTAAAGGTACCCTACATTAATTTTCCAGGTGAAAGGGGTTCAATACAAAGCAAAAAATATTTGCTACCAATTTAGGAACTGTATTTTGTATTCCAGGAACTGTATTTGATGCTCATTAACACATGAAGGAAAGATTGTCAAAGCTATAGTCAAGACCACCTTTGTCGAGTTCAAAGAGGTTCGGGTATAAGTCAAGAGCACGTCCAAATGAGAGCGATAGAGTTACAAAAGCAATTACAAACTTGTTTATATTTTTGTGTGATGCTATAGGCACAGGATAGATTCTATTTTAACATTTGATCATTTTGCTCTATTATTTGTAAGGATCAAAAACCAATGTAACAACACTGCACAGAATGTGCTGTGATGCATTTAGGCAGGCATGTGATTGGTCAGTGTCAATGCTTGTTCTAGATTGACTCCATCCATTCATCATCTGCCACTTATCTGGGCCTGGGTTGGGGGGTTAGCAACCTAAGATGCCCAGACATCCCTCTCCCCAGTCACATCCACCCAGGTCTTCCAGGGAACACAAAGGCATTCCCAAGCCAGCAGAGAGATATAATCCCTCCAGTGTGTCCTGGATCTGCCCCAGGGCCTCCTCCCAGTGGGACATGCCTCGAAAAACCTCGGTATCCCTAGTCTGGGCGCGGGTAGCAGGAACCTTGATGCTTCTTCTTTTGGGGTTGTCTGAATTGCTCTTTGTCTGACCTCTCCTCTAGGACCTGTAGGGTTTCCCAGAATCATTTTCCCCCAACAGCTCCTAAGATCAATGAGGTATGCAAACCCCTCCATATTGTTTAATAACTCTCCCCTCTGTGGTGATTCATGGAGGAAAGACTATGAAATTACAGCAGGTCAAAATCATCAGAGATAAGTTGAGTCTTTCATGATGATTTCAAATCTGTGTTGAGTTTTTCCTGCACATACAGTTTTTGTGATGAAGGTAGTTATATACTGCATGATAGTTGGTATAATTAGCACATAATAATCATACTGATTGGTTCCTGCAGTTTAATAAAAAACTGCATGCAAGTCTATTGCAAATGTAATATTACTCATAATTCAAAAAGCTGATGTGACTGAAAAAAAGCAGATCTGGTCAGCATGAAAAACTGGTTTAAAAAAAGTGTGTTGTGGTTTCTGATGATTATTTTAAAAAATTGTCGACCTGTGTTATCAGACCAATATTTTTTTTAACTTGCTCTGATTTTGTCAACTGTTGCAGCCATTTTTATTCTGTTTGTTGACAGTTGTGGGTCCTTTACACTGTCGATTCATTTTTATTTTGCCATGGCAGGCAACCATGCAAAGATGTTGCCTTCATGGTAAACAAAAAAATGAAAGACTAAAACACTGAAGAAAAAACAGAGCATTTTATTAATTTCATTCACAAAGCATCCATACAAATGTTTGTCACATTTCCGAAGATTCTGACTACTGTGCTCAGAGAAACATGTCCTCAAAGTACTCATCAAACTCCTCCTCCCTAGAAGAGAGACAAACAATTATATTGGTATTACTGTCTGCTCTTTATAACCAGGCACTCATGAAAAGATTCATGCATATGCATATAAACTGTGGCACTAGACCAAGGATCTCACCGTGATTTTTCTGCCACAGGAGCTGGACCTTTCCAGTGCTCAGACTCCGCTGGGGTCTCAGCATCATCTTCACTTTTAGAATCTGAGGAACATAAATAAAAATGCCTAAACATGTCTTTAAACAACCCTGGTAAAATCAAGAATTACATTAAAGTCAAGATTAAGATTACAACCCATGTTAACTACCCAGCATCCAGGTTAATAAAAGTGTCATTTGCGTTCAATAAATATATCACCGCTGATTTTAGAGGTTTACCAGGGGTCAGGCCACCGGACAGTACACTACATACATGCTAGGACTGTTAACCCTGCAGGTTCTAATGACGTTTGTCTGCGGCCGTTCAACGTTACTAAGAATAAAATGAAAGAGGTGTGTAAATTCTTGTTATCCCTTAGAAATGATGCTGACCAATGCCTCGTTTCAAAGTGTTGGCAATAAAGTACGTATCCCAGCTAAAACATTGATAGGAAAATATCAGCTGCTCAATTCTGACCAAAATGACACCAACAACCTTCTAGCATCGATCAACTTTCTAGCAACTGATGGCCAGAGCCAATGACAGAAGGGCTGTGGTACTTGTAGGAATCAAACATTCTGTCACTCAGCAGCACTACACATGTATATTTTCAGTGGCAGGCGAATTTTGTTCTTATCAGATTCATGCTTTGATAAATGATATACAGGGGAGCTCAAACCTTTGTCTGATTCCCAAGAATCTTCTGAACTTGAGGCAGAGCGCTCTGTGGACAGAAAAATTCAATAAAACCAAAAACGCAGTCACACCGAATATTATCGCCTTAATGTCTTGTTATAGCAGCCAATAAACTTCTGAAAGTCACTATGATAAGCCTCCATCAAAGGCTTAAATATTAAATATTGAGGTTCAAATAAGTTCAATAAGTTCAGCAGTATGTGCAAATGGGTCCCCTTTCATGGAAAATAACAGAACAAATCACAAGCATAGGCTGGTACAGGAATGCTTTTCTAGCTGGTGTTTTTGCCAAATCCGACATTGCAGTTCTTGCATGAATCTGTCTATGCGTGCATTCTGCCCCAGAGCCAGTAATTTCGTTCCATGTGGTCTCTGGGTGCGATAACAGCATTCATGTCCCACCTAACCTCTCCCCTAGAAAGCTTGCTTTTACAAAGAGCAAAAGTCCTCATGTCATTACTGTTGTTGAAGATGTTTTTAAAAGGTCAATGGCAAGTATAAACAAAAAGGGTGAGAATTGATTTACCTTTTTGTCTTTTTTTGTGCTTGCGTTTCTTCTTCTGTTTATCAGAATGTGACTGACTTGATGACTTGAACTTCTTTGCCTGCAGATCATCTGTATTCCCACTTGGTCTGTGTTTTTTCTTAACTTTGACCTCTTTCCTCCTGGAAGAGAAAACAACTTAAAATGCTGTTCATAAAAATACATTTACGTTACAGAATGTAGTGCTGAAAACTGAGTATTAACTTACTTGTGGTGATAGTTCAGTTTGAAGGAGCATTCAGGGCAGAGGCCTACAGCACAGATCAAGAGAGACCAAATTTTTATGCAAATCTACTCATGTTTTAGACTTCAAACAGAATGTATGATAAACCCTCAACAAGAAATCACCAAGAGAGTCCCGCAGCGTCTCTACTCCCTGTGTACAATGAGGACAGTGCACCCCCCCCCCCCCGTCCTCACCACATTCTACATAGGAACTATAGAAAGTATTCTTTGTAGCTACATCATGGCTTGGGATGGTAACTGTACGGTGTGGTAATTGTTTTTATATAGTATTCTGAGGAGAGCTGAGAAGATCACTGGGGTCTCTCTCGCCTCTATCACAAACATTTACATCACACTAGCATCGTGGATTACCCCACACAATCCTCACACACTCTCTTCCCCCTTCTCTCACCTGGTAAAAGGTTCTGCAGCATATGGGCCTCCACTACCAGAATGGGAAACAGTTTCTTTCCTCAGTCCATCAGACTGAATAATAAACTCTACCCACAGACACACACACAACCAACACATCGCTTCCCTGAATTTCCCTCTCCTACTCCCAACACAATGTATAGTCACGCTGAACTTTTCTGTCTTAAACAGCCACACTGACTTTAATTGCCTCTGTATATAGCCCTCTATTTATTAAATTGCAAATTGTCTGTCCTCTTGTTGCTGTATTTGCACAATTATATTTATTGGTGTCAACTCTTTGCTGCAAGAAAAACACACAAGCAACAAAACAACTGGACAAGGCAACATTTCGTAATTACATTACAGTACACTTGTACGGTAACTTTTGCTGACTGCACTAATCGTCACCTTGTCCAGTTGTTTTGTTGCTCATGTGTTTTTCTTGCACTCCCTTTCATCCTGTATGCCCTTGTGGTCTTGTAGAGTTCTGGTCATAGTTTGCACCATGGCAAGCTTTGTAAAACTGGTGCACATGAACAGCCATGGGCTAGAAATATAAGATTAGCTGTCCTCCAGGGCTAGTGAGGAGAGAGAGAGAGGATTTGTAGAAGTGGAGCTTAGGTGGGTGTGCAGCTGACAGCAGCCTTACGCAGTTTTACCAGAGCGTTCCTCTTCTCGCCTTGCTCCACATAAGCAAAGTTCACCTCCCAGCTCTTCAATCCCTCCTGCTTCTCGCAGCGCTTGTTCCCACAGAGAAACTGGCCTGCCGCATATAACAGGGACACACAGTGACACAGGGGTAACAACTGTAAGCAGACATCTTAGATCTGCAGCTTATTTTCAGACAGGCAATGTATAAAGACAGTGTAAGCAACAAAGAGAGAAGCCCTGATGATAATTGTTTGGAAGATTTGTATATGTGAGTGTTTTGTTGTCAAAAACGTTAAGAATTTAAGCATGGCAAATGGCATACACATACAGTGTCAGTTACAAACAAATCACCCGTAAGGTGCAACTACAAGCTGTTGTTACTACAACATGCTTTCTGTTCTTCTGGCCTGCTTTAGTCTGGCTTCACATTTTATTTTATTCATACATTTACCAAATTCAAATGCCTCACTTTTCCCTGCTGAAGCAATCAAAACATTCAGTTTCACGCTGCTTGAGCCAGTTTGCACATTCTCCTGGGACACTTCTGACTGCTACTTTTTTTTTCGCAACTTCTGCAGTAGTCATTCGTCATACTTGTGCAACACAGTGTGCCTAGTATGTCTAGAATTCTATGTTGTATAATGTTTAAATCAGGGGCAACCAAGGAGCACTGACACCTGTGGGGAGCAAAGACTAGCCTGTCTGGTCCTGTCCCTCAGAAGCAGCACAAATTGCTGAAAAACATTAACGCTAACTAAAGTAAAACATTGTCAGAACACGAAGTGTGTTGCAGCAAATTAAGCGGTGCAGTCTCAGACCGCTTGGAGTGCTCATGCTGACACCTGTCAGCTGCTGAAGGCACCTACAATCGGTATGTGAGCAGAAATGGACCATGGAGCAACTGAAGAAAGTGGCCAGGTGTGATGAATCACATTTTTGTTTACATCTTGTGGAAAGCTCTCAATCTCAGTCTGATCAAACAATCGTGGAATGTGCTGGACAAACCAATTCATCTTGCTACTGGCTAACAAGGTGTGCTACCTTGTGAAGTCTGTGCTTCATTGGGTCAGAGGATACACAAAAGTGACTAACACACCATTAGTGGTTTTAATGTCATGGCTGAGCAGTATAATAACATATTACCCCAGATCCTGTAAACTGGTAATCTAGTTTACAGAAAAGAAATGCATTTAAACTACAAGGACAATACTAAAATTGTATGTACCACTGGTTTTGGGTATTATACTAGAAAGAGTGCGTGCATCCTTCCAACCCTAGCCTGGCTTGGTCTTTCACCCCAGGTCTAGCAACAGACTGGCTTTATCTCCTGTAGGCTTAACAGGGGATCCTCCAGATTGCAGCTGGGGTAAAGTACGTCATCAGGAAGAGCAACTCTGCCAGGCTTTCTGCACAGCACACTGTCGGTGTCAGCTTAAGTGCTCACTTTTATGTCTTGCTCAAGATCAGTTTAGTCCAGCACAGGCCTTTTAATTAAAATAGGGGTTGTTTGCTGCTGACCCGATCATGCCATCTATTGCTCACTTAAAAGTGTTGGACCTTCTGTTCCACGGGAAACATTTTGATAAGATGCACTTGACAAACACAGACATGTTTAGGCACAGCAGCAATGTTTGAACAGAGCCAGTGAGTCTGGAACAGAGGTAATGTAGGTCAGCTTTATTGAGTGGAACGTGATTACATGTTGATTTCTTTATAACAGATCAATAAAGAGTAGAACATCGTCAACATTTTGCTGAGCTTTGATCCAGATAATTCTGTGTCACCATGTGGGCAACACTGAACTCTACTTATGTGGACTAGGCCTTTAAACGGTGGGCATTCATGAGCTAGCCTTAGCTGTTAAATGATTCAGAGGGAGTAAGAGTGACTTAGCTGGCCATTATCCTAACATTGCCTACACAGATTATAGTGTGGGCAATTATCTCGTCTCTGCGGTGACGTACTTGTGAATTAGGGCCATGCCAATTAAGCTCACGTGAGCGGCATCCCAGCCATTAAGGCCTGTGAATCTGGCAAAAAGCGTCTTTGGAAAAATGTAGAAACGTGGCAGGTGCATCCCTTGCTAGGCTACAAAAGGTTGACCTTCAAAGGTTTACAAGAGCAGGAATGACCCCCTTGTCAGTTTAGAGATGTAGGCATTTAAAAAGATAGCAGTAATAATATTCAGTGACGTTTGTGCCATTGTTTGTGCAAAAAAACCCCAACTGTCAGACTATTTTTAAACAAAAAGCAGGTTCTTGTATGGTTTTAGTTTGTCCAGTCACACTTGTGCATTGAGCATTTTAATAGTAATCCAAGTTACAGTGAAATTGTTTCTTAAAGGACCAAATGTCAGAAGATCTTTATAAAAAGTATTGATTTGATTGTTTTGAGTACATCACTAATAACATGAGTGGATGTTTTTTTGGTCTGAGTGCAAGTTTTGCTGTGTCATGCCTCCAATCTGCCCTGGTTTCACAATGTCCATGAACCAAGTGACGGCCTATGGCAGATAGCATTGCTCAGACAGCTGTGTGTAGGTGTCTCACACACACACACGCACACATACAACTGGCCAGCTCAGAGTCTAGCAAGCCCATAAGATCCAGCAATTTTTTTTAAATAATGGTTTTTTGCTTGTCACAAGAAGATATTGTTTTTATTCAAGGTCATCATGGAAATAGTACGGTGTAATAAGCTAAATAAAAAAAATTATCAGAAAAGACCAAAGCCAAATAATTGTATTCTCTGAGTCACCAGGCTACAACAGTAACAGATGTAAGTGTAATTAAAAATAAACGTTATTCTGGCTTAACTCAACTAATGGTCCATGCTTAACCACCTAGCAGTTTATTTGACAATATGAAAAAGCAAACATTTATCTGTCTTTGCTCATATAGTGTGGAAATACAGTGCTTTGGCCTAATTCAAAATATGTATTTATTTAGTTTGTAGCATGTACCCAACTAAACATAAAATATTCTAAACATGTGTCCCTGTTCACTTTTGACCAGTATTCTCTGTCAGTAATGTAAGGAATCTAATGAGGTGCGCTACAGATAACGTCAGTAATTTCTGTTTCAGTGGACCTGCTTTAGGCCAAGATCCTCAAGGGGTCATTTTCACCACGTCATTAAACAGATCTTTGTTCTGAGACTGCAGAGCATGGGCAAATATAAATACTGTAGCCAGAATTACCCATAAGTTTTATATGTAACTTTCCCTCTTTGATTAAAATCATATCTAGATTTTAGAAATGACAGCTCATTTTAAAGAAAACTCTTTTGTACCTTAAACCAAGCAGAAATCTGAAAAGAGGACATTTATTTTACCAAATATTTAACAACGGTTATCTCTAATGTCACTTAAGCACACGAGTTGCATACTTTGTCCGCCACTGCCATCTAGTGGCACAAAATAATATGACGCTATTTTATTCGTCTGGCAGGAGGACTCCAGACCAAAAATGAACAAATAAAACATTATTAACAAACATAACAAACATAAATTAAATAATAGCTTGGATGTCTGAAACAAGTGAAAAAGTAAACACATATTCCCTGCTTTTTATACAATGTGTTTTTGTATGTTGGTATTTTTCCATATATTTTCCCTAAGAGTGCTTCTAAATTAATACACGCCAAAAAAGTTAAGGCATCCTGGGTTAAAATGTTATACAGCTTCTTGGTTCAGTCTTATACAAATCTAAGCTGTCCTCAGGTTACTGTGAGAATGATAAAGGAGTTTTTAATATAGGTCACATTTAATTTTACTGTATTTAAAGGTTATGTAATATTAATTAAAACAATATTTCAATATTAAACTTTCTTGATTTCACTGCACTTCATGTGTGGATTGCAGTTTTGAACATGCTAAAAATGGAAATGAACAGCTATATTATTAGCTATCGGTATATAATTGATCAACAAATTCTGTATCAGTGCAGCAGCAACTTGGATCATGGATTACAACATGGGCTTCTACAGTGATCTACTAGCTAACAGCAGTGTTACTGAAATAAATTCAGAAATACAGTCAAATTACTTCTGTTAGGGACAAGTCAACTAAGCAAAGTAGCATTAAATGAGGGGAAAAAACACTAACCTTTACTCGATATTACTTCATTTTCAATGCGCCATCTAAATCCGAACTAGAAAGGAGAAAATTGCAAATGTTTTAAATGCTGTGTGAATAAATAAGACAGACATGGACATGCACAAGGGGAGTACATACCTTGTTTTCTTTATATCTGCTCAGGTCAGCAATACAATATTCCTTGAAGAGCTTATCATAATACTTCTTTGCAAGTTCTTTTTCCCTACAAACATGTCATATTTATTCTTGTCAGAGGCATAAGCAAAGTAGGCAACTGTATGCATACATTAACTTGGGTGTACAAAAGTTATGAAGATTTACCACGTCATATCCTCCTCATCCTCATCCCTCCAGAGAAAGCGGTGGTTTTGCTTCACCACATCCAGATCAGTTTTATCTGTAGCCCTGCATATAGTTCATATAGGTTTATCTTGCATCAAGTTTTGTAAACTAAAGTGAAAGACCTGTTTGTCCTAGCGTTTAGCAAAACAGCCTACTCACACAGATCTTCTGAAGTCTTCAGGCTTTCCTCCATAGTACAGTATGTAATCGCTGACAAACTTCTTATGTCTATCAAAGTGAAAATGTCACGTCAAGGGTTAAAAACTCTGGAAAGTGTTGTAAGAAGCAGTCTTACCACAAGACACTGAATGAAACATAAACTTCTACTGAAAGAATGTGTACTTTCAGCAGAGAACTGAATATTTCCTTAAGAACATGAAAGACTTTCTAAACTGTACGAACATGCTTTGTGCTTTCTACAAGCATGCTGCTGTAGAAAACAAAAAATGAGAATGTTTAGCTGCAAGGATATGGCATTCATTGATATGAGATGATGCCGTCGGTTCCTGGCCTCCTCCCTGTGGATATAAAACAACCACAGCATGAAGTAATCGATCAACATTCTTAGAGCAGTAGTTCAGCAAAGCAAACTTAGACATTTACAGACCATATACTATACCTATATCTATAATACTAGACAAAAGTACAGACAAAATTCAGACAAAAAAAAGAACTATAGAAACTTAAGAACTGTAGTTGCTTCAGTCTTAAAGTCTGAATTTTGACTGTACGTTTATCCATTTGAATAGAAAACAATACACATATCTGTACAACATTATTTTAAAACTTCACATGGTTTAAAGCTGGTGTATTTTGATTGTTATGCAGTTTACAAATACTAATCAAAAACAAATACTAATCAATAATGATCAAAAACTCCAGGACAATATCAAAGAAGCAGACTTTGGACACCAGAAAAGTCTTAGATGACTAACTGTGTCTGAAGTAAGAATAAAAACACAAACTTGATTTTCCTCAAAACTGTTCTTTTACCATTATCCATACCTGTCCCATTCATCAGCAGCCACATTTCTATGGGCAACCTTGTTGCGTTTTCCAGGCTGAAGTGGCTTCTGCATAAGCTCATTTTCATATTTCCTGTTTTACAAAGAACAATGCACATTAGTACAAATAGCAAAACCAGTTGATAATGCATAGGTATCAGTTGCTTATTATGAATAGTCAAACCTGGACTGCTGGCTTCTTTTGGTTGAAATGTAACTCATGTTGAATGTTAATGAGCTTTGATTTTGTTCTTGTATACTGTTCCACATTAAATGTAGCGAACATCTCACCTCTTTTGTCCGTGTTGTGATGACCCGCTTTCACCTTCATCGTCGCTGAAATCGGAGTCATACCCGCCACCTTTATGCACCTACATAACAATGCATTTTAAATAGATCATCTAATCGCCATACAGCAATAATCAGAGTATTGGAGCAACACAGAAAAAGTAGAATTAGACTAAAATCACGATAGGACTGAATGCAACTAATTTTTTCCTCCCACTTTCTCAATAATTTGAGAAATGTACTGTACACGGATGTACAAACCACTTCAGGTTCTTTCCAGGATTTGTATATTCCTGCAACTAATGATACTGTAGTTTAGCTACGAGAAGGCCACATCCCAAGATACCAAACACCAATTGTGAAAGGCTGCAGTTAAACTGGATCTGCAATGTCGTCCCAGTTTTCCACTCCTGGACAAGAACCATGAGATGAAAACCATGAAGCATAACAACCAAACATACTATAAAAACTGTTCTCCCCACTTGAATAGAAAGTCTGTCAATTGAGTGTTGAGTCAGTAAAAAAATATTTTATGGTTACAATGCTGATATATTGTTACTTAAGACCTTCAGTGGGGTCTAAACTGACACTTTGACTAAGCAAACCCATATGCAGCCAGCTGTGTGGTCAGACACCTTTTCTAATCAAAGCCAGCATAGCATTTTTCAGCAATTTGTGCTGAATTCACGTGGCCTGTTGACATGTGTACTTTACAGGTGTGTCCCAATACTTTTGTCCATATAGTGTATTGGGACAAAAGTATTGAAACACACCTCTAAATTACACTGGTCAACAGGTCCAAATCATCAGAGATAAGTTTATGTGGGTTTTGTTGTGTTTTTCATGCTGATTTCAAATCTGTGTTTAGTTTTTCCCTAGTACATACAGTTTTTGCGATGAGGCATGATAGCTTTTTATTTTGCATGGTAGTTGATATAATTAGCATATAATAATCATATGCTGAGCATTTTTGAAGATACAGTGGTAGCTGACGGATACTGATCATTATATCAATGCCACAGTGTGCACCTGTCAGACTTCACACTGAAAATATAGAAACAGTTACTTGATTGGTGCCTGCGGTTTAATAAAAAATGCATGCAAGTCTATTGCAAATCTAATATTACGCATAATTCAAAAAGTTGGTTTGTGTGTTGTGGTTTCTGAATTTTTGTTGACCTGTGTTATTGAATTCAGATTAGGGCTGCACGATGCGATACGCGATAATATTGTTGAGTGTTGCGATGGCGATATCACATGCGATAAGTGACTGGAACATCAGTGCCTGATCTCAGAAATGCTCTACAGAATGACACAACTTCCCACAGAAACACTCCAAAATCTTGTGGAACGCTTTCCAAGAACAATGGAAGCTGTTACAGCTGAAAAGGGGGGGACCAACTCCATATTAAAATCTATGTATTTGCATGCAATGTCATGGTGTAGTTCTTTGGTAGGATCGGACCAGACAGACCATCATTGGTTCCCAACGCACATCTATGAATCCTGGGTGACCCTGTTGTCAGGTCACCGGCTGAACTTAGTATGTACTAACTACTGCATACCACTCTATATATCCTGCCATTTTGGGGATGCTCTGATCAAGCAGTCTAACCATGACAGTTTGGCCATTGTTAAAGTTGCTCAAATGCTTAAGCGTGTTCCTGCTTATAACACACCGACATCGAGAAATCACCGCTCATATTCTACCTAATATATCCCAGCCTCTGACTGGTGTACCTGTAATTTGTTATTTACTTCACCTGTCAGAGCATTTGATGTTGATGCTGTTGGGCGTATACTGCCTGAAACACACGAGCGTAATTATAATCTATTGTACATAGAAAAACCGTCTCAGTTGTTTCTCGCATTATTTTCTTATCATATGTTTTAATACAGACACACTAATGTTTAGCTTAATTTTGAATTTGAATGTAACTTAATAAACTGGCACTTCATTCACTATCAAAGTTATTAAGGGTTTAAATAGGTACACCCTAGCATATTCTTGTTACATACAGTTCGATGACAATATTATGCTGCTATTTCTGACAACAATAACGTCTTAAAGTAATTATTATACTCACCTGAACAAGATCGAGTCCGCCTTGATTCATTGTTAGTAAGGTTTGTTTATGCGCCGCCAGAGCATGTCTTTCGCGCACAGTGATGACGTAAAATTAAACAGCTCCGGATCTACAAGTCAGGTGGCATCAGGAACTGTTTATAGATCGACGAATTCTGTCCTTCAGAACTCCTAATGGATTCATTATTAATGCGGTTTCATGCCCGAAAAAATATATTTATAGCACATTATCATACACGAGCAGAATAAAATCAAGAATACCGTAGAAAATCAATCAAAGGAAACTGAAAGTGTAATAGAAGTGCACATAGTGAGGAGAAGTGAGCATCTCCTGCAGAACTAAGAGAAAACACCAGGATTATAACCATCAAATATATAAGAGATGTATTAAGACGCAAACCATTGAGTGACTTGTGTCACAGTCAGTGGTCGGTTTTGACCTATTTGACTTGTGTTTTGAACACAGACATGTCAGAAATAAATATATGCTTTTTTAAAACAGGCTTCATAAAATAAGATAAGAACAGAAAGAAATGTATTTATCCTGAGGGAAATTCTTTTGTCATCCTCATGCTCAGTGCATAAAAAGATAATAGAGAATATTTATAAACAAATAGACAATAGACAATAGTGCAACAAAACATTATGTAGCAAGATGACTGCAGCTCGGACATTGCTGTGTGTAAGATTTCGAGTACTGTACTAGCAGATTAATAGTGCAAACTGGTTTATGAAAGTGACTTAATCATTAGCTTTTAATAAATTTGTACATTGTCCACAGACTGCTGCTTTCTTAATGAAAATAACTCAGGAACAGGAACAGGATGGGAACATGGGTATGAGATATGTATCTGGGAACAAGACAATTGTGTTTTTGTTGTTAAGTCAATGCCACAACTTAGAAAGGAATGGTAATTGGAATCATTAAGATCATTCCCTCGCCTTTCTCGTGGCTTTGTATTAGGGTCCTGGTCCCAAGCATTAGTAAGCTGTAAGTAAGTAATTATGTTAAGAAGGAATGTTACTGGCTCCGTTGTGAACAATTCCTGTTGTTTTGAAATTTTCAAAGCTGTCCAACTCCTAAGGGTGTTCATGTGGGCTTCACTCATGTGCATTTGTCATATTTCCAAAACTGGTAAAACCAGTGTGCAAGAGTGCAATAAACATACAATTGATTAAAAATTGCATCAAAGAGAACTTGAAGTGACTGGCTTTGCAAACAGACATAACATTTTTAGATTGTGTGTAGGGATGGATGGTAATCTAAATGTATGTTATAAAACTGAGATAAAATAATGCTAGTGCCAGATTCTGAATCTTTTACAGATTTCTTCCAAAAACGAATAGCCTGATTTGTGGTTGTTTGCCTTAATCATGCTGATGTTCCGTGTTATATTTTAATCTGTTTTCTAGCTTTTGTTTTTCAATTAAAAACACTTTAATTTATATTGCGCTTCTCACAACTGATGTTGTCACATATCAGCTTTACAAAATCCAGGTGTGAGTCCCTAGTGAGCAAGTCAAAGGGAACATGAGGTGATGAAAAGCTCCCTAAAGCTGGAGGAAGAAACCTCGGGAGGGAAACAAGACTCAGGAGGGAAATCTGCTTGATTTGGAGAGTGAGAGAGTCTCTATGGAGATAACTAACAACAGAAGACCTTTGTGTACAGACTTAATCACTGCTGAACAGTTGGCCGTCTATGTCTAAAAGAGCTGGTACAGTCAGTAGAGGTAGATTTGCCTGAGTCTTAGTTTTTTTGGGAGTCTCTAGTCCACAGCAAACAGGAACAACAATGGCCACCAGAGCTTTTGAACAGTAATCACTCTTGGATGGGGAGAAAGGGCCCACATGGGCAGTCCAAAGCAGCCGAACCGAGGACACTTGGGCAAGGGACCTCAGCAATGGCAGATCTAGGATGAGGTGGTGACCTGGAGCCCCAATGATGGTCAGTCAGGTCAGGCAGATGGGCAGCAGTTCCCACTGGAAAAGGCTGGTCAAAGAAAGGGATGTGAAACAAACAGAAAATAGAGGTAGTTTTGTTTAAATTTACAGGGTACAAGTGATACCTGTAAAGAGAGCTTATTGAGACTCTGGCATACCTCAATATAACAGCCCAGCCAAAAAGCACCCAGAGAGCACCCTGAGACACTGGGGCTCCCCAACTCCACTATCAACAAACGAGTGAATGTGGAGAGTGGTGGGACCAGCATCCCAGTTAACTAGAATTCTCTATGCCCACCACTTCCCAGCTCTATACTCTTCATTTAATGGGAAAAGGTAATTGCAGAAAGCCTAACAAGTAGGTTTTCACCCTAGACTTAAGAACTGAGACTCAAACATTCAGTTTGGGGGGGGGGGAGGGGGGGGGCTTTATATGAAAAGGCTTTTGTCGCT
>JBBPDC010000109.1:21025758-21038530 GCA_037974485.1 Hemigrammopetersius urotaenia
CCCCCCCCCCCCCCCCCCCCCCCCCCCCCCCCTCCCCCCCCCCCCCCCCCCCCCCCCTCCATATGAAAATGCTTTTGTAGCTCTCATAATTCTGGGCAGATAGCCATGTAATTAAGTGAGGATCGTAGCAAGAGAAGTTCATGGAGGTATTCAGGTGTGAAGCCATTGAGGACTTTATATGTCAATAATAGAACAAAATTTGATCAGAAGCCAATGTAATTTTGATAATTTAGAACTAATCTTGGTTCCAGTGAGAACTTTAGCTGCAGCATTCTGAACTAGTTGAAGTTTATTTAGGTTTATGCTGGAGCAGATTGACATCGGGGCATTACAGTACTTAAATCTTTAGGTAATAAAGGTGGTAACTCATATTACTGCATCATGTAGGTATTGGCTGCTTTTTATCTTAGCAATATTCTGTACAGTACGGAAAGCTATTTTAGTAGCAGTCCCTATACGTGCACCAAATGACACCAAGATTTTTTTGTTGAAACTGAGAAACCAGCAAGATCAAGCATTAGAACTGACTGTTTGTTTCTAGCAGCTTTATAAAAAGAACCTCTGTTTATTCTGTGTTATGCGTCATCTGGTCTTTTATACCTTTTATGCATTACAACAAAATGTTAGTCAAAGTCAAATTTGAAAGGATGCTTTAAAGATATGTGGACCTCATGTGCTCTTACACTATATGAGCAGAAACTAAAGTTTCCTAGAAAAAGCATATTATTTTAACGAAACCACCATAACAATTACAGAAGCAAGAATCCACATCGCTCATTGCAATGGTTTCTCTTCCAGAATGGTAATACACAGAAGGACACACAAGTGTCCTACTGTGCATACGTTCAATGACTGCCAAAAAACTGATGTTGTGAAACCGCAGCACACCGCTTGAAAGACATCAGATTACTTAATGAACAAGCTTTGCTCAATTTATGTTATTTTCAGATAATTTCCAGAACAGAAAGGAGAAATTGCCAAGCAGTTAAATAACTAAATAAAAATACAAAAAAGTACAAGTTAAAAAATTTTAAAAATTCAAAGAAACATATTTATATGATCAGAACAGCAACTGCCTTATTCTGTAAAAAGTTCAAGATGAAGAGAAAAGAAGAGAGTTTAACGTTTAGATAGAACCTTTACTGTTCTCAAACAAAGAGGCTGAAAAAAAAGCATCCAGCTCCCCAATAACTTCCATGTGGAAACGTCATAATTAAATTTAAACAGCTATATAATACAATTAGGTTCATGATTATAATAACTATAATAGCAACCACAATACAAAAAGCAATAATAATAACAATAACAACAACAATAATATGAAGAATTGTAATTATTATCATTATTATTATTTTTTTTATGTCCTGTATTTTTTATACTTGATTGTCATGGCCATGAGAACAACAGTGGTGGAATCAGCGATCATCAGAAAGCTCCTGTTACCCTCCCCCGTCTCACAGAGACGCAGGTGCATTTTATCCTCATGAATATTCTAATCAGCCCTCATTACTAATTCATTGTGGATCACAGAAACAAAAACACCTCGTTGGTCGCCGTCGTGCACACAGCTCAGTTTAATTGCATTGTGTTCTATGTTATAACTGATATATAGACATAGAACTGATATATGTTCTATGTGATAAGTGATATAAGATTTATTTAGACCAGCCAGCGAGTCAACAATCATGTGATCATCTCTAGATGTAGATGTCAATAGATTTTCGCCGTGTTTTGGGTCCTCTTGTCCTCATGTGGCCCAGACCAGCCTCTCTGGAACGAATCGCTCGAATGGGCGCCTCGCCTCTGCATTCATTATCCAACAGAAACCCGTTTGATTTCTTTTTACTTAACAACACTGAGCTGCACCCCACCGTCTCACACCAGCTCGACTCCTCCACAGTCCACTAGATCTGATGCTACCAGCCTGCGGCATGGTGCTCCGTATGAATCGTCTCTCTCTGGCTCTTTGGCTCTTTCTATGCTTTCTGACAACGGAGAGCCGGAGAGGAAAGCTGCCGAGATGCCCACATGGATGCACCTGCACCAAAGACAATGCGCTGTGTGAAAACCTCAGATCCGTTCCTCACAGCTTTCCTGCAGACATCGTCTCCTTGTAAGTTTTCGCTCATTCTCCTTTATTTCTGTCACATACCTCACCAAACATGCTGCAGATCTGCCATCCAGCATGCATTGACGCTCAAGAGTCACGTTGCATTGAATACAATATTTAATGTAAGGCATTTGAACGCAAATACACTATATGGACAAAAGTATTGTCCATATCTCTTAATTATTGAATGGGCAGAAATTATTATAGAAGCATCTCCTGGAAAGCCTTCCAAGAAGAGTGGAAGCTGCAAAGGGGGACGAGCTCCATACTGAAGTCTATGTATTTGAATGCAATATCATAAAAGTCCCCGTTGTATTGTATGCAATGTTTATTAAAATGAATGCAAATGTGGACAAAAATATTATTTAGGTAGCCCCTTTTTTCAGTGTCTGGCCTCATAAATGCTCTACAGAATGAATGGCCACAAATTCCCACAGAAACTCACCAAGATATTGTGGAAAACTCTCCAAGAATGTGGAAGCTGTTATAGCAGCAAAAAGGAGGCCAACTCCATATTAAAGTCTGTATATTTGAATGCAGTGTCCTGAAAGTCTTTGTTGGTGTAATGGTCAGGCGTTCCAATACTTTAGTCCATACAGTGTACTTCACTAAAGCACATTTGACATCTGGCATGCCTTGACAGTCAAGAGTCACATTGAAAGGCATTTGTAAATATCTCTTCTAAAGCTTTATATTTCATTGATTGGTTCTGTGTCACTTTTTTTGTTATTTTGTTTTAATGCCAATAGATCATTTGTGAAGTCTGGATTCAGCCAAATTGCAGAAGGAAGCTTCCAACATATTCCGTCCCTTCAGCTACTGTGAGTTCACATTCGTTTGTTATTGTTGTATGTTTGGTCTCAATCCTGAGAGGCAGGTCACCACGTTAGAATAAAATCTTTATTATGATATGACTGTGCAGACACATAGGGACACAAAGACAGGAACAATGGAATATAAACATAGTCAAACGAAAGTAAAATAGAACAAGTCTTTAGACCAATTACTGCTTGTTCCCTTGCTTGTTTTGTTTTTTCCTGAGGGCCATTCTGCTCCATGTCTAATTCCCTAATGTGCTTAAAACTGGTGTGAAAATTATGCAATGCAGCTGCTTAGAGGAAAGGCCATGGCCTTGTACTCAAGGCTGGCCTTGTCCTTGGGCAGATACTTCCTTCATTAACATACAGGCATGCAGCTCCTCAAGAATGGCCCATGTGGAGAGAAAAACTCATTCAATCACACTTAGTTCATGACTAAATTTAACATAATATCATGATCACAATAATGAACAATGGCCGCTGGAACGTAATCCATATCAGTCCCACCAAGAAGCTCAACAATGCCAATAGCCTGTTTATGCTGAGGTACAAGAGCGTGGTGTCATAAATGTTTTGCTGAAATTCCCCTGCACTGGACATGGTTGTAGCTTTCTGCTCTGAATAAATGCGATTCACAAAACCTGCATGCACTTAAAATGGATGTGTTAGAGGGTGGAAATCTAATATATGCAGTACAGCTTTGGAAGACACTGGAGGATAAGATGTAGCTTTCTTTCCTGAAGATAGCAGGATGTACCCAAAGCTTAACTGTCATTGGAGGCTATGAAAATATTCCCAGTATCTAATCTGTCTAAAGGCTAAAATATTTTGTTAGTCAAAGGTAGTCAGTTACTGATTGATTGATCTCATTGTATTGTTGTAGCAATGAAATATTGTCAAATGTTGAATTGTGACAATAAATCGTCTTGCATAATGACAAAGATCATGTGCACAGAACAGTCTTTTTTCCTGAGACCACCAATTTTTCACAAGTAACGCTACACACACACACTTTCACAAGTATTCTTTTGACCAACCAAAAGGATTAAATAATAAACCACAAAAAGTTTCGAGGACAATAAAATGACTCTATTCACTGAACCTGTGACTTTGCTTACAGCTTGTTTACAGGCAACTCGTTCGACTCTATTGATGAAGGTGCCTTCCAGGGATTACCACATCTGGAATATCTGTAAGTTAAATTGACCTTTATTATTTCCTTTCTGCTACCCTTTCAATAAAAAACATGTAAGTGAATGTAACCCCACAACTTGATTTTTAGATTTATTGAAAACAACAAAATCGATTCAGTATCGCCCCAAGCCTTCAGAGGTTTGAAATCTCTCTTACACCTGTGAGTATATTCTATTTTTTCTTTTAATTTATTTACAGTCTAATCTATTAGCTTACACTAATATTTTATTTTTAACTTTTTATTAGGAGCCTTGCTTATAATAACCTTGAGACATTACCCAAAGATGTTTTCAAGGACATGGATGCCTTAACAAAAGTGTAGGTTTTTTATTCATGTTTCACAAATTGGAACAACCGTAATAAACACAGTCTGCCTTTGCATTGTTCGTGTTTATTAACTGACAAGCTGTTCAAGCAGGGATCTGCGAGGGAACGTGTTCAGCTGTGACTGTAAGCTGAAATGGCTGATTGAATGGATATATAATACCAATGCAACAGTGGACCAGATATACTGCAGTGGGCCTCCACTTTATCAGGGGAAGAAGATCAATGACCTGATGCCTCAGTCATTTGACTGTATAACTGCAGGTAAGGAGGCATTCCTTTTTAAACATAGCATCCCTGTGTACACAGTTATTCAAAATCCAGGAACATCAGCGTCTAAAACAATATATCTGTAAGATGCTTAGGCCCATGGCAGTGCATGTGGAATCTAATAGCATAACTGATTTGGTTGAACACAGTTATTTTTTGGTTTAAAGTAATCATGACATCCATGAAAGCTACGTAGTTGTGGCTACTAAATGTGAATCACGAAAAGAATAACACATGAGATAATTCACACATGAAATTTATGTGTGTCAGCAGCTGTCAGCATCCCCCTTCCACATGTTTGATATTAATTGGGCAGCATCCTCTCCAAATTGGTGCCACTCTCTCTGTTTATTGGCTGGGGCCATAAAATGAAAACAGGTAAAAATGTACTCGAGTACTGAGTAATGAGTACAGCTGTAAGTCTATTCTTTCTGCCTCTGCCAGTATTCTGTGGAAACATAATTCATTGCTTATTGCAACATGTCCTTCAGTAAAGTATTTTTTTCTGTTGCAGAGTTTGCTGCAGTGAAGACCCTCAAGTTTCAATCAATTTCTGTGGAGGCCTTCACCTTTGCGAACAATCAGTATGCTGTGTTTGCGCAACCCTTTGCTGGTACATGCAGCTTCATGGAATGGGATCATGTCAACATGGAGTTCAGAGACTACGACAGCATAGAGAGTAAGAGCCACCAAATACGTTTAACAGCTTCTGCTTTAGTGATGTAAATCTAAATAAATCTAAATTTGAACATTTTAGACACTTAATATCAAAATATTCCTTCTTTCAAATAGAGCTTTAGAAAATCCTTAATAAACAGTTTTAGGTACTCAACCAAGTTGTCCAGCTCCATGATTAACCACGACATTAATCCACTGATTTGGAGCAAACTGCATAATCACAACATGTCATAAATTAATTTGGAGAACTGAAACAAATTCTTACAAAAAATCCAAAGACAACTGTATGTCAGTGTACTTATCACTTGATAAGTTGAGTAATTCCTTTTTAGTGTTTGTGTATAAATTAGTGTTTTTTAGTAGACATGACACGATACCACATTTTTGTCCAATACTGATATTGTAAATTTGTATATCTGCCGATACCATACAAATCCGATACTTGCTGAGTCTTTTTTAAACAGAAAACAAAAAATAATGCTTTCAAAAATGCTTGGATATATTTTGTATACCTTCACACAAATACAAAAATCATAACTGTGATATAATCAGGGAGAAAAATTGCACAGAGAACATGGTATAGTACGATGTCCCCTCTGGGGTGCCATTCATTAGTGCAATTTTCACGCTATTTTCACACATTTAGAGCTAAATGTGTTGAAAAAAACCCTAAATGTTGTGCTCTAAATCTAAATGTTGCACTTTTACAAACAGAGACTCTAAGTGTGGGATTTTAATGTAGCACTTTTACAAACATCCCGTGTTTACAATTGGCTGCTACTTAGCAGGGGGCTGGACTGCGTGCTGTGATATCCCCTCACCAACATGGAGGATTTACCTTAAAGGATCTTAAATCTAAATGTTACACCGTTTCATGGAGATTGGTGGTTGCGCTGCCTAGAAAAGCCATGATCACGTTCCGTGGTGGGGGGGGGGGCAGTATTGGGACATCCGGGCGAGGTGTCCTAATACATTTGGCAGTCTTGGCTTTTTTTTCTTTGAGTCTAAAGTAACTCCAAACTGCTGACATGTTGGAAAGTTTCACACACAACAGAAACTCTTATAGGGCGATGTTTTATGTAATTTTTAACAGATAAAACTAAATTTTTTATTCCTTCACGATTTTGGATCCAGTACTTTTGGTCAAGATTGGAACGATACGATACAGAATATCGGATTGGTGCATCTCTATTTTTTAGTAATTAAAAAATGTTCCCTTACCTTGTGTAAGTGTACAAATGGCAAATAAAAGCATTAATTTGATTAATTTGACCAATAATTAAAACTAATTAGCTGAAGCATTAATACATATAACATATAAAGATTCTTTAATACTTTAATGATATGCTAAAGTATGCTTTTTATTTAATTTCACTGTATTTCTAACCTTATAGAAATAAACATTACATTTCTTCATTCTTGTATTCCACAAAATGTCCCAATTTCTACATCTTATGAATGCGTTTATACTGGAATTGAATGAAGAATGTGAGTTCAAATTCTGATTTTGGTTCAGTTGACCTACAATTCTGATACTAGTGCATTTTTAGTTGTCTGTATGTGGTGTTCATTCCTTATACATTATTTTGAAACAAAACATAGAGACTTTTGGGAAGAAAATGAATAGTTTTGGATTATTTTATTGAACATATATTTAGCCTGTTCTTGAAATCTACATATTTATTTATGTTGTGGAGCAACCTAATACTTGACTGCAAAAACCAACCACAATCCACTGACAAGTTATCCCTCAAACAGACTGCACTGTATTATATAATCCGCCCTGTAGTGATTTTCATTCTTTGAAACGCTGTTGTTTGTCTTTAAAAAAACTCCTAAGTGACAATGAAACCATGGTGAAGTATGTGGCTAACCAGTGGAAGCCGCTTTGTGCTTTTCTGGCCCAAAACCAAACAATTTCTGCATCTGCCTGGTGCTTTTCTGACTTTGGGTAGTGTTTGCCTCCCAAGGAATGGGGAATAAAAAACTGAAACCAATCTGACTTATATATTAAACAGGAATGTATATCATTGTCATGATATTGTACCTAATGCTGACTCTTCTCGTCAGTTAAAATCAAATTCCCTGTAGTGATTGTGAAAACAATTTTTACTTCCAGAAGCAGACAGTTTAGCTCTACCTTTTCAATCAGCCAAGATATTTAGTGTCCAAAGTAAAAATCATTCCAGACTTACCCCAAACTGTCAAGTTAAGTAATCTCAAATCATTTAAATGACAAACGGTTACCTAAATATGGACAGAAGTAGCTCCAACCTTCTGTCCCCTGAACTGTGTTTGTACTTTTTGTCCATTTCTCTAAACAGTCTATCATCATACTGTGTTAGATTTTAAGGAGTTACAGAATGGCATGAATTTAAAGCTATTTCTAGCTATTTATATTTGGAAATATATTGAATTGGTGCATCCAACACATACCACTGTAGACACATTTAATATTACATTTATTATTTAAACATTTAATAATAATTAGGATTATTATTAGGATTATTCTGCATTCTGCAAACATGTTCAAGATAATAAAAAATGTTAGTCTTTCTGGAAAAAAATCAGGTTATCATTGGAGAATAGGCAAAGAATTGCACCTGTTTGTAGAGATATTACTTATAAATGCTACTTACTCCACTTTAAGAAAATTAGATTTAGCCTATCATAGTGCAGCCAGATTCATAATGGGAAATGTACCCAGCACTCTGATCTTTTTTCTAATGTACAATCGACTTCACTGGCCAATAGAAGGTAGAAAAAATTGTTTTATTTAGCAATACATTTCTTGGGCAACTGCGAAATTACTTAAGCTTATTGTTACAGTGGAGGGCGGACAACCTGTGTTGTTTTTACAGATTTGTGAATGTTTAAAACCAAGGTCTATCCTTTTGTATATTTATAATTTTAGTACTTTTATTCTCAATATCTAATATTTTTATGCATTTTGTCATTTATTTTTATTGATATTTCATTTATCAAGATTACTGTTACTGTATTGCTGTTATTATTATTACCCCATCTCCCTCTCTCTCTTTCTCTCTGCCTGCCTTTATATAAACAAATCTTAATTTTACTTTATATTTGTCATGTTTTCTGGCTTGAGCACTTTAGCTTGTTTCATTTTGTTTCTTTGTAGGCACTTCCACAGTGGTCTGCAAGCCGATGGTGATTGGCAGTCAGCTCTTCGTCGTTGTTGCCCAGCTTTTTGGGGGCTCACACATCTACAAACGAGACATCTCCGCCAACAAATTCATCAAAATTCAGGACATCGACATCCTGAAGATCCGAAAACCCAATGACATTGAAACATTCCGGGTCGACGGTGAGTCCTTCTTTGTCATCGCCGATAGCTCCAAAGCGGGGTCCACTACCGTGTACAAATGGAACGGCAATGGCTTTTACTCGCACCAGTCTTTGCACCCTTGGTACCGGGACACAGACGTAGAGTACCTGGAGATTTCTGGCAGATCCAGTCTGATCCTGTCCAGCAGCTCACAGCGGCCTGTTGTCTATCAGTGGAGCAAGAGCCGGAAACAGTTTGACTGGCATACAGATATCCCTGAGATGGAGGATGTCTATGCTGTCAAGCATTTCAAGGCCAAAGGTGAGCTTTACATCTGTCTGACCCGCTTTATCGGCGACTCCAAGGTAATGCGGTGGGATGGGGTCATGTTTACTGAAGTGCAGGCCATGCCATCTCGAGGCTCCATGGTCTTCCAGCCCATTGTTATCAGCAACTGGCAGTATGCCATTTTGGGTAGCAACTACTCACTCACCCAAGTCTACCAGTGGGACTCCAAAAAGGGCCTCTTTGTGCACTCCCAGGAGCTGAACATTCAGGCACCGAGAGGTTTCTCTTTGGTGTCTATCGACAACCGCAACTTCCTGCTGGCCTCCAGCTTCAAAGGAAAGACTCAGATTTATGAGCACCTGATGATGGATCTGAGTAGTTAAAGGTGTAGTGTGCATGGGCCACGGATCATATTCTTCAGAGGTGTGAGGCATTTAAATCAGTACCCCTCCCTCCTTGTGCTGATGTCTCAAACACTTGTAGAACTCATTTTTTTTGTCAGTAATTGCTGTTACTGTAATTGCTATTGCATCACTTTTAATGTGCTGTTAAATATGGTAATAATGCATTTGTTTATGTGTATATATATACACACAAAAGACACAAAAAGTTTCCACACGTTTTTAAACATTTTATTTAAGATTTTCCAAAACAAATTGGAACAAATCCCTTTTCTACAGTCATCTTCCTTTGTGGTGCAATTTTCCTAGCCTTGTACCAACTTTTTAATGCTATCAGCAAAAAATGTTTTTGGTTGAGCGCTTAACCACTGGTGCACCGCTGCTTTCACATCATTATCACATGAAAATCATCTTCCCCTTAAAGTTTCTCTAAACGGAAATCAGATGGTGCTAAATGGCATTAAACTCTCACACACACCCAATTAGTACTCTTCCAGCCTTCACCGTTTACAATGAAAATGTAGAAGTGCAGAAACTTTTTGAAATCTGTGTGTGTATCTCTCTTCCCCTCCCTCTCCCCCTCTCTTCTCTCTCTCCCTCTCTCTCATTCATAGAGCGTGCGGATCGTCTCTCTTTCTCTCGCTTGCTCTCTCTCTTGCTCTCTCTCTCTTTCTCTGTCTCTCTCTCTCGTTCGTGACTTTTCAGACCTTCGGCAGAATTCAAATGAGCCATTTTAATGTAGATTAATTCCAAGATTACAATGAGATTAATCTAGATTAAAGAAATTAATCTATGCCCACCTCTTACACACACACACACACATATATATGAGTATATATATATATATATATGAGTATATATGAGTATATATATATATGAGTGTGTGTGTGTGTGTGTGTGTATGTATAAGCATAATGACTGCAACAGCATTATGTCCATGTTATGGATTTTTTATACAGTGATTGACTAGTTAAATTAGTTTCACCAGTTGACCCATTGTCAAACCCCAGCCATGCCCCCATGAGCTTCTGAAGGCATGAAATGAAGTGGAAGAGCAACAGTTTATGCATATAAGCTTACTCTCTGAACTACATGCGTTGCCTAGTCTGCTAATGATGGTTCCAGATGATCGCCTCTCTAGTGTCTTTTGTGTCCTTCACTTTTGTCATGATTTCAGTTTTCCAAGTTCTCCTAAACAAAAGCCATTGTTAATGCATTCTCTCCCTGCAAACAAGCTAGTGGAATGTTTACTGGAGAGGTATAATAACACAGTGCAAAACTACAGGTCAAGTGATTAGCTGTTGACATAATAACTGGAAGCAAAATAAAAGTGTTTACATTTTTACTGTAACCTTTAAACAAATTTTACCTTTTGTAAAAATAAAATGACCCTCTGCTTGACAGGACTTCTGATGCTGAATATCCTGAAAAACAAAAATGTTTAGATAATGGATTTTTGGATTTAGTTTAACACGCTAATTCTAACGCAATAATAAACCAACTCTACAAAACCTTATTAGTCTAATATTCATTGCTGTTGTCTTTCTATGTGTACACAAACAGGGTACTTGTTCAGCTCTGAAAAGTCTAGAAAATGTCTAGAAAAGTGGATGTTCAGAAAATGACTAATCACATTTCATGTTTTCTCTAGTCATTTTTACACACACCAAGTAAACTGAGCATTAAATATATGTGGTATTTCAAAAGCAATCGGTTCGTATTTTCAAAGCAATGTTACATTTATCCAATGAGGGAACATGCAGTACGTGAAGTATTGAGCAGTTTTGGTACAAAATTGTTACTTCTAAAAAAGGATCAGGAATGATTCATAGAACTGATTCCAACGTGTTGATTGTATGTTGTTCTGTAACAATGTAACATTTGTCTAATGGCTACAAGAACCAGTAAATCTGTTCTATTCAGAAGTACTGAAAATATTAAATTCAGTAGAACAGATTTATCCATGAGTGAACCTGCAGAAAATGAAGTATTAAGCAGGTTTGGTTCAAAATGATTACTTCTAGTAAAGAATCCCTAATCATGAGTGACCACTTATAAAACTGATCCCAATATGTTGATTGTTGTTATTAATATTAAATTATGTTACATATGGTATTCCTTCTGTATGCACTTAATCAGAATCAGAATCGTGTTTATTGGCCAAGTATGTGAGCGAACACATACAAGGAATTTGATTCCGGTAGATTGTCTCTCAAGTACAACACAATAAAAACAACAACAATGATTATCTGAGATTATTAGAAGAATGTTTGGTGCAGTATTAATCATGATTGGTTCAAAAATAATGTTACTTCTAACAAAGAAAATCCCTAATCATGAGTTCATTGTGGAATTCCTATTTTATGTACTTAATCTGAGATTATTAGAAGTTTTCAGGCTGTAACATGGACATAGACTTTGGGTAGAAGGTTCTGTTTTCAGGCTGTAACAGGGACGTAACCTTTGCCTAGAGACTACAAGAACCTGTAAATGTGTTCAGCAGAAGTTCTGAAAAGATGAAATTCAGGAGAACTGATTCATCCATGGTCACGTGGTGATGGTCGTCCTCTTTAAAGGGCCTCAGTGTCGCCCCCTGGCGGAGCAGCTGTGGCAGGTTTGGCTCCACACCAAGGTTAATCATTCACAGAGAGTCACCTCTCAGGGTCCGGTGTGGCGAAGCATTCTCATCAAGGTATGCGCGCCTGTTGCATCTCAGAATGGGTGATTTCAGGATCAGGAGGGTCTCTGTGGGTGAGGCTGCTGGTGACGCGGTTCTCTCGGTTGTGTCCTGTGTAGAGGACGAGGATGGCGGGGACGTGGCTGCCGTGGTGCTGGTCCAACGAGCCGGCGAGGAAGTTTCTCGAGCGGCCGAGGACGGACGAGGAGACGCTGACGGTCGATTTTCACCAAACTCCCAGTCCAACGGCATTTCAGAGCGAATATGTTCTCCTGTGTTTCACTGCTGCTGTGGAGGAAACGGAGATGACAACACGGAACAACAAACAGCAGAGAACGGTGAACTGACACGAGTGTAGTGTAGTAGTAGTAGTATTATAGAGACAAAAATATTGGGACGCCTGACATTAATGACATTGGAGACTTTAATATGGAGTTGAGCCCCTTTGCTTCTATAATGTCTTCCACTCTTCTTTGAAGTCTTTCCACAAGACTTAGAAGTTTCTGTGGGAATTCATGCCCGTTCGTTCTATAAAGCATGTAGGAGGTCAGACACTGATGTTGGACGAGAAGGCCTGGTTCGCAATCTCAGTTATATATTTCATCCCAAAGGTCTGTATAGGGCAGGCCAAAGGGGTCTGTGTGGTCAGTCAAGATCTTCCACATACAATTCATACAGGCATGTCTTTATGGACCTTGCTTTGTGCACTGTGGCACACTCATG
>JBBPDC010000109.1:21038630-21051527 GCA_037974485.1 Hemigrammopetersius urotaenia
TTTCATGCGAACTGAATGCTCAGCTTTTAGTAACGCAAGGATATCGTCACGTTCTCGCGAGACCAGACGCATCTCGCGAGCCACGAGATCTCGTCACACCCCTAGTGAATTCCCTTACTTATTCATCACGATGAGTAAATCCAGAGAATAAAGCAGCAATGTGTGACAAAAGGTGCAAAAATCAGTAAATAGTTATGAGTAAATGGCAATTTCCACTATTAAGAAGTTTAAAGCACTTGGATGTGATAGGAATCTGCCTGTAAGAAGACCATACAGCTCTGGAAAAAATTAAGAGACCACAGCAAAACGTTTAGTTTCTCATGTTTTATCTTTTATAGGTGCAAGTATTGAACTGAACCGCTTTGCCTTCGTTTTTAAAAACTGCTGTCAGTGTTTCTCCTAATTTCCAAATTATTTTAAAGGAAATGATAATACATCAGAATAGGAGGAATGATGCAGTATTTACAGAACTTGAATAATTCAAAGAAAACAAATATGTAGACTCTTAAACAAAATGGCAATAATTACCTTTGACATGCTTCTAGTAGTGTTTTGGCATCCAACTGGTCACATTGCAAGAGGAGAAGGTCGATTACAGCAGTGTTTTTTATACTTTTCCTCATTAAATAAGATGCGATTCAGGTGATCACTAATCAGTACCTCATAAATCAGAATTCTGTGCTTGTGTAGGTATTTAACAGACACTGGCATGGAATGGTTCTCATACTCATAGAGATGCTGATTTAAAAATAAATTGCAGTGTACTCTAATTTCTTTCCAGAGCTGCATGTCTATACTGACTCCCCTTACAGTTGAAGGATGGTTTGAGTGGAAAAAGGATCTCCAAGGATCACGTCTGGGGAACTGCAGACATTAGTTACATCTTAGAGTCAGAACCTCTGCAAAAGTACAACTAAATGCCATCTGCATAACCACAAGTTTTTGGGAAGGTTGCCAGAAAGAGACTCTGCTCTCAAGAGTGCCTAAAAGTTGCCAGTCAGTTCTGAAACTTTCAGTATGGCTGTTCTCTGTGGCCCGAAATAAGAGGTTTTTGACAACAAACACCAGAGCCTAGTTTGGTGTAGACACAATAATAGTCATGCAAAGTCATCCCCTCTGTGAATTATGTGTGTTGGATCTGTGATGTACAGCTTTTTTTAAGGCACTGGACAACTTGTTCAGATACATGATATCATTGGCATTTAGTAACATCAGCCATTAAAACCAGGAAGCTTAAGCTGGGCTGTGGCTGGATCTTAGATAGCAGAACAGTAGTCCAAAGGACAGCTCAAAATATTCACAGCATCTGTCTTTTACTGTGACCATTCCATTACCTTGATGTAAACCTAAACAAAATGGTCTTTGCAAAGGGAGGCTGAACAAAGTATTAATCAGAAAAAAATCAGAATCAGAAAACTTTATTTATCCCGGAGGAAATTGTTCAATTCATTAAATGAAGTAGCGCCATGGCACATGAAGATTTGAGGAAAAAACTGCATTTGATGATGAGATGTTTTCTCAGTTGGTCCGTGTACTTAAAATAAAGATTAGATTTATTAATATTTTGAATAAGGGAGGAGCAGGTTGAGCCAAAAATGTTTTTAATAGCTTGCATTAATTATTTTTACCAGGCTGCCAATATTTGTACAGGGCATTGTAACCAAATAGACACCGTTGCAACCACTTAGCAACCACGTAATTAGATGCCTGTAGAAACACTGCATCCACAAAGCAACACCACAACAGCAAAATGAAATGCTGTAACAGTGAACAAGCAACATCATAGCAGCTACCAAAGATACGGTAACACCTGTCTAGCAACACAATTGCAACAACCTGGGGCACCATATCATCCACTACCAGCCAATAATAATAATATAAACCCAGTTTTAACCAAAAAACAGCTGGTGGTTAGGGATTTGCCCCTGCGATCAGAGGATTGTGGGTTCGAACCCCAGGACCGCCAGTGGCACCACGGAGATACCCTTGGGATAGGTACTGTCCCCACACTCTGCTCCTCAGGTGTTATTGTTGTTGTTCTCACATTTAACAAATTTAAATGTAAATCTATCCTTTTGTTTGTTAAAATGTGATATGCACACAATATTTCTTTTAATCATAATTACTTCAATACCATATACAAATGTGCTATTGAAGTAATTCACTTGCTTATTTCTCTTATCTACAAATGAGAAATAATGAATGTCTAATGTTAATTATATTGTAATAAATAATGAAATTATATCACACAGTTTTACTGGTCATATTTTTAACCCCCCTCCCCTTACTTCTTCCAGGAAGATTGTAAGTTTGAGGGACCAACACTGGCGCAGGCCATTGAGCTGTTTGGTGGCCGGCGTTGGAGTATGAGCCCTGCCCCCTCCGTCTCCACCAACAGAAGTGCAGAGAAAACAACTACTCAGAAAAACAGCCCACTGGGCATGAACTCAAACACCAAGAAGAAGAAGAAAACCCTTGTCAGGGTAAACAGTAATTCTGAATGTGCCAGTGAGGCTCTTATTTGTGTATTAATTGTAGTATATGAGAGTGTAATGTCTTACAGGGAGACAGCGGGGATGGAACTGATGATGAGATGATCTCACGCAAAACTAAAAGCTGCAAGGAGACTCTTGGCAGGAGGTCATCAGATCCTGCAGACTCTGTGGAACAAGAAGATAATGGTGAGGTTGACCTGCTTTTTCATTTCAGGCAAAACTGATCCTGATTTTCAATATTTGGCTTATTTGTAAATGTTGATTGGCATTTGTGTTTTGCCTGAAATTCTCTCTCTCTCTCTGTCTCTCTCTTTTTTTTTTTTTAAATTGTGAGATGATGCTATAATGATTGTTGTTTCTATCTGGTGTAAATTCTCCACTACCTAACACAACATTTATCTGTATTCAGTAATAATAGTTCACGTTTCTTCAACGGTCTTCTGCCTTTGTGTTTATTGTTTGCTTTATGATTTGTAATTCTCCCTGCTAAAGGAATAAATGTAAATCTAATGTGCCAGTGCTCTTGCAGGCCTTTTGTTTCATTATGAGGTAAAGTAAAGATTTCTTTACTGTAGAGGACATCATTCGATTTGGCAGCCCTGGAACCTTCTCCTTATCGAGCACCAAATCCCAATCCCCTGGAACTTCCTCCATCTCCTCCTTCTCCTGTTCCTCCACCACAAACAGCACTACCCCAACCCGGCCCCACTCCTCCCCCATCCTCACCTGTAACTTCAAAAACCAAACTGGGTAAGGTTATAGGGAATTCATGAAAATCCTAATTTCTTATTGGTCACGCTATAGTGTCAGGCAAATGTGTTTGGGACCTGGCTTGAAATGTATGATTACGAATTTTTAGAATAAACAGTTATTGTAGAATTAAACTCTAATCTATAGACTCCAATCTATTATACATATAAAGACAAAAACATAAAGAGCAAAATGAGATGGAACATTAATTTATAAAGAAACTTAAAGCACTGTGGGATTATTTTGAGAACAAGAAGAATCACCTAATTAATACACTGTAATTAGCTGCAACCTTTACAGAGACAAATATGTATTTTCTGTATTTGCCCCAAAATATTACCATTGGTGTGGAAAATAATTATTTGATCCCCTGCTAAATTTGTAAGTTTGCTGACTTACAAAAAAACGAATCCATGCGGAAGTTTCATTTTTATGGAGAGAGACAGAATATCAACCATGAATCAAGAAAAAATATGTTTCATAAAAGTTGATTTGAATTTCATTGAGTGAAATAAGTATTTGATCCCCTACAATCAAAATCAAGCATCGAGTTGGCATCAACTCGAACCGCCGTATTAGGAGGAAGAGAAATTCCGAGTGTGGCCCAAAAAACACCATCCCCACAGTCAAGCATGGAGGTGGAAACGTTATACTTTGGGGTGTTTTTCTTCTTCACCGCATTGAGGGGCCAATTGTGGGGCCATGTACCATAACATCTTGGACGAGAACCTCCTTCCCTTAGCCAGAAAATTGAAGATGGGTTGTGGATGGGTCTTCCAGCATGACAATGACTAGGTAGCAAAGGAGTGGCTAAAGAGGTCCTAAGTGAGGTCCTGGTGAGCCTAGCCAGTCTCCAGACCTCAATCCTATAGAAAATCTGTGGATCTGAAGCTTCGAGTTGCGAAGCACCAAAATCCCTCCTGAGATGTGTGCAAGCCTGGTGACAGATTACAAGAAACGTCACTGTTGTGCTTGACAACAAGGGTTTCTCCACCCAGTACTAAGTCTGTTTTGCTTGGGTATCAAATACTTATTTCGCTCAGTAAAAAGGCAAATCAATTTATTGCTGTTATGTAACATGTTTTTTCTTGATTATTGATTATATTCTGTCTCTCTCCTTAAAAATTAAACTACTTTATAAATTAGAGACTTACCAATTCAGCAGGGAATCAAATACTTATTTCCCCTGCTTTAGAAATCTTTTGACAATTGATTGACTGTAATGTAATTCTTAATGCTTAATTCTCAGTATTATCTGCCTGTACCTATAAAGCTTCACACAGCCAGTATCATCTAGGGCAATGTATATGTGAATATATTTGTATTGATATTTGTGAAACAGTGGTTGCAGATTGTATGTATTATATGCTGGAAGAGTTGGATGTAATGCGTATTTAATTTGTACGTTGTCTACATTTTAGAAATGTGTATACATCGGCCCTGGTATTGACTGTTAATGTATGTAAGAAATATTGGACACCGTTGTTGACCCGGTGCCTGCTCTTGCATTCAGTGTCAGTGTTTCTCTCTCGCGCTCTCTCTTCAGCGCCTGGAGCAGCAGGAGCTGGCACGGACGGACAAAAGGCTATTTCCGTGGCTTTCAGAACCTCATGCTGTCAGACAGCATCATGAGCTTCATTGAGTTTGTTGAGCTCTTCAAGTCATTCAGGTGTTAAACATACCTTGTTCCAAATTCCCAAAGAATAAACTTCTAACAGACTGTTCGCACACTAAAGCCAGATTTTACTTTTGTAGCATCCGCAGTCGGAAAGATCTGAAGGAGCTGTTTGACACCTTTGCCGTACCTTGCAGTCGCTCTGGCCCAAACTCAGTCCCACTCTACACCACTCTGAGAATCGACGACAGAGTGACGGGCCTACAGCCTGACTTAGGTTTGTACTTGTATGCACTACTTGGGAAATAATGCGAAACCCCACTCATGTTGCACACCTCAGCTCTCATCAGGACTCAAGCCTTGTATGCCATATTTGGGTCAAAAGGGGTTCAGTATTTGTTTTAACATTTGTTTGGGGGAGTAACTGTTAATTTTGCTGAAGACAGCTAAATTAAACTGAAGCTGAAAATATTAACACAGAGCTGTTTTATGTTTACAAAACCTGTAGTGTTTTGGTTAAATAAATATGTAAACCCTAAAAATACCCCCAAATAAATACAGCAATACATTAATTTAATTTAACATAATAAAGGTTCAGGGCTTTTAGAAGAACAAAATGAAAAACACAAGAACGCTTGGGACACTCCACTGCCGAAATTCTGGAATGCAGCTGCCACAGATGCGTCACAGGGCAGCAGCCAATCAGCAGCAAGGAGACATAAATGATGTTCTCAGATTGGCTACTTTCAAACCTCCCGTCTTTGATTACAGCTGACTGTGATGTCTGATCTTTGCCTCGCCCCCTCGTCCTTGTGTGCGTTTGTTTGGGTGCGGTGCTGAGCAGCAGAGGCTCATTCCGTTCAGGTGCATCTGATTGCCTTGCTAACCACCGCGCTCAAACATAAACAACCCAGCACGAGGACGAAGAGGCGTAGTGGACAAGTCCCAGACGTTATCCGGAGGATATCTGCACTTTCTGCAAACAATTATTAGTTCGGTTCGCAGAAAAAATCTGCGAGGGACTGAAGCTGCGACTGCAGAACCGCATATAAATGTATAAATGGGGGGTTTACTGTAGTTACAATAAAATAAACATGTAGAACTTTTTACGGATTGTGATGTTTGTAAAGTTATGCAGAAATAAACACAAAGGCAAATAAAGGTGACGGCACAGTGCTGGAGTTTAAAGTGCGTTGTGTCCTCATCACAGATCTGCTGACCCGTAACGGCTCTGATCTGGGCCTGTTTATCCGAACTCGGCAGCAGATGTCGGACAACCAGAAGCAGATTTCTGATGCTATAGCTGCTGCTAGTATTGTGACCAATGGCACAGGCGTCGAAAATGCATCTCTTGGCGTGCTGGGGCTCGCCATCTCTCAGCTCAGTGACTTCCTGGTCAACTGCCAACAAGAGCACCTGACTTATGATGAGATCCTGAGCATCATACAAGTAAGCCGGAATTACTCTTTTTTTTCTAGACTGCAAAATGCATTGTAATAGACTCAGAATTGTATTGTTGCTTTAACAATATGAGGCCTCTTTGAATACGTATGCCCACAGCTGGTAGCCTAATAGTCAAGGCATTTGCCCTGCGATCAGAAAGTTGTGGGTTTGAATCCTAAGACTGGTAGTAACACGCTGAGGTTATATACATGTATGTATGTATGTGTGTATGTATATATGTGCATATAGAAGTATAGTAGGGCATAAACGTTAGGCACATGAAAGCTGAATGAAAATTTTCAAACTCATTCCAGTTATTTACTGTCAATGGGGGCCAAAAGTCTAAGATCACAAAATATATTCACGTGCAGGAGCCTATGAAAATGCATAGTAACATCACATCTCTCTATGTATGTGCAGCAAAATTTTGGATCATCGAAAGCGTTTATTCATTCTGAACGTTTTAAGAGGCTATTGCTGTTCTCTTGGTGCTGTTGAGTGCACATTGATGTAATACGTTTAATTTATTTTCATTTTCCTTTAGAAATTTGAGCCTTCGTCCAGCATGCGTCAGATGGGTTGGATGTCCTTTGAAGGCTTCGCCAGGTTTGTTCAGCGCATTTTAAAATGCATTTCACACAACTGATCATTCAAATACACTTTCCTAAAAGGCAGTAACTCAAGCCAGGACTTTATACTGTTTTCTAGATTGTTAAATTAAAACAGAATTATATCAGTTGCATTATTAAAGGTAACAATGCAAAAGAAGAAACTTGTGCAATGCTTTCTTTCTGAAGGTTTCTGATGGACAAAGACAACTTTGCCTCAAAAAATGAAGAGTCTCAAGTGAACATGGATGAGCTACAGTACCCACTGTCTTACTATTATATTGAATCCTCACACAACACATACCTCACTGGCCACCAGCTAAAAGGGGAGTCCTCAGTGGAGCTCTACAGCCAGGTTTGGCAGATGTTTCTTTAGTATTGATTTAAACAGAATTGCCTGTTGAATTAATTTTTTTTCAAATGTGGTGAATGAAGTATTAAGATAAGTTAGCCTGTATCATTTATTGTTTGAGGGATCATTTAAATGGCTGTTTAGTCAAACAACCAAAGGATGTTTGTGATTTGTCAGGAGAGTCACATCAGGCAGTAAAATATTTAGCAACTATTTGTAGGCTCATGGACATAACCTGCAATAGCCTTCTGCAAATAATCATTGGGAACATGTCAGCTGAGCTTGCCAGAAAAGTTTGATGAAAACATTTACACAGCTTACTCAAATGTGGAAGTTCAGCCAAGATGGGTCTAAATTTCACTTCTTTAGTTCAGTAGTGGAGCTCCAAGTCGAACATTTCTCATAATACTGCGAAAAAAGTTGTTTCTGTAAAAATACATCGCCGAAACTTCTCTTAACCCGCTCAAACCTCATCCAAAGCTTCTTTGAGTTTGAAATGACCTGTTCTTAGTGTTCTTAGTACCATGGTCCTAGTGGGCTGCCTGTAAGTGATCAAGATGTGTTCAATCATACTGTGTCTTAAACCACACCCACAAGTCTATGCCACCTTAATGAAACTTTGAGTGGTAAAACGATTTAGTAGATTCATTGTACCTGTATATAGTCTGTTAAATGATATGTATTAATATGTAGATAACCTTGACGAACACCATGTATACAGACAAACAAATGTCCTGTAAGCAGTACATTTATAAATTAATATAATATAAATTAATTAAATTAATATAAATTGATTAAAAGCAGTACATTTATAAATTAATATAAGTCATTGTATTTCACATGATGGTACAACCTAGCTGAACATAAAGCTGCTGGTTTGAGGCAAATTTATCTACAGAAGCCTTTCAAAAGATTTCTTTACATGCTATGAGTCTCAGTTGTCCTTCAAAATAAAATACACATAACCATGGTAACAGGCATTTGGTGACGCCTGTACGCTATACCAGATACCATTACTTCTCCATGTTTCTTCCACTTGAGGGAAGCACAAGTGATATTTTGAGTTGTTCTCATTCAAGTTAAAGCTTTTTTTTTTTTTTTTTTAATTGAATGCTTGATTAGCCTCTACTAGTGAATCACAATGAGCTAAATGTATTAAGAATATTGTCGTTGGGCATTCATTTTACAGACAATTATTGAAAATCTTGAATTGTCTCAAACAGGCTTTTTAGTTATTAAAATGTTCAGCTTGTAATGCTGCCCTGTGATTTTTACTCATTATAAATTCTATAATGGCCTTTTGCAGGTACTGTTGCAAGGCTGTAGGAGTGTGGAGTTGGACTGCTGGGATGGAGACGATGGCATGCCCATCATTTACCATGGACACACACTCACCACCAAAATTCCATTTAAGGTTTGTTTGGGGAAAAAATGTTTTGGTTGAGTTCTTTCCTTGGTATCTTTCTGACTGACCTCTCTTCGCTCCAAAGGATGTGGTGGAGGCCATCAATCGCACAGCATTTATCAACTCCGAGATGCCTGTAATCCTGTCTATCGAGAACCACTGCTCTCTACCTCAGCAGCGCAAAATGGCTGAAATCTTTAAGGTGTGTTGTCTCACACTGTCTTAACTGCATTAATAAGGACTGAGTATGGTTAGAAAATTCCTGCAAAGTGACCACATGTACTTGTTCCGATTTGAAGGCGGTGTTTGGAGACAAACTGGTGACCAAATTTCTCTTTGAGAGCGATTTCTCAGACGACCCGCTGCTACCCTCACCTCTGCAGCTCAGGGGCAAGATCCTGCTCAAGAACAAGAAGTTGAAGGCCCACCAGGCCCCTGTGGATATTCTGAAGCAAAAGGTGGGGCATTTACATCAATTCAAATGTCTATATTTGCACATTAATTTTAATTTGCTGTCAGTCAGTTGCATTGTTAGTTTGACACTATGTGGAAAAAAGTATTAGGACACACCTTCTTTCAGGGTTTGGGCTTGGCCCCTTACTCCAATAGAAGGACAATCTTAATGCTTTAGCAGACCAAGGCTTTTTGGACCTGCCTACAACTTGGACACCGTTTGAGGAAGAACCATTTCTATTCCAGCATGACCGTGTTCCAGTGCGCAAAGCAAAGCGCATAAAGACATGGATGGATTAGTTTGGTGTGGACTCGACTGGCCCACAGACAGCCCTGACCTCAACTCCATCCAACACCATTTGGATGAACTGGAGCAGAGATTGCGAGGCAACTCCATACTAAAGTCTATGTATTTGAATGGAATATCATTAAAGACCTGCTGGTCTAATGATCAAGCATTCTAATACTTTTGTCCATGAAGTGTACCTGCTAAAACAGTAGTTTATGTAAATATGTCTTAAGTATAGTAAAACCTAAAGCAGCAATGGTTCCCGGGCACTTTTTTTTTCTTTAAAACTAGAACCTATTAGGAGTTACCATTGGTCATTCTTTAGTAAGTACTTCAGGTCTGGGTCAGTGTTTACAGCAGCAGTTTGAGAAGTGAGAAAACATTTTGCGCACTCTCATCCCGTACACACCAGGGATCCAGTTGAGTAATCAGATCAGAACGAGAGTGTTTCTGCATAGCCTAATGAGTCAGGTGCACAAAAATAAAAAATACATTTGCTCAGTCAACCTACTCTCTGTTTCATTTTATAGGCACTCCAGCTGGCAAACATGCAGGTTCAGTACAACAGTGCTGGTGGTCTTGGCAACCATGAAGAGGAGGAGGAGGAGGAAGATGAGTATGACTATGACTACGAGTCACTTTCTGATGGTAAGCCTCACATATAACTAATAAATAAAGCTGCAGCTGAAATGAGTTAATTTATTAATTATTACTCAGTCACCTGTCCAAAACACACCCTTCTGAAACCTTTTCAAAGTGAGCCTATCCTTCAAAATTCTTCTTTCTTCCTATTTCTTCTTTTATGGTGCTGTAAATCTATAGAAGCCACAATGCTTTCTATATTTCCTGTGGTGTATTATAATCTGCCATAATGCGCTGGTGGATCATATAAATATTATAGTGTGATATTATAGTGTAAGCTTACATATTGATCATGTGACAGATCAACTTTGTTGACTGCTGCTTATACCTGTGAATAGTAGCTCTGGGATATTGCAATCAGTATGTGATGGATCACCATGCGAATTCGTTAATATTTTCTCTAACTTTTTCTGTATTAAGTGACAAAGCTTAGAATGCTATCTTCACTCTGAAGCATACTGGCTTGTTTTAGACTTACTCTTTTTCCTTCACACCTCCGTTGTTCCTCTTTTTTCATCGTTCTTTATAGCTGATGTCCTCAGTGCTTCCACCTCATCTTTTTGCCAGGAAGGTAAACCCAGTGTGTTTCTGTATGTGTGTGTTTGTGTGTGCTGCCCAGACTTCTAGTGTATTCTGGATGCTGGGAGCCTGTGTAGTTTGCTTTCAGCAAAGACGTTTGCTTGGTGTGTGACTAAAGCCATAATAGCAGTATTTATGGAAGCTTAGGCCTTGATGGAAGTAAATTGGTTTGTATTGTACAGCATGTGCTGCCTGTTGTTGTTTTTTTATGGCTCTAGCAGTGTTAAAAGTACGCGAATATGGGTTGTGTGTCATGTAAACATCAGGGTGCTCTCCTTCTACTGTGTCCACAATGTTTTGAAAATTGTGTGACCTTGCTAGAAGGACCGGCTCATCAGAGAAAAAAAACAAAGCCATCTGGTTTCTCAGGCCCTGCGTGATCCTTTGCTGAAAAAGAAAAGCAGGATTTTCCCCTACACTTTTTGCCCATTCCCATCCTGCACTCCCCAGGGACCCAATCCAGCAATTAGAACAGGATGAGAAAGTGTGTCTCTATACCCTAATGGGTGATTGCAATGAATGAATTACCCTTTGCACCTCATTGCTTTCGAGGGAAGCTGCTTGAATTTGTGCTTTATTTTTTGTTTTGTTTTGCCAGTGCCATGTTTTGCTCCCTTTATTGTTTTTAAAAGTAGATTTCAAATTAATCAGTGCTTTACCTACCATATAGTGCATGGGTTTTTGTAATGCTTGATATTGCAATTAAGGGTTCTCCTCAGTTTGAAGAACAAATTTTGCCTAAATAATACGCTGACAGCTTTCTTTCTGTAATGATTTTCTCTGCTCCCAAAGGTAGTAGACAAACCTGAAATGTTTGAGTGCTGATGAGTATTGCCAACAAGGAGATACAATGGCTTAATTCCTAACAAAGAACATTCATTTTAATGTTCTTACAAACTAACGAAGAAAAACATGTTTATTTGTGTCAAAAATCATTTTGGATATTTGTGTCCCCCCATACTTTTTATGACTTTAACAGAACTAATATCCCGTAATGTTCCACCTTCACAGATAATATTCTAGACGACAAACCTGAGGGGAAGGCATCAAATGAAAAACTTCAATATGAGTCCAATGACGAGATACCAAAGAGATTTAAAAAAGCAGGGAGTAAAGGAAAGGTAAGACTTAAAACCCTACATAGTGATCCACAGTGTGGCCACGTGCAGGACAGAATCATGTATAGAGTGCTACTTTGCCTGTGCATGTACAGATGTTTGACATGGAACTGGGAGAGGAGTTCTACCTGCCGCAGAATGAGAAGGAAAGCAGGCAGATTGCTCAGGAACTCTCAGACCTTGTCATCTACTGCCAGGCTGTCAAATTCCCAGGTGAGACCCAGCCTTTTGAAACCATTCATTTCAGTACAGATACCATGGTAATGCTGCTGTTCAGTTCAATACTTGCACCTCTAGAAGATAAACCTAGAGAAATGGAACATCTCATCATTTATTTATTTTTCTTTGGAGCTGTAGATTATGGTCTGCATTGTGCATATGCAATACAAATTGCATATATGTGCACGTATCATTCAAGCTATTGTGGGCTCCTCTTACACTTATGGTCTCTTATGGGTTTTTATGGAAGTGTCTGAACTAAATGAGATTCACTACCTCAGAAAACAGTCTGGACACCCTGCTTTGGCTGTTCACAGACACAAACATCATGGTTATCGTGATAATTTCATTCGTTTGTTTCTTTTTCAGGCTGTGATTGTCTGAAGGCTTTTTGTGTTGTAGTTTGTGAGCAAAATGTTGGTTGGTGGTTAAGGAGTTTGAATCCTTAACCACCAGTGTGTGGGCAAGGTACCGTCCCCACACACTGCTCCTTGGGTGCCACACTGGTGGCTGCCCACTGCTTCATTTGGTGAATGGGTTAAATGCAGAGAAAGAATTTCACATTGTCCACATTGTATGTTGTGTTGTGGTGTGTTCACATGTGACTACAAGGGGCCACTTTACTCATAACTAGGTGTTGTAGATTGTTCTCCTGCTAAAATCCTCTAATCTTGGTGAGTATTTTCTCTAATCCTGCTGGTGGTAGGCTTGTGGGTTTTTTTTTTTGTTTTTTGCTTTTACATTACGTTGGCTTAGAATCATAGTCTGTGGGATGCAAGAAAACCTTTTGCTGTTAAGATGTTAACCCGTTTAATCCCAAATTTTTCCATGCAAAATAAGTGCATGCATTTTACTCCTTAGACTTCCCTAACACACAGTATGTTTGAATTTTTTCATTTCTTGGTGGTTATGATAGTGAAAATGTAGGT
>JBBPDC010000109.1:21051627-21070585 GCA_037974485.1 Hemigrammopetersius urotaenia
AATGTTAAAGTCTCCTACTATCAGCACTTTGTCAGAGTTAACCAATAGGTCTGATAGCAGATGTCCGAACTCTTTAATAAAGTCGGCATATGGCCCCGGGGGTCTGCATATGGTGGCCATTGTAAGATATAGTAAGGGTTTATGTGGCTCTTTGAGTGCAACATTAACGATAAGCACTTCAAATGAAGTGAACCCCGGCTTTTTTTTTCTGAGTAACAGTGAGTGCGTCATTGTAGATAATTCAACATAACACCACCACCACAGCCAGTCTAAACTGTGGGCCCATGTAAAGGTCAGTTGCCTGAGTGCGTTTGTTTACTTACCTATGTATTATTTATTCTTCATAAAAGCAAATGAAATACTAACACATGCTAATAAAAATGGCATCTGACACAGTTGGTTACATTGGATGTGGAATTTGAGCATTAAAGGAAAATAACAATTGAGCAGTGAAAATATTTAATGCAGATATCGCGGAAATCTGAGTATTCCTTGCTTTTTATAAATATAAAGAGGGTAGTAAGGAAACTTCAAAATGTTCTGCCTATTTTTGGATTTCGTGTTTTACATCTATCAAATCAAAACCCGTTTTCTGCAATGTGTACATTTGTTTTCTACGCACTGGGATAAACTTCCAGATCTGTAAAGATTTCCAGATGGATGCTGCAGTTTCATTTTTAGCCTTGGGGTGGCAGCATTACATCAGAAACAAAATCAGACTCAAACCAATGACCATGCAACATTTTAAGCAGTCTAATCTGGCCTCCATATTCTTCAGTGTTATCATGGTGAAGAAAAAACTCTCTGAACAGAGATGCCTACATTTCTGAAGGCATCTCTTGATTTTAGACTTTGACACTGATATGAATACTTCTTCAAGATAGCTTTTGACTAGGCTAGATAATGGAAGGAAATAATTCTGTGAGCATCTGCTTTATTTACAGGCTTTTGGTGAATGTGCAACATTTCTCTGATAGGTTTATAGTCTTTTATTTACTTGCACTGACAACTCTTTGGGCCTCATGTTGAGTTTTAATGAATAGCCAACAAATGCAAATCCAGTGCTTTGAATCAACTCCAGACCTTTTATCTAGTTAGCTCTTCATGGACTAAGAAGGCAGTGGGTCACACCTGAACATAAAACTGCTCCTCAGTCACACGTTTGATTACTTTTGAGCATATGAAAATAGAGGTACTCTGTGAAGAATGGCTGTAATTTCTTAATAACTTAAGTCAACACCTTCCTTAAACTCCTTAAATGATTATTTGATTTATTCATTTCAAATCCATTGTGGTGGTATGCAGAGAGAAAGTTACAAACACAATGTATGTTCAGTATCTGTTTGCACAGAAATTGCAGTTTGAGTGCTGGACTTGTAATTTGGGAGTCTGTTTGTGACAAACTAAACTGTGAGAGGTGAGACCAACAATGAAGCAGGTCACCATTAGAAGAATATTACATTAAAGCCAAAAAGGAATGAAATTTATTTTGAATCACTAAAATGATCATATATACTTACAACTACAGATTACAGGCCAAAAAAGCAGGCCCGAGCCATTTCAGTGTGAAAGGTTAAGAGGCCTGTGGTGCCACGCCTTGGGATAATGAATATGGAGTGGAATGCCCCAGTGGGCATTGGGGTTGGGGTGGAGGGTCTGCCTGAGTCTCTTTCACCACAATGTCTCAAGACAGCTCTGAATTAGCATAGAGAAAGACACAGCATTTGTTCTCACAGGCATTCAAGTTTCTGGGTATTTGCTTGGCTCAAACACAATGTAACATATAGATAATTTAGCAGCTTTTTAATTGTGGGTCTAAGTAAAACCCCATTTAACAGTGTTATTGCACAGTGTAAAATTGAGAGAATTCATGTTCTTATGTTTTTTTTTTCCTCTTTTCAAGTCATTTAGATTTCTCAAGGTAATAAAATAATATAAATAATTGCCATTGTTAAGTTAAAACCAGCTTTTTATGTGGAAACAGTAAAACTTGTTTCCATTCCATTCCATTCCATTCCATTCCATTCCGCAAAACCCGAAACGTCCATATAAATATACACTCTATGGGCAAATGTGTTGGGATCTACCTGTTTGGTCTAGGCTCCTTACTTCCAGTGAAGGACAATCTTAATGCTTCAACATATCAAGACGTCTTGGACAACACTTTGTGGCCACAGTTTGGGGAAGAACCTTTTCTATTCCAGCATGACCAAGCCCCTGTACACAAAGCATGGTCTATAAAGACATGATTGGATGAGCTCTGTGTGGAAGAACTTGACTCAAGCCCATCCAACACCTTTAGGATGAACTGGAAAGGAGATTGTGGGCCAGGTCTTCTTGTCCAACATCAGTGCCTGATCTCATAAATGCTCCACAGAATGAATATGCACAAATTCTTGTGGGAAGCCCTCCAAGAAGAGTGGAAGCTGTTATGTATTTGAATGTAATGTCATTAAAGTCCCTGGATGTGGAATGGTCCTAATACTTTTGTCCATTAAAATGTACAGCAAAGCTCAAAAGTGCGAGGTACCCCCTAGTGGACAGAAAGGGGGCTGCTTCTAACTTTTCAACCAATCAGATCACAACTCTCTCTCTGCCTCCTTATAACTCTGGTTCCGTAAGTCACAGTGGGAGTCAGTTCAGTCGAGAGAAGTGGGCAAGAGGAGCGCAGCAAGGATTTGCCCCCTTGGCCACATCCACGTCTACAGTTTCCCTGTTCATCTACAGATCATTATCGCAGAACAAGGACATAAAGGGTATCTTTTTGCTTTTTCTTGTTTTTTTTTTTTTTTTTTTACTTTTTTACCTTCTTCACCACCTATGATGAGTGGACCGACCTATGAGAGAAAGATACCAGGGATTTCTGCAGATCTTTCGTCCTCTATGAGCTTCCACCCGACCTCCAAAGACTCCCCAACTCTGCCTGAGTCTTCTGCCACAGACATGGACTACTACAGCGACTATTACACGGGACAGCCCTACCAGAGCCAGCCCATGGGCTCCTACTCCCAGTTCAACATGTCCAGCCTCGGGCCGGCTGGGCCCTATCCCAGCAAGACTGAGTACCCTTACAGCCCGTCCTACAGACAGTACGGACACTACGGAAGGGAGCTGCAGAGCCCCCCACAGAACACAGGTGGGACATTTTTACACTGGCGCACAGGGTGAATAAGGAAGGACACGCAGGTGAATTTTTCTGCCTTCGCCAGGCAAGAGGATCAGTTTCAGATTTTAAACGTTGTGAAAAGATACAAAACGAGAAAAAGTCATTCCACCTCTGTGCGCGCACCAGAGAGTTTCTTTCTTTCTCCTTTCTTTTCTTTTTCCCTTACTTTCTTTCTTTCTTTTTCGTTTTTCTTTGATACTTTGATTATGTTTGTTTGTTTCTTTCTTTCGCTTGTTTGTTTTCTTTCTTTCTTTTTCTTTCTCTCTTTCTCTCTTTCTTTCTTTCTTTCTTTCTTTCTTTCTTTCTTTCTGTCTTTCTATCTTTCTTTAAATTGTAAGATATTTATCTAGATGTAAGTCCGTTGTTTTAATTTTATTACCCTCCGAGCTCCTGTTTGGTGAACCGGACTAAGGTCCGTATGCGCGGATATTGCTATTTAAAATAAATCTTAAATTTGTAAAGCCGAAATTTCACCAAAGATAAAGACAATAAAGCGACCCTTAATCATACATGTATCGTTGATTTTTTATTTTTTAAGAACGGCTTTGACCGGTATACGGAAATATTGAAAACTTAATAATACAACCATAATAATAATAATAATAATAATAATAATAATAATAATAATAATAATAATATAAAAACAATCAAACAACAATAGTAACGATCGTAACAACAACAATTGACTTTTTTACATAACAAGTGGAATACAGTGCCTGAAATGTCCATGGTCTAATAACCATCTTTTTTGCCAGTCTAACAAATTCTGCGTTGCACATTCTGCTAAGTAACTACAGCTGGTTCTCTTATCCCCAGTGCAACTTTTTGTAAAATTCCTTTTCTAGCACTAGAGAACTGGGCCCAGCCTGACATATTGCTCCTATTGCTATTTGGGAAAAAAATGTTATTTTAAGTGTAATCTAAATGTATGGTTATTTAAAATATGCACAACTTATTTATTTCTTTTATTTATGTGCAGTGAAAGAAGAGGTAGAGACTGAAGTCCGGATGGTCAATGGAAAACCAAAGAAAATCCGCAAGCCCCGCACCATCTACTCCAGTTTCCAACTGGCGGCGCTGCAACGGCGCTTCCAGAAAGCCCAGTACCTGGCCCTGCCTGAGAGAGCAGAGCTGGCAGCACAGCTTGGCCTCACACAGACACAGGTATGTAACTCGGCACATACAGCCCAACACAGCTCCACCCCATCACATCACAGCCCTCCTGATGCAATTCATCCAGTACAGTGGGCACAATCTTATTGTCTGAAAGCATATTGTTGCTCTTGTTAACTTACTGCTGCGGTTTTAGCGAACTGGAAATTGAAAATGTTAGCAATAGCCTTTTTAAAATGGCAAAGGTAAAGCAGAATAGCAAAAATATAATTTATAATTTATCATGCACAAAGTACAGATGGCTCATAGATGATACTTTCTTCAACAGGTGAAAATATGGTTCCAGAACAGACGGTCCAAGTTCAAGAAGTTATACAAAAATGGTGAGATCCCACTGGAACACAGCCCAAATGCCAGTGACTCCATGGCTTGCAACTCGCCACCCTCTCCGGCAGTATGGGACAGTAATGCGCACTCAGGACAGGTTGGCCGGGGCCAGGGCCCTCAGCCCCCTATGAGCTCCACGCCACCCTCCTACCTGGAAGACTACAGCAATCCTTGGTACCAGCAGGGATCGCATTTACAGCACCCAGGTGCTGTGCAGAGCCTTGGGGCCGTCTACTGACCCGGACGAGGTACTGGTTGAAAAAAAAAGGACTGGACTTTCATGCAAGCAAGCAGACTGTTTGTAGTGACTTCGTGCAAAGTAGGGCCTATAAAGGAAATAAGCTGAAAGGAGGCATCTGGAGTCACAGTCGACGCTCCTCTAGACTTTTGCTGACTCCTTTGAGTTGAGTTGAACACATAAACTGCAACAAGCTTCAGTTGTCAGGTCGGGAAGGAGAAGACAACAAGTGTACCACAGCAATATTTCAACTGCTCAACTATTCAGATTAAAATGAGCACATAGGCATGTAGTTTAACCTGTTATTTAAAGGACATTATGGCGTGGTGTTAAATTATTTTGACTTGTTGCTCCCATTTTATTCAGATTTGTTTTTTGTTAGATGGTATTGTTTGTTTACAATGCAACTGAAGATAGAGATGAACCCACAAAAAATAAATGGTGCAGTAGTCCCGTGCACCTAAGATGTGGGTGGCTGTCACATGCTTCACAGACTCAGGACATAAATTATATTGATTTGTATAAACTATTGAAAGATGTATATACGTGTGTAAATGCAACAGAACCACTAAGAACCATATTGTTTAGGAGAAAACACTGCGGAGTGGTGCCTGGAACCATTTTTATATTCATGTAAGTAGTGCTTCTGTTGTAATGCTATTAAAACTGAATAAATGCAGTTGAATTCCTGTAAAACAATGCTGGGTAGTTACAAAAACCAAGGTAAATGTGAGAAAATATGTACTTTGGCTCAAGTCTGGGTTTTATAGATTGAATCCTGGCTCCACTAATTTGATGTACCTAGAATCTTACAAAGAGTTTTGTTAATGCTCATGCCACTGTATGCACTGGTGTTCATTACTGCGCAGCAAGCTGGGGAAAAGGGTTAAATCCCAGCAGGCGCGAGGTTAGGCCTGCGTGCAAAGAGGCAGGAGGAGGCGACAAGCGAGCAGACATGTTGGAGTCACTGCGTTTTATTAGTATTCTGTTGCCAGATAACAAGAGAGCTCACAGAGAGGAGCAGGAGGAGGAGGGGATGACTACTGAAGGCAGCCTTTAGCCTTAGGCATTGTCGTGCAGCATACACACACACACCCTAAACAAAAGTGTGAGATGAAAGGAGAAAAAACTGAGCAGGTATGCAAATAAGAGACTGACAGTGTTCAGGGATTTAACCTGTTCATTCCTGTCCTGGGTCAACTGATTACCTTGGGTCATTTAAGAAAAACATTTCATTTTCACTTAAACAGGCATCTAACACTTGACTTACAGGATACCTAGGTCTACACATGGTAATGCCTAGTTTTTCTTACAGCAATGTATGAAAAATAACTCAGCTCCAGAAGTCATAAAAAAAACACCAACCTTGCTATGTTACAGTGAAAACACCACTATTCTCAAATAATAAATCATATTTAGGTTTTGTGGCATTTATTACTAATTATTAAGAATTATTTAAAATATAAAGACACTTTAGGGAACAGGGCAGCATGTTAAAGGCTTTGAAGAATTAGATTCTGAGGAGTTTATTTCCTATAACGTTTAGTGAAAACATATGTTAATTTTTTTCACTGAAGATTGGCCGGAGTGAGACTAGTTTTGCCCCGCACTGTGCTTATAAAGTAGGTGAGAAAAATTACATAGTCCAGCAGGAGCCTATTTACAAAAACATTAAAAATTATTATGGAACTGTAACACAGTATAATGCAAGTCATCTTGTAATAAAGTAGGTCTTTTATCATCAGCGCCCAAACATATGCAGCATTTCCCCTCTTGTCTGTCAGCTATGTAAGGCAGCTTTGCAAGAAAAGAAACAGGTGTATGAAAGGATGAACATTTTGATTTTCTGTGATTTTTCTGTATAGAATATAATTTATATAGAAATACATATATATATAATATTTTTGCCAACAAAATAAAATAATATTCAGACTTTTTCATCTTTTCTAATATTGTTGCCCAAGACCCCTCGATTATGTTCAAGGCTTTCATCTGCTGAATTCTAATGAATGTAATTTATATAGCACTTTTTACAACAACAATGTCACAAAGTAACTTTATAGAACCCAGGTCTGAGCTCCTAGTGAGCAACCTAACTGTGATAGTGGCAAGGAAAACCCCCTAAAGCTGGAGGAAGAACCCATGGGAGGAACCAATGTTCAAAAGGGGAACCCATACTCCTCAATTTAACCCAGAGAGTAAGAAAGAAAGTCTCTATGGATAACAATATAAGCGCTTAGTTTACAGATTTAATCACTGCTGAACAGCTAGCTGTCTATGGGTAACAGAGTAGGTGCGTTTCTTCCCCTAGCAATATTTCGTTGATGAAGAAAAGCAGTAATTGATATTGGAGAAGTTTAGGAACCTGCAAGGTCAAGCGTTAGACCTGACAGTTTTATCAGCTTTTGAGAAGGACACCTAGTGAAAGTGACCATTTGTCATACGTGAACACACCACAGCACACAGTGTGAACAGCACGAAATTCTTCTTCTGCATTTAACCCATTCACCAAGTGAAGCAGGGGGCAGCCAGGAACACGGCGCCCGGGGAGCAGTGTGTGGGGACGGTACCTTGCTCAGGGTACCTCAGCAGTGCCTAGCAGTCTTGGGGATCGAACCCAGACTTTCTGGTCGCAGGGCGGATGCCTTAACCATTAGGCCACCCAAAGAAGAAGGACATCAGTTTTTTCTGTGTTGACCGAGAGAAAGTTATGTGACATTCAGTCTTTTATGTCTTTTATGCAGTCCTCAATCTTATATAATTTATGTTTCTCATCTGGGTTGTCAGAGAAAGTAATCTGTCATCTGCATAGTAATGGAAGCTAATCCCATGTTATCGGATGGTCATACTTATTGGCAGCACTGCCGAACTCCATATTTTTCTTCGGTGTGTGCTGATGATTCCCCATTTAAACTTACAAACCAATAGTGGCTGATAAGGTATGATAAATTAAGAGAAGACTGGACCCGATGGAATGCCAAATGAGACTGATAAATCTTGGGGGGTTCAATAAAATTAAGAGGTGTAGTGGATGCTATAGTATGACTAATACAAAAGTGAGGGGATGTGTTTAAGATGAAGAGGTAGTTGTCTGAGATTACTGTGACCTATTCTTAGTAACCTCTGACTGCCACAGGTGAATGTCATTCGCCCCTACCTGAATATCTATCCTGTCATACCTGTGGCTAGCTAATGGCTCGAGGTTCCCTGCAATGTCTGCCACCCTGGCTCCTAGTTGGAGCCCATAAATTAGTAGGTTGAATAACTGAATCACTTATAACCACCATAGCACTTTTGTCACCAGAGCACTTTCGACAGGTTTCTCAGCAGGCACTTCACTGAGCAGGGCAAACCAGTTTGACACATGAATGAGAGGAGGAGAGTGGTGCTCATTTGCTGAAGCTCTTAAGCGAAGGGGAGCTATGCCACCGAATCACCACCCAGTCGGCCTGCTGTGCTATCCCCTCCTAATGCACCCAGAGTTGCTAGCAACAAGACTGTCTTGCCTTCTAGCCCTAAGTAATGTCTGTATATGGTCCTCTTACTCAGATGCCTTCTCTGTCAAAGACATAGCTAACTGACACTTCACACAAGTAAAATCTCCACTGTTGCCAGCAACAGAGAAAGAGGCTGGACCAAACATGCCACACTCCATACTGATACTAACGTAGATTATAGAAACTATCGAAAGTCTGGTGATAGGTCATGTTGTTGACAGATAATCTTCAAAATATTGGGTTAACTCTGTAGCAAATGGCACATACTGGTAGGGGCGTAGCACCAAATTCTGGGCCCTATGCACAAGCAGTGGCCCTGGGTCCCTGTAAGCTTGAGGTTCACAACTGCCTACAACTAACCTTACTACTAATCTAAGAACTCTTATATGTATAACAAAAAAAGCCTTATTACACAACTCATTTCTTTTTTTTATCCCTTTCTTGACTCTCTTTTCTTTTCTGACAACCGGATTTAGCTTTCTTAGACATCATCTTCCACAGCACAGTTATGCACTAAACCATTTCGTGCAAGGGAGAGGGTGCCTGTCCTCAGACACTATATGTACTTGGACACCATTTAATACATCAATCAACTGATGCTTTTACCCAAAACTTTTACCCAAAACTTTAGTTAACAACATTTATTGTGATCTTAAAATTATATTTAAAGGAAAATAAAATTTCACTCCTCAGGGGCCCTCCCCCCACTTGGGGCCCTGGTAATTTAGTCCCACTTTTCACCCAACTAGGACACCCCTGCATAATGGGCACTTTTACAAAAATGAACAGCACTGAAGCAGCGCTAAAACTTTGGGCAGCAGCAGCAGGTTTTTTAAGGTTAAAACAACAAATGTTTTTCTGCACTGTACACTACTGCAAGCAGAGTGTAGACATGGGGAAAAAACATACACATGATCTCCTAATTATTACTGAACATACTATGAAGGTGCAATATCCACAGTATGTCAAAGCACCTTCATACGTGCATAATAATTTATTTGAATTGTGTGCAAATGATGACAGGAAGTCTAAACAGAGCTTTTGAAAAAAAAAACATGTTTGTAAGGTCTTGTATCTTACAGCATAACCCCATAACTTTTTAATAACTTGATTTTCATTTTTAATTAAATTAAGATTAAGCAAATTTGGTACTGATCAAATGACACAATCAATTTTGAACAACCTAATAAACCAGTCACTTTCTCGTGTACATGTGTATGTATGATCAGCCTCAACATGAAACCACTGACTAATAAAATTAATAACATTGATCGTCTCATTGCAGTGGAACCTGTCAATGGCTGGGATACATTAGAGATCATGTGAACAGTTAATTCTTGAAGCTGATGTGTTGGAAGAGGAAAAAATAAGTAATGGTAAAAATCTGAGTGACTTTGACAAGAGTCAATCCTTTGACAGGTCTGAGCTATTTTATTGGCATGATATTTTAGTAAACAGGTGCTTTGTTGTGACTGATTGCTGTATGTGTGTATGTGTGTGTACTGTATAATTAAAGTTTTTGTAAAACCACAATTTGGACAACAGAGAAGGATTTATGCTATATAAATATATTCAGACACGTTCATTTTCACATTTGTCCATTTACTGTGAATGTGAATGTAACACATTAAGACCAGATTACTCACACACTTACATTTTAAGTCAATTAAAGTTAAACAGATTAAAAAATCTGTCAATTAAAAAACAGATTGTTTCAGTGTGACACATGTAATAATTCAATAAGTAATGACATCACCTAAAACCAAGAAGTTCAAGAACAATCAGAGGAAGATTACATCTTCTTTGAATTACTCACTATAAAATATAAAGGTTTTTAAATGCTCCCATGGCAAATGACTAGTCTTGGTAAAAGTAGAGGAGAACAAGAACTGCATGGAATAGTGTAATGTGAAGTCTCTCTACCAAGTGACATCACATAAATTGTGCCGGCAAAATAAACAGTAACAAAGGAAGAAAGTCAGTCTATGTCTACACATAACCTATGACAATTCCCACTGATGTCGAAAACAGTTCTTTAGTCAAGGACATTTTAGCCTGGGGAAACCCTGACGGTCATAGCTTTTGTGGACCAAAACATTCGTGTGACTTCACATAAATGATAATGCCTGGTTTTGGAACCAGAACTGTTGAAACACAGCCTGCTGATGTAATTCTGGTGAGAGATGGATGTTGCTGGGGATTTTAGGGAAGAGGGATAGAGAAGACACTGACTGTCAGAGGCTTTCTATCAATGATGTGCTTAGTGGAGAATAGTTGAGATGGTTGCTTGGTCAACTGTGAGTCATTTCAGGGCATCCCATAGCTGTGAAATTAGTCATGAAGATCTTACAATGCTTGCCTCGCTATTCTAGGAGATTGAATTACAGCCCTACCTACAGAAGAGAGAGAAGAGTCATATTCACACATAAAAACCTGTCAGGCCACTTAGTTCCCTTTATAAGATGATTATTCTGTCATCTCCATACAAAGAGTCGATCCTAAGAGAAAACAGTGAACCATCTTGGTGTGGCATTTTCCTTATTCCAGTCTTTGTTCCATTTTTTTTGTTCCAGAGTAGAAATGTTTGTGAAGCCTTTTTAAGTGCAACTTTCCCAGTGGCCTATTGGCCATATGTGTCATATCGGTTTTCTCATTGGTTTGCACATCGTGTGTGGCCTTAATGTGTTGGTACTGATCCAGCTGTCTTGGGACACATTGCTCATTCAGGCAAACATGTAGAGCTGCAAGGTTTGAGCTGCTGTGTGGGCGAAGGTCATCTTGTATCTTAGGTCATCACCCTCAACATGCAAAACCCTGAAGCACTTACTTTGAACTGTTGAACTCTAAATGTGATATGACATTTCAGTGGTTCTTAAAAAAGATAGTCAGGCTAACTCTTTGCTTTTTTCACAGAGAAATGATATCCAGGGAAATTACGCCAAGAAGTCTCTAGGGTGGCAAATGAAGGTTGAGCTGCCGGTCAGCGGCGGTTAGGACATGCATATGTTGCCATGTAAAGACAGGGGGCAGCTGCCTGGCCAAGCGTCCCAGTCTGACACCTCTGCTTCAGAACAGGCATCACTCAGCGGCCTCATCCAGCTCAAAATGTAAATAAGATCAAATGAGAGAGTCATCCTTGACAGCTGTGAACCAGTGAACTCTGGTTCACCCTAGGAACCAGGGAGCAGTTTAGGGTGGCAGCAAAAAGATACATTGGGGAGTTTGTAGTCCATACTAGTTCATGACAAGCAAAAAGCCAAGCATACATTGAGCATGCTGATAGATGTACTTATAAGGCCAAGTCTGTTCTTCTCGTACCACAGTGTCCCCTTGTGCAGCATAAATCATGGTGGGGCGTTGAAGAGAGATGAGAGGCATTCTGGGACTTGAACTCTGCAGCCCTGCACCACCGCAGCCACAGATAAGCATCAAAGTAATGAAACCCACCCAACAAATTTCACCACACTGTGCATGATTTCTCCAGCTTTCCACAGTATTTAGTTGCTGAGATAAACAAAGTCATGGTTTGATGTGATATAGTTTAATTCTGAACCTTACTCTGGCTTCTTCACAGTGGTGGTGATATTAACCAAGGGTCATAATTTCTACAAAAAAGGTTCAAAGTGTTGTGTGAAAGTTCCTGTTTTAAAAATGTAATGCCAATAACGATAAAAACAAAAAATGATTTTCTTTTGCTTTGTTTTTGCCTTACAAGCCTGCATATACACAGAAAGAAATAGTACTTTGAATTTATTGATTCATATGTGTATATTGGTTCCACATTCATTAAATATATTATATAAAAATTTGCCAATAGAAAATAAATGAAATACAACAATTGTGTTGTATTTATTAAAAATAATTTGGAAATGATCTTTACATTTCTATCAAGTTAAAAGCTTTTTTTCAGTGTATATCTGACCACTTATGATTTTTAAAAATATGTTTAGAAATGCATGCACAATTGTTTTGTGTAAAATGTTTCTTTGAGGTTGCTTTTAGAGGCTTTAAATGCTTAAGACATTATGTCCCTACCACCCCTATCTGAACAGATTTTTAATCCGTTTTTCTAGTTCCATCAAACTATACTTCAGGGAAGGATGTTCATAACCTAACAAATGAATTTTGCAAGCAATTAGATTTTTAAAACATTTCCTTAAAAAATGAAATGAAACATGAAATTACACTTGTCACATCACCCTGGATGATAATACTGATCATTGTCAATTTATGTCTTCTGCGGGGTCCTGAATCCATTATGATTTAAAGTAGTGTTTTTTTCCTGTGTTTTAATAATCCAGCGTTAAAACAATGAGCTTGCACTGCGACAATATGGGGAATTTATTAAGATGTTTTCTTCCTATCTATCAAACTACCCTTACTCTTTGTCCTCCCCCTATCCACCACAACATCACCCTTCAGAGCTCTCCCAAATCTGCCTCATCAGTAATTGGCCTGTTTGAAAGGTCTGTCCAACCATTATTCTTGGGATCTTGAGATGTAAAATTGCCTATAATTTGCCTTGTGATGCTTTGCCACTTCATTCAATTATACTTGTCCTCTCTTCCCATGGCCCACAACTTAACAGGCCCCATAATTTCAACATACCAAGCACAGGGATGCGAGATATATAAAGAGGTACACGAAGAGCTAAAAATCATACACAAGTGGATTTGAATCGTCCAAGAGCAGGTTTACAAAAGCAGGAGTGTGACGGCTGTGTCTACTCAATGTATTTTCAGGCACTGAGGTAAGTAATTGGATGTCTTTGTCTAAATAAATTTGTTGTGCTTTTTGTTAATCTATGGCTAGACATGAAAATAAAATATTTTAATACTGAAGACAGTTATATCACAGGATTACTAATGGCATAATCTTACCTCATATCTGAAATAAATCTTTCAAAAACCACAACAAAAGAAGTCATTCAGTCAATGTGATTGCATGAAAATGTAGGAAATGATAATCAAATTCTTTAACAACAGTTCGCATTTGTATGTCGCATTAATTTTGAAAAAGTGGATGTGAAAAACAACCAAATAAGAACCTCTGCATGGTGTTTATTGCTCAGTGGTGGACGTACGGACAGAAGGCTTTTGTAATGTGTCTGTTTAGACAAGGGGAATGGACTCTGCTGAGCGATCCAGGTCAAAGTCAGGTCAAGTGGGCCCCACAACTCAGGTGGCTCTTATTACCAAGTTTAAGTAAGTCTCAAATTAAGAAAGAAATTGTTTTTAGCCTATAGTGTTATAATTACAGTGCTAATTATCTTAGAAATGCTGTAAAAACGTAAAAATTAAATAAAAAGTAAGTATGGTTAATTTAAAATGTGTATTTTATTGAACTTATGTAGTATATTAAAAGAACACTAATATCTGTTTCACATTTGTTACTTATTATAAACAGTTCACTTCAAGTTGGACAATTCGTTTTCAGAATTAAAATGGGGTTTACAATATGCTAGTATGGTGCGGTTTGAAAGTAATAATATGACCAGGTGGACCACAGTGGACAGTTTAAATTGCCAGAAGGTTTAAAAGCTCAAAAGTGGAAAATTCTCCTAATTTTAGTTATAAAATTGTTTGTCATTTACAGACCTAATGTTGGAGTATGAATTTTATTCAACTCAAAAAATGTTGAAGTCTAACAAGACTGTTCTCAGATCAATGTGTTTGTAAGGCGCGAGAACAAAATAATGATTTTATTTTCATCCCTCTCTGAATATTAATCTGTGACTCTTCTGTTGTTTTTGTGCACGCGGGATTACAAGTGCCGGAAAGGAGAACAGATCCGCAACACTTAGTTTGCATGGTTTACATTTTTTAAACACTAAAACGTGCAAATCAGTACGTGCTTCTATTAATCTAGCTTCGCTGTTGCTGCACTCATTTATCATCTCACTAAACACAGCTGGAATGCACTTTTAATTTGGCAACGCAACACAGTTGCACACTGTAAAATTGTATTGTTGTTTATTATTTGATAGTTTTTTGTCCCTAAGCTCGACCGAAGCACAACCCCTCATTCATTTATAAATTTATCTAGTTTACAAGGTTTGGGCTCAAATGACAGGCTTAGTTATTTTTTTCCTGAGTGAAAATAAATACAGTGGATTTATAAAGAACGTCATATTAAACATTTGGAGTTTTTATATGACCTAATTTATTATATTGAAAAAAGTATGCAACGTGCAACGTAAATTGGCCTTTAACGTGACACCTGCTTTTTTCCCAGGGATGAAAATAAATTAATGCTTTCGTGTTCGCAGTTTACAACAATATGTTTATCTGAGAACGTAAAACTTTCGTTTGCTTTGAATTTTTTACATTTATTACATTTTATATTAAAACTTCAGGTCTGTAACAGACGTGCTGTATAAAAACACCAAAAATAAATAGAAGGAGTGCCCTAAAATGTAAAGGATGTGTATTTAAACGCTAAATGATGGGTCCGGTAGCATTTTATTCAATTACATTTTTGCATCATATATTATATTATGAAGTAATCATTTTATTTCGTTGCATTGTATGGAGACAGGATAACTGGTGTCCTTTTATTAGGTCTTTTATTCAAAGTAAACCTTAAAAGGGCAAGGACAAAACAGCACCGATGACTTATGCAACCAACAAAAATAATAATAAAAAAAATGCTTACTGAAGTAGTCAAGTCACAGACCGTTCAGTTTCACACACACATATTTACACGAGTAGAAATTCCAGTACTCCCAGCACTTCCGAGGGAGTCCCCTCCAGTCCGTGTCTGTCTGTCACTATAAGGGCTCTGGGTGCTGAGGGTTATTGTACCACCCTCCGTAAGGGTTCATGTAAGCAGCCCCCGCGCGGCCTGGAGGGTCCCAGAGCGGTGCGAGCCCCGGGCAAGGCGTGGAAGAGGCGCACGGCCCGCGCGCCTCTCCCTCAGGTCCACCCACTCCGTGCTTCATGATCTTCTTATACTTAGAACGCTTGTTCTGGAACCAAATTTTAACCTGCAAGGATGGGAACATGAGGGAAGATTTTAACATGGAATAAATAGTAAAGAAATAAATTGATCAACTGTAACTTCATTTATTTGGATGGTCCACTGATGATGTTTTTCAAACGTTCAGCTTGACTTTAACGAATGACTTCAGCTCTAAACAAAATATCTAGTGAACGTTACTTTAAGTCAAATATATATCCAGTTCTAATCCTACTCCTAAACCCGTAATACAGTTGCAAATCCATATTTTATGAAATAATCTGTAGATTATCTACTGTAGATGACCCTCCTTAAAGCGTGACTAAATACATAAACAATAATAATATTGGTAAAAAAAAGTATTAATAAAATCATTGCATATTTCACATAAATAACCCTGGGTTTTATTTTCAATAAGAGCAATGACCAATAAACCATCAAAATAAGACCAGTCCAATTTTTGTCACTATCAAAAGAAAATGGTTCCGCACAGGTATATTTTTGTCGGTGAAAAAAAATAATGGTTTATCTTAATGAGTTAAAGGTACATTATACACTTATACACTTACCTAGAGGAAATATGCAATTTGTACCATTTCTTAATTTTTATCTAAGGATAAAATAAAACACTTTAAATCAGGACAGTCTATGCCTTTTTGGATGCCCCCACCAAACATTTGTCTGCTGAAAGGTGCCCTTTTAGCTGAGAGTGTAGAAAAGCTATACATAAATAATACAGAACTGAAATGGAACTCAGCAGAGCAACAGTAGCTGGTGAAACACTCTTCTCCTTTTTTGGCTACATTTGTTCTGAATGAAAATGCTAAAGTTTGAAAATGAGAACAGCTTAGGTGCTAAACCAAAAGACTAAAATACAGAAACCAGTATTATTTTTTATATATCTAACACATATATATACAAATGTTTATAACAAGATAAAACACAAGTATAAATCTTAAATCTTTGCACTTACATACAGTAAAATGAACTAATTTTTGCACAATATGGATGGAAAATTGCAGTTTAAAGTTTAACAACTGAGCAATTATGTCTTATGAAAAGAGAGAATGTCATTTGAGCCATTGTCCAGTGCTAATGAAATCCTAAATACAAAGCAGCCTCGTTGGAGATGGGCTCAATGCCACCTCTGTGTTTCATTACACACATGCTCTCTTATTGTTGTGCCCTGAAGCTTTATGAGGGACACCATGCATGTGTCTCATAATAACACTCACCCCAAAAATACTGTTAGTCAAATAACTCCCAGAGAGCTTTCAAAAAAACAAAGTAAACATAAATGCCAGATCCACACATGATTGTGTTATCCATTGTTTCACAGCCAAGCAGTAATTTCTGTATGATTTTGATGCAGAGCACCAAAAGAAAATTTAATATGGCACCCAGAGGCCACACAAAGTGAAGATTTAGTTCAACCTTTTGTTTCAATGCATTTAAGATTCTAAAATCTTTAAGATTCAATGCATTTAAGATTCTAAAATAGTTCTAAAACCTTTATCCCATACATTACTACAGGTTCAACAATAAATTAAAATAAGTACACATTTGTAATGTGTATAGGTATATTTGTTGGCAGTTGACCTCTTTGACATCTTACCATTTTAAATTTGAAATCAACACCTTGGAGGTAGAATAGGACCCCAACATCCCCGACACCCCCACCCACCCAAACAAGCACAGTATGGAGTCTTTACACTCTTAACAAGCCACCAATCCGCTAACAGTTTCCATAACCTCAGACAAGCAAAATCCATGCAATGGCTTTTCAAACTGTTATTGGTTTGGCCGTCAACAGCCTTAATAAACATGTGTAAAAAAGAGGATTTTCTTTCTATTTCCAAAGACTGGTTTGCCAAGCAGCTTTTACGGTGAAGTGATTGTTTCCAGACTTGTGCTGGGTTGTGGTGAAAGCCAAACCACGTGCTATGTGAAGCTTATTTATCTGCCTTCAATCATATTTATAGATCGTATGGAAAATGGATGGTGAAAAAATGTTACGCTTAGGGTCAAGCCTTTGTTTTGAAGCGACCTCCCTTTTACACTGCGCTGATGATGAATAGGCGCTATCTAAAGGCAAGGCCATGTGTGAAAAAGTATGAGTGTCCGCCTTCTTGAGTAGATCATAGGCATGCTTTGATGCAGTCTCGGGAAGACTGAGGTCTAATCAAGAAAACAAGCCAGCTGTGGAACAGACTTTGGCCAACAAATATGAGCAACCTGTCACACGCAGGGTGGCAAGTGTCTGGGTGTTCAATGCAGAGAGTACAAATGAGAAATGCAAAATAAGAATAGCAGCACAAAGAGGACGAGGAGAAAAGATCAGAGCAAAAGAAAAGTACAGATGTGTTAAAAGGTCATGATTGGGTGGGCTCCTTTAACTTATGTTCACGTTTCATTCGGTGCAGGGAGTAAAGCAGCATGCGATCAGTTAGGTATAAAACTTGTTTATTTCAGCATGAAATTGACAAATACGTTGATTTATGCACATTTATTAGCCTGTCAAACAGAAAAATACAAAAAAATTTAATTGGATATTACAATGGGTATCCAAGAAACTGAGCAAATGCAAAAACAGACCTTCTAGTGAGTATTTGTATAACAAGGAAAAAAAAAGTCAGTTTACACTATGTAATCTATAAGGGATGGCTAAACAGGGGCTTACAATTCACCCTACAAATGGACTGCAGGCCCATTCATCTTATGCAACTGCCATGAATGACTCATTAAAGCCACAGGTAAGTACTTGGATATATGCTCTTAAGTATGAGGCTTAACCAATAAGGAGGAAAGTCCTCTGGATACTTACTTGAGCACTGACAAAATAGTAGCTCACACTCTCAAGATGAGCCTTAATGAGACATGTGAAAGACAACAGCCATCAATAGTGGTACGCCAAGTCCTCTTTAGCTTTTGAAAAATGTGAAGCTAAATGGACAAAACAACTGGTGCAGATTCATAACCATTGTTATGACAAAAAGTATGATCAGAAATAAACAGCCGAACTATGCTGTTATATCATGTAGTTTAAAATGATGCAAATATGCTTAAGTGAATCTAGATTATAAGTACTAACCATGCAATGTACCTTCCACAACATACACCATTTACAGCATATCAGTACCTGTCAACAATCACACGAGGACACATTAATTTGAGGCTTGTAAATTTACACTAAGAAGGAAAAAGAGAAAGGGAAAAACCACTGGTGGCTTATTAAATGGCACACCTTCTCATAATCGTGTATTTTATTCTTGTACACCCACTTTTCAAGCAACAGAATGCAAACTAGGCAAAATGATCCATCAACTGACACTATAAATAATGATTTACATGTTATGTTTTCTCATTACTTTCCATCTTATTATGAAAATACTGTTATCTTATTATCTTGTTATGAACAGGTTTTCAATAAACTCAGCAACTGAAATGGGGCAGGTTAATGTTTATACAGTACAATTTATAGGCCGCACATGTGGAGCAGTGTTTCAAATATTTATGGTAGAGAAACATTTTCTCTTTTGTCAAGTAACCAGAATAGACAAAAAAAAAAGTCGGCCGCATACACCTTCTGTAGGTTATATA
>JBBPDC010000109.1:21079809-21108652 GCA_037974485.1 Hemigrammopetersius urotaenia
CACACACACACACACACACACACACACACACACACACACACACACACACACACACACACACACACACACATATAGATTGTATTGCATGTTCCAGACATTATCTAAATGTCCGCATTGCAATTTAATGTATTTGAAATCATTACAAAATAAATACTGAGCTATTTATTTCAATTTTAATAGCTCTTTAATATCTTAACTCAGAGTATTTTCATTTGCTGGACATCAGCTATGCTATTGAAAACATTAAAAAATATGCAAACCCGGAAAGAGTTACAGTAAAAAAAAAAAAACCCAGTGAGAATGCACAGTAATTAACTGATTATATATGTTTCCATATCCTCATCCGATGTCCTTCAAAGATAATGTATCATGGGCATGAAGAACAGTGAGCAATATAGGGATCCTGGGTTATACCCAGAGGCCAAACTGAGTTTAACAGGTACGGTGGAGACTCGACAGGCCTTAGAATAAATGTCAGGTTCTTTTGTAATTAGTGCTGGTTTCACCCCAATAGCAAAACGCAGCTTTGCCAAATACGTTTGGCAACCTTTCTGACTGAGGACGGCAAAAGAAAGTAATGTCTGAAAAATAATGAGACTGGAATGGTCTGGTCTAATGTGGAGGAAATTTCACAGCGGGAATGTAGGTGATGGGGGCGGTCCAGAGCGTGGTCCTATATTTCGAACCAGTGTACACTGTAAAAATTATTTAAATTAATTTGTTGAATTCACCGATATCGCAATGGCAAGTTACAAAGAAAACAAACGACGAGTATAAAGTTATGTAATTAACATTGGGAAACTAACTTGACATTTAATATTAAATGTATTTAAAAGTATTTTGTCGGATTTTATCAAACATATGTACCTACATTGCTCACATGGCCACAGATATCACTTCAAATTATGTGGAGACAAATGTGGGCTAATCTAGGCATGTTTAGAATTAGTGTGTTATTAAAAAGCTGTATATTGACACAAACATGTCCAGCAAAAGAGTAGCGTTTATTCAGGCAGGAGGGTCTATATTCTGCCAAATGTTAAACATTCCTGAATGACTGAAAATGATCTGACATATTTCAGGTATCTACAACCAGAGTTCACTTCTTCTTGACATGTTAGGACACATGATTATCCAAAATTATTGTGCAGATGGCATTTTTATGATTATGCTGTTCAGTAAGGATATTTAAAGCACTAATAATTAATTAAGTGATAAATATCAAACTTACTTCAATAGATTGAAAGACCAATATTTTAATTCATTCTTGGTCCCTGAAATTATAATTAATTAATATTTCCGTAAAGAGAATCCTAGATGACAGACAAAGCTACACTTTCACTGTATAAGTTCCAAAAGAGCCCAGCAGTAAGTCATGCAGTTGAGGTGAGTTCACACTTACAGTCCTATTTTGTTATGCTGCAGCACTGGCTTTATATTAACCTCCATTTTATAAGTTTCATGCAAACTAAAGCTGTCATTATAAAGCAACAGACTCCACATGAAGCTTGAAACCAGTGTGTCATTAGCATGCCACTTGTTCATGTTTTGCCATGTGATAGCGTTCCTTAGGTCTACACAGCTCCACCACAGAAGACCCAAGCTCTGCATGGTCTACTAGCTCAATAACCTCAACAAAACCACAGATTACCACTGTGGAGAATTCATACTGTTACAAATGACAGCAAAAGATGCAACATGCCAGATCATTAGTTTGGATGTGCAGTGGCCTGCTTTGGTGATGACTTGATTTTCTCTTCTCAAATGCAGGAAAAAATAGTTGCACAGATTCCAACCAGCACAAATATAGCAACATAGCTGCAGGACAGAGTACAAATGGTTTTTAAAAGGCTTTTTATGAGGAGTAATTCCAAAACACAAAATATTAAACCAGCTGCTTTGGCCTCCCCATGAGATCCAAGGGCAACTGCTGCTCAAAAGTTTAAAAGCAGACATTGTTGTTCCTATTGCTGTTGACTAGAGACACTTAAACTACTCCTCACCCAGACTCCAGCAAAAACTATGTCTACTGATTCTTAACAGTAAATACTCTGTAAATACATAGACTACCACCTGTGATTAAATCTGGGCACAAACGCCTTCTACTGTTAGTTATCTTCATAGAGACTTTCTTTCTTTCTTTCTCTCTCCAGGTCAACCAGAAGAGGATGGATTCCCCTTTTAAGTCTTGATTCCTTCCAAGGTTTCTTTCTCCAGCTTTAGGGAGATTTTTCTCACCTCTGTTGCTCTCGGCTTGTTCACTGGGTGTTCGGAAAGGGCTTCTGTAAAGCTGGCACGTGACAACATTTGTTGTAAAAAGCACTACACAAACACAATTAAATATATTCTAAATATATAAATATATTCTAATGCAATTTCCCATTCCTAGATATAGATGCTATTGCGCTCATGGACAAGACTGCATGATTTCTATACACTATGTCTGAGAGATTAATATACCTTTAAAAATATAGGAGCAAAGATTCACCCACATCCCATATTCTAAAAGGCAACATAGCTGCCAGAGTGGATTCCTGTGAATAGCCTTCATAACAAAGTGGGGTGCAGGTTGGGGTGTGGGGCAGGAGGGAGAGGGTGAAAAGGAAAGGTAGACTCTCTTTAAGGTTGTAATTATGTCTGTGTTACAGGGAAGAACAAAGCAGAGCCCTGCAGTCATAGGGCTGGGATGTGTCCTCACGGTGCCTTAATACACGCAAGGGAGAACGTTAATAACAATACTGCTGATCGTGGCCCAGACTGGCTGGCGTCTGCTTCCCTATGAGTATGAGTGTGTGTGTGTGTGTGCACAAAGTAAGTAAAGATTGACAGTGTGTGTGTGTGCGTGCGTGTGTTATAGAGAGAGAGCATGTGCATGGGCAAGACGTAACTACCGCTGTATGAAGGTTGACCATGTCCACTGCAGGTCATTGATGCGGCATGACAGCACCCGTTTTATACAAATGAGCTGGCTGTTCTGTCTGTGTGTCCCAGGTCAGCCTTTCCACCAGTTCGTGCGTCACAGTTTCCTAGTGCCAGGGTTATGTCGCAAACGCTCTGAGCTGCAGATTTTTCCCATTGAGACAAAACAGGGTTCCCAGTACACTTTACTGATCAAATACCTGGAGCACAGTTCCTAGCTTGTTAAGTTCATTGTTAAGTCCATTTTCTAATTTGTTAGACTCAAGAAATGAACCATGTACACTAATATGTGCAGAACATGTGCTATTCAAGTTTGCTCTCTGCAGAGGATATGTTAAAAAATATCAGCAGAAGATGTAATTTGGGCCGCTGAGGTGTTTGAACATACTGAACATAATTCTGATCTTTAAAAAATGTATTTTAAAAAAGTGTAACCAAATACTAAATAAATAGAAACAATAATATAGGTCCAGGTTCATGCTGCCAATGAAGAGCATCCAAGGAGTAGTGTGTGGGGACGGCACCCCACTCAAGGGCACCTTAGCCCACAACCTTGTGACTGCAGGGCTAACGCCCAAACCACTAGACCACCAGCTGCCTAATTAGATTAGGTCTAGTCTTAAACCTAGCGCTAGGGTGCTTCACTATTTAAAATCTATTTTAGATTAGACTTTATTTCAATCTCGGTTCTGTTCTAACAAGTATAAAAACAAGGCAAAAGAAACACACAAAAAATTAAGATTGATTTGTATTACCTTGCAGATTCATAGTGAGTATATGGTTTTAACACAATTTAAATAGTCTTTATTTCATTGTGCTTGCATGACATCTTTCAGTTGAGGTCTACAAGCAGTGGCCCAGGTTTACAACAGGATTTGTCATTTTTTGGCCTGAGGAAGGAACAGAGGGTGAAAAAAGCTGGACTGGGCATGCTCTGTGTAATAAGCAGTGCTAATCTGCCCCCCAGGCCTCTGCTATCTGCAGTTTGTGCATCCATGATGGCTTGAACAGTGTAAGGAGTTCATGTCTAATGCCACATATGTCAGCGTTTGTATTTGTTTTTTTCTGTGTGCACATCCAAAATGAATTTTTTCACATGCTGTGTATTCTCAATATAGTAATGATGGCATACAAATGAGAAAATACACCCCAAAGACCCTAGAGAGAGACAGAAATACTTTACATGAAACATTCCTTATCCACAGAAAGCTTGCTCACAGCATAATTTTCAAAATAATTGATTTAATAATTAAATACATTTATTTCAAAAAATTATTTTTATTGAACAATAGCAGGCAACACAAGCAAAGTTAGTATATAGTTATGATCCTCTAATTATTGAAAACAGTAGTACAAAATAAATCAATCAAGTAATATTTTGTGTTCATGTAGTGGTTTTCATTATGTTACTTAGAGTAAAACAAAAAAACAGGACACCTATGGAAGAACAAGAGCAAACGCCGTGGAGAATATCATAAGTTTCCCAAACCACATAGCTCTCTTCGTGTTTGTGTCTGGTTTTTGGCACCAGCTTTGCATTCATCCCCCAAGTTAATTGCTGCCAGACAGAAATGTGAAAGAAGGCTTCAGGACGCTCTCTGCAGAAATGACTAACACCACTCTTTTGTTCCCTGGTAGAGTGGAAATATGACAAGATATAGGTCTTGTAATAATGATAAGAATTATCTTTTCATGCTACTCTGATTATGGCCTCAAACAATATGAATGAAAATATGGAACAGGTGCAGTTTCTCTCACACTGGTCCAGATGGACCAGTCCTGCCATTCCCATACTGAGGCCCTCTTGCACTGAGGAGTAAAGTCAGCAAATCCAAATCAAAATCCCATGAGTACAATGCCAAAAATGTGCAAGGCTTTCAGACTACAGCTGTTTTTTACTACTTGATACCCTTTAAGTATAGAAGACATGGCTTCTGTATGTTAATAAGGTCATATTACAGTAAAATTTGATAATTGTACAGTTTTCATTTTCCAATCAGTTGCACAACGATGTAACAAAGCAATCTGATATTTTGGACACAATAATTTTTTCAACAGTATTTACACAGTGTGGTTTGCAAGTCTGGCACATCTATGAAATTTCTAGTGATGAAAAAAAATCTGATTCTGATTCTAACATACACTGACAAACGTGTTATAATAATCTGAAAAAAATATCTAGATAAGGACATTTTATATAATAGTTACCTAAAGGTCGAAATTCTTCACTAACAGACATCTCCAGTCTCCATGGTGTGCAACATATTACTTTAAATCTTACCACAGTGTTTTGTAGAATTTACACATCTGAATGTGAAAATAAATAAAATGCATTTAAGTTCAGAAACAAAAATCATTCAAATGCTTTTTTTTAGGCAAAGCTGAATGTCATATACAGCACATATTTGCTGTCTGACATATGGAGAGCAGACAAAAATCCCTAAATGTGCTAAATGTGTTAGCACCATTTTAGTTTTGTTGCCACTCACTAGTGTACTCGGCACATTTCAGAGTGAGACAATGCTGGACCGTAAAGAATGAGATTTTCCACCATAAAGCTCAGCACTGCACCACAAGAAAAAGATCTGGCTTGAATCAAGCAGGAGTCTGGGAACTGTTGCAATAGCTGGTACCATGGTTCAGCCGAGGTCACTGGAAGCTGGATCTTGGCATGGTGTGCCAGTATCTGGGGTATGAGAGCGGAAACCACCAGGGCCTTCACTTCATGATACAACACGAAAAATAAGATTTAGAACTAATTTGTCTGCAATAGTTAACAACTCAATAGAAAATTTGCAAGAATTGAATTGAATTTTCAAACACAGATATTTCAAGCTCTATTAGTCTTTGAGGTATATAACTCTGCATTATTTTTTCTACTGTACCATTTAACACAACAACTAATCAAAATGATCTGCATGAGATGAGTTGGAGAAAGAAAAACATACAACTGGTCAAAGAGTTCCAGGATCAGACCTGAGACATGACATACATAACTGACAAAACACAGATGATAACAGTAGCTGTAAAAGCTGTGCTCAGAATTATGAACAGAACTCTAGGCGATTCCATTGTTCAGTTACATTTTGGTGCAAAATGTATTGTGTAATTTCATTTAAATATATATTTTCTTCAGTCAAGTTTGCTTCAAATAAAGATTCTAGTCTAGCATTTTCTTAAAGAGACATTACAGAAATATATTTGATACAGTACATTAATTATAATAGTCCCTGCTATCTCTTTATAAATGAAGTTTTGAAAGAATGTGAGAGGTGTAATGCTTCAAGGCACAAGTAAAAGCTGATATCCTTGTAAGAAATTGAATATTAATGTTCTAAATTTGGTCATTTGAAAAGCTGGTTGATGTATATACTGTCATTAAGAAATCCATAATCCGTGACTACATCACAAAATAAAAACTCTCATGGTTGTGTGTAAAGTTCAGTGAGTCGTTTAGAAATTGTAAAATTTCAACACATATTTTTCTCTTTAAATATAAAAAACAGAGACCCACATTTACAGGAAAACGGTGCCACAAAGTGTTATTTGAACAAAGGCATAAAAGAACCATTGTAGTTCCCCAAGACTGTAAATATAAAAAAAAAAACTCACAAAAACAATAACACATTTAAGTCAGTTACATTCAGTTATATGTTCTAGGAAAATTAGTAAGAAACATGCAAGTTTCACGAAAATGCTGCATTTCTTGTTTTGTGACTGTTATACCATTTGCATTTTCTATGAACTTGCTTAGATTTTTCAGGCACAATTTCTATTTATTTGCAACATTTAACATTTTGGAAAATAAGAACACATACATAGCCATAATGTTTGCACAGCGCATGTTTGATACTTAAATAAAAGTTAAATTCCATTAATAAAAAGTGACAGTAACATCCCCTTTACCACCTGCAAACACATTCAATTACACAGGTCAAAATCATCAGACATAAGTTTATGTGTGTTTTTCATGATGACTTCAAATCTGTGTGTAGTTTTTCCCACACATACAATTTTTGTGATGAAGCTAGTTATATATTGCATGATAGTTGGTATCATAATATTACTCATAATACGAAAAGTTGAAAAAAAATGAAAGCATATCTGAAATCAGCATGAAAAACTGGTTTATAAAAGTGTGTTGTGGTTTCTGATGATTACAAAAAGTGTTTTTGTTGACCTGTGTTATTATACACAGCTTTGTAGTATTGCACTTTGGTAAACAATGGCAAGTTCATCTTGGATATGAACTTGGACAATCAAAGAATGGACTAAAAATGTAAAGATGCAGGCAATAATGAAGCAAGTTAAAGTGTTCAAACCAAATAAAATAAACTAGATCTATGCAACTATAATCTTAAACCAATTCTGAGTCCGATATGAGAGTGGGTTATGATACAGGATTCACACTGTTGTGAGGGGAAAAAAAGCTAATTCTCACCACTTAAGTGGCCTTTGTCTATGTGGAACCTGCTTACTGCCCTTACTGCAGAATAATGGTGTCTGATTATAAAGACAACAGACAGGGCAGACATAGCAGCCTTTAGTCGAATGCCCCCCCAGGGGAGTGGGACGCAGCACATGCACACCCAATCAACACACAATGCCACAAGGACTGAGGTTGCCAGGTACAGACAGTGAATTTCAAAAGACCGGTTTACCAGGTCTAAGGATTATCCCTCTGGAGTTACCCGAACCCCTGCAGTAATGTGACCCCCGAGCCCACCACCCCATCATATTGTGGTGGGAAGACCCAGAGCATCAAGAGGGCTTGTCGTTAAACGTCTAATCTTTTTCCATCTGTACAGTCAGGCTCAGAAGACCAGACATCTGTCTGTGCAAGAAGAGCATGGCCACCTGAAGAGAAAACCTGAACAGATTTTCAGCAGTAACACTGTAAGGCTGTACAACCATTTTTTGTTTGAAAAATATTTGGGCAAATGATCGATTGCAGTTATGAAATTAATAGATCCATTTTCTCTTCTTTTACTCGCATAGATAATATATGGAGAAACTACTTGCCCCAAGGTCAAACCCATCTTTTTACCGCACTTCAATGGGAACAAACCAATAGGATCAAGTTCAGCTGCTGACAAGAAATCTTGGCTCTGTCAAGTGTTAAGTTCCACTGTGACCTACTATGGCTCACAGGGGTCTATGTGGTGCACAGGTCATCTCTGACACATGGTCTGAGTATAAGCACACAGGTAATCACGCCAGATGTATTTTTTCTGATGATGACTCAGTCCAATACAGACTGGATACACATGCACAGTAATTCATACTAAACAAGTAGTGTGCGTTAATGATACTATATGTGACCATTTGTTTTGCCAGGGCATGTTTTTTCAGGGCACCTCAAAAGCAAACATGAATGTAAAGCTAAGCTTTTGGATGAATGGAAAACAGGTCCATGAAAAAAAAGACAATGTCAAAGGTGCCCATGACCTTGTTGTTGACAGCCTCAGGCACTGAGTCCATCATATCTAAGTGCTTGTCACTAGTGCCTCTGTAGAATAAGAGAACGATGGAGAGAGGTGATGCTTTTCCCCTCCCCTGCATGAGCTCTAAGCGTCAGATTGTCTGCTGTCTGAGGAATGACTTCAAAGGCACATTTTTGCCACTGTCCTGTGACGCTGAAGACATCACACTATACAGAAGTTTAAACACTATACAGAAGTTTAAACACTATACAGAAGTTTTCTTTACAAAGAAAGTCTAGACAAAAGTTAGAAGTCTGGGTGTGTTCAGCAAATGAAACAGACCGGTGTATATTAAAAAGAGTAGGGTTGGAACTGGTCCTTGGATTCATCTTGCCAGTACGCTGATGGATAAACATCAGAAGAGGAGGTTGCAAGCGCCCCCTATTGGTGACAGAGCCCAGTCGTTTGAAGCCACGTGAAGATTGATGGAAATGGACAAAGGACCTTTAGAAAAGATCAAAGCCACACATACATGCCTGATTGTTTAACTCTTTCATCTTAACGCAGCTCTAAACAGGTCATGACCCTTACCTGTTGATCCAAGCAGTCCTTTACTGCAGGCCTGAAGAAGTGACCTACCTAGTTCCCCATACAGGTGAATGCATTGAATATCAAATTCATGGCAGAATATGTTCATGATATATGTGACAGAAAAGACAACATGTAGAATTTGCACACAAGTATTTTGTCTTACACTCATAAAATACAATTCTGGCTATTTTTGTAAACTAGAATAACAGACATGAAGTCATAGTGATGTTAAAGGTTAATTTAAATGTAAAGAATTTTGCTATTTCCTTGGATAAAAACAGGACTTCCTAAAAACGGGGGTGATTTGCCTGCTTCACAGTGAGAGTTTGGTCAATTAAGCCATTTCCCCCACAATCTCCCTGCAGCACCTAGATCAGTTGAGCTGCAGCTGCAGAGGCCAGGCGAGTCAGGCACATGGAGAAGATTGGGGTTAAATCTTGCCTGGCCCCAGGGACTGGAGAGATTGTCTCCATTCCTGTGGCTGAATAAGGGACAAGAGAGTGTAAGGCTGGCAAGCTGTCCTTAGTAAGCTAAACATATTCTGCAATGTATGCTAGTACTTTTGAGGGCACACATTTATTTAATTGGTGAAATCACACAAAAGTACAATAACAAAGCCCTGAAAGAAAGCTGTTCGACTGAAGAGTGTATGTGTATGTGTTTCTTTATTCATCTGTAGCCCCTGTAAATTTTAATCTGCTTTTGTTATGCTTCATTTTCCAAATTTTGTAATCTCAAAATGGTGTACTTTCTTAGTCAGGTTTTCTTCAAAAAGTGTTTTTAATCTAAAGGGACTTCCTGTAAGGATTCAATAAAGAGTAAAATATAACAAGAAAGAAATGTTCGCAAACCCATATCTTGACTACGCAGAGCAGCAGTGATGTCATGCCAACAAACATCCGAAGAAGGCTAAAGAAATCAGAAGAGGAGCATGGTCATTTTCAGTTACTGCTCATCTTGTCAGATGGCTGGATGTTTTAAATAAATTCCATTCCAATGTACTTTCTTACTTCACTTACTTTTTCCCCAGAAGCGCTAGACTCTAGACATTTTACCACGCAGCCACCAAGGCCATCTGCTGGAGCTTTAGCCCAAAGCCACTCTGGCCTTCCACTTCAAACTCAATTAGCTAAATCACATTTCAAAAGTGCTCGAGCTTACCTGCCAATGGTTAAATTCTTTAGGTGTCAAAGAGCTGGATTAAACCTGGGGCAGGCAGAGTCAGCCTACAGAATGGAATAGGATTAGAGCGAACAAAAGACTAAAGGTATGCCCTGACACCTGTGTAGGTACTGTGGCTACTAGAGTACCCACTAATGGGCGAAGGCTTTGGTCCAATTTGCAGGTGCTCACAACCTAATCTCCCGACGCAGTACAGCATGAATATCTGCTTTCATCTTGACCTATTCTCAAGCCATAGCCCTTACCTGACAAGCTGGCTTCCAACCAGCCTTGCAGCATAACCCAGGTAATCAATCATTTACATCAGTAATTAGGGTCCAGTGTCAAAACAGAAATTGAACACAAGGTAGGAGACCAGGAGTGTGCAGTAAAGTTGACGTCAGACTCAACAAGTGTTAGGCAATAGTGAGAGTGAGGGCATGGGATGAGATCTGAAGTCTGTAGGCTGTGGTCCGGCGCCCTGAGGTTCTGACATTCCACACCACCATTATGCAAGAAACACCATTTGTTACATTTGCTCCCTAAGGTCATCCACAGAGTGAATGCAAGCTCTGGCAAAGTTCAGTGCTTGTATTCCTTGTACATCTTTCTCTCACTTCTAGACACATATCAGTTAACAGTAAGACAGTAAGTTTTTGTCTGCTACCTCCCCTTAGGTACTTTGCATATCTGTGGTTGGGTACCTGATAATCCTTTTCTAACTATTAGCCATAACCTCTTTTGCCATAAGTCATCTGCTCAAGAACGACGTGGGACTGCCTAGTAAATGATATGGGAATTGTACTGAAATATCTGATGATACTGCATAGCAAAAGTGTAAAAAAAAAAAAAGCATAGTCTCCTCACTTGTGCAACAGCTAAAAGACGTTGCTTCACTTTGCTTTGATTAAGCAGCAACCATACAGCCCAAGGCAGAGTAAGGATTTAAAGACAAAATTCCTGTGCTTTGACAGGGGCTGGACAATAAATTAGTGCATTATAGACAGGAAGAGTTAGTCTCAGGGTGGAGTAGCAGATCAAAGGAGGATGATCTTATTGCCGCACTTCAGGTAGGGTTGAGGCATGCATCCCAGTGCAGAGGACACGTGTTGACCTGGTAAGACACCCAACTCTCATCACTGGTTAGACAGCGTGGCGCAATGTGGGAAAACTTACTCTCAAGCAAAGTTTCCTCTAATAGAGAGGTCCAAGACGATTCATTAAGCTGGGCTTGTATCACCAGACAAAGAAGTCTAGGATCTTTATTAGATTCAGACCGGGCTGCAAACTATTCCATCTGTTATATTTTATGTTTCTGAACGGTAAATCAAAGTTGACGAGTAGATCCACTATAAGTAAGTGTAACTAGGACATAATTCTTAGGACCTCAAAGCCCTAAACATTGTGTAGAATATGTGATTGGTCATTACTATTTAATGGTGGAGCTGAGATTATAAATGTTAACATCATTCACATACTACATTACTACTTTATTTCTGCAAATAAAATCTATTATTTCATCAAGGCACTCCTCAAAATTTAATCAAAGAACTCCAAACAGTAATGTATGGTCCCTGTACTGGCTTTAAATCAGACATAGGACTTACAACAATGGTTCACCTCAGACTCGTCATTACTAATTAATTATTCTTGAAGAATCACATGAAAGAAATGATGAAACAGACTTTTTCCTTTCTGCGAGCAGGATATCTATGATTAAGTCACTGGATTTTTTCACCTGAAAAGACTTAAAGTAGGACTCACTGCTGGCTGATAGTCGGCCGCTCAGCATTCCTGTGTGTCAGATTGGATATTTCTTACAGTGATAAACTGATACAACAAATGTGAAGTGAAAAGTTGTACCTAACAACAAAGCACCATTAAATACTTAGGTGTTTTTTATGTTAGTCATGGATCCACTCTTGCTTCTCTCAACGGTTGTGCTTATTTACGGTGCAATGGCTGAGTCTTAATTTCATAATTGTCCAGTTCCACTGATATTTACGCACAGCAAGCCATACTTTGAAGAGCCAGTGCAAACTGGGATTTGTTTGGATCATTCCAACACCTGTTTTTCCCACAAGCGTATATGAGTAGCTGCTCAGTGATGTCAACCTGAGACATTTACAAGATAAATGGGCTTGTGGGAATTCTTGTTGTCTTTTTCTCTTGAGTCAACACAATTATTTGCAGTAGATCAAGAAACCATTATAGAACACATTCACGACAAAGTCTCCTGGGTTAGGCATGGCATACTAAAGTAGAAATCACTTTTCCACTGGTGCCGATATGGCTGTGAGTTGCAGGAGTGCCAGAAGGCAGATTTGTCTTCTGCTCATATTTCTTTAAAAACAACCAAATACTAATTAATTCTGTAGAATTAATAAAAGGGCTAACTGCCACGGTTTACACCTTAGGAGAGGCAGGAAAAATGGTTGGCCTCTGTGGGTTTTGATTAGTCTTAATGACCTACCATTTGGGAAGTTGTGTTTGGATCGCAGAAGGATGTGGTGGAGGCAATATGAAAGCAAAAGAGAAGCTGAACCACAAACAGGCCTAATGAGACATGCATGCTTACCAGATAACAAGGTCCTGCCTAAATAACAAGAGAAGCATTTAGAGAAGGTGTCCTCAGGAAACAAATTACAGCCACGACAAAGACCATAATGGCAATATTTTTAAAGCTGAGGCACTAATTCAGTCTATTAAAATAATTACAGAATTTAGCCAACTCACAGCAGTCTCACTGAATGCCACTAGGAAATAAAAATTAAACTAGTGAATTAATAAAAGATAGAAATGATGTTTTTTTCTATCATCAGAGCTCTCCTACATTAATGTGCTATTATGAGATTTTTCTATTTCATGCCAATCACGTTAATCAGTCAACACAATAGAGATTTAGCTTACCAGTGCTAAGGGAAGGAAAACCTCATGGAGGGTTGACAGGTGGGCACAACCTTTAATAATTGATCCAGTCTACCCACACACCTGTTTGATGCTCTTCACTCCCACATGCACACTGTTAGCCCCTCGACATATGCCAACAACAAATCTCTTGTGGACCAATTTAGTGGTTAACACAAAGAAATAAACACAGATGCTCCAGAGAACAATGGTGTCTTGCAACCACCTTTTCGAGAGTCACCAAGAGCGGTTAACAAATTCACTATAACAGGACTTTTCAAGATGTAAGCATGTTCAAGATGTTATCAGATAATCTCCTTTCTACCACTATAAAAGTTTAGATATCATACATTTACCTTATAAACCTGCTGTTTAATATATGGGGTAAAATCTCTGGCAACAAATGTGAGAGGAAATCTGACAAACAAAAAGGTAAAAGTACAACTCCTTGTACAACAGTAATTCACAGCAATTCAAAATTTATTATTAGTTCATAAACAATTATGGCGGATTTCTACTTAATTTTCTGAACCAATTCATTTTTCTCAGGGAATTCAAACAATGAGATGGCAAGTATAGTGTAAATCCATGCAAGCAGTCATAACATACACTCTATGGGTTCTCTATGGGTTCTTTAGAAACACCTAAAAGAAGCTTATTTACATTATAATGGCCTTTTAGATTATTAAAATAGTTCTTCTCCATGTTGGAGAACTTGTGGTAAATATGGTAAATAGCAACAAAAAGGTTTTTGTCAAAGTCAAAGATGAAATGTACATTAAATTGTATATTAGAGTTGCCTCAAGAGTTGGTTAAAATATACCAAATTCAAGTGATCTGACTTTGAAATCATCAGAGAGTATTAAGATTTCCAGTGAATGATACATTCATTTTGAGTTTACTGTGCAAAGGCAGATGTGACAATTTATAGCAAAGTTACTTTTGCAACAGTAGAATATTGACAAAGAGGGTTCACCTTATGATCAGAGAGTCAGGGTCTTGAATCCCAAGACTGCTGGTGGCACCTCTGAGGTACATACCGTCCCCACACACTGCTCCCTGGGCGCTGTGTTCCTGGCTGCCCGGTGCTTCACTTGGTGAATAGGTTAAATGCAGAAGAATTTCGTGCTTGTATGCTGTGGTGGGTTCATGTATGACAGATGACTGTACTGTTACTGACACAAGAGAATAAACATATTATTTATTTTTATTTTTGCTGTCTATTCTATCCCCAAATAGCTCCTTCCTATCAGGCAGGGAGGGAGCATCTTTTCCCAAATTATGCTCTGTTAGCATAATAAAGCAGTTACTTTGATGACAGTATTATTCTCAATAAATGTGGCCTATTAAATGCCCCTGATTGGTTAACATTGGTTTGAACTGACAGGGAGAGAGGAGCTAAGCTATTTTTCCCACCCAGTGAGCCCACAGCCAGTGATTCCATCATTCAGACACAAGTTTGAACCCGCTTGCAAAAGAAAGTGACGGGGAAGAATATGCGCTGTGTTAGATGGACTCTTAAAAGCACATCCTTAGATTTTTCTTTCAAATTTTCATAGTGTGGGATCACAGTGGCTGCTGACCCTCCTAGCATTGCCTTGTATGTTGCCAATCAGAGATGTGTCCCAGATGTGTCCCAGAGTTAGCGGTGACACACTTCCTGTGCATTTGTCTCTTTCCGCCTGACTGGACTGAGATCTGTGCGATAAACCCCTGGCCTCCCTTTTGACAGAGGTAATCCTGGCCACGTTAACACGGCCTCATTACTCATAATCTGCTCTCTAGGGTTGAACTTGAAAAAGAACACTGGGCATCTGCAAACCAGTCAACAAAAAATATCCTTGTGCATGGCTCACACAGAAGAGGGAAAATACTCTTATCTGATTGACTTTACTATGGAAAACCTTTTGGCGTGGACAGAGAGAAAGCGGAGGGCACTGTGGCTTGATTTCTTAAAATTGTTTGAATAAAAAATAATAGACAATAAAAAATGTAAAAGGGGGGGGGGTCCGGCTGAGCAGCAGAGAAGTGGTGTGCCAAGTAACAGAGGAGCAAACAGCAAACGTGGAGGAGTTTAAGACCGATTTAGTTTGATTTTATTATTTTAAATGAAATTTTACTGCTCTCACTTCTGTGGGTTATAACCTGTTGTCATTTGAATTCAGTCCCTTTATAATGAGTTCTCAATTTATGAGGTACACCTACCTTGCACATACATTTACTGACTTTGGCATACCTACCATATAGATTCTCCATGTAGGTTACTGCCTTTCTGTTACTGTGCTGTTTATCAGACACTCTTTCAACAAGAGAAGAGGGGACCACCACATGACCACTGCTGACCAGATATTATTTGGCCGAAGGGCAGCTCACAACAGAGCAGTGATGCACACACAGTAGCAGCATGGTAGGTGCTTTAAGGTTTAGAGTAAAGTTAGCTTTAGATTTATGGTTAGGTTTACTAGAATCATTCATAGCCTACATTTAATAGATACTTAGTTGAGTGCTAGTTAAACAAAGCTTGAATGAATCCAGTAAACTACCAGCTAAGGTTTCTCTTTGATCTTTAGTATGATGAATTTGTTTAGAATAAGAATGGATGCATTAAAAGAGGACCTTTAAAATTTTGTGTTAATGCATCTATGTTTTGCAAATAGTCACACATCTGAAGTTTATCTTTTATTTTCGAGTACAAAAATAGCTGAATGACATTTTTTGCAACAGTTCTGTAGGAAACTCCAGACGTCATTTTAAGTCATTCATTTTTTCCTTGTTTTTTGCACCAAGTTTATGGCTTTATATTTTTGTTTGGTGGCCTTTTCTCAATCCAGCAGTGGCACTGAGGCCCTTAAAATTGCTGCAGTGCTAATACACTTGGGACACAGCTGTTTTTAAGGATTTGGGCCAGGGCCCTTACTTCCAGACAAGGGCAGTCTTAACCTTCAGCATAGCAGGACATTTTAGACAATGCCAGATTTGTGGACACAGTTTGGGGAAGAACGTTTTCTATTCCAGAATGACTGTTCCACAGTGCACAAAGCTAGGTCTATAAAGACATGGTTTTATTAAAAAATTATTAAATTATTATTGATTACAGCAATCAACACTCTATATTTGAAATGTGACCAGTTGGACGGAAAAACACTACTATTGTCAGGGTCGAGGGGGCTAGCCCTGACCATGAGCTACCTCGGAGCACAGAACAGGATGAAGACCAGGGATCCATGCTAGTGAGTTTATTAAGAAAAACAAAGGAATAGAAACAGGCCCGAGGGCCATCAGGAACAGGAACTTAAACGAGAAACAGGATAACGGGCAGGGTAAATGAGGCGTATAAGAGGCGATGGACTGATCAGTGAGTGTCACACAAACAGAACTTAAATACTAAGCATGATCAGGAACAAAACACAAGACAGGTGAAACACAAGAACACGTGACACAAGCACTAAACATGAAACCCATCAAAATAACAGTCCCCAAAACACAGAACAGAAAATTGGCCGAACCGTGACAACTATGTCATAAGTAATTATTGCGAGTGAACACGATCCCAATGTAAAAGCAGGTGGGACAACCAGGTATAGCTTGAGTAGCTGCATGAGAGTTATTTCTTGCTCTAGTTTTCCTATGCATGAGCCAAAAACAGAGTAGCTTTAGAGTTTATAGGATAGAAGTAAGCAGTTACAGGGAGCAGAACTGGAAATAAATCAAACCGCTTTAACATGTAAAGCATCAGAAATGGTCAATTGATGATTCAACTAAAGATCTCCCTTCTGCAAGATGTCACCAGCTTTCCTGAGGGCACTCTATCCAAGGCGTTTAAAGGTGCTCCCAGTGAGAGAACCCAGCCTGCAACCTTGCCCATAGCCTAGCCTTAAGTGAGTGACTGTTCTTGGGTCCTGCTATTGTCATGCATTACTGAGCCTGAAATCCTCTGGGGCAACGTGGCTTGTTGGGACAACCTCTATTGTATTTCCAGGGTTTGTGAGATTTGAAAAGCTGATTTGACACCCATTCCCCCTACAGCCCCCTTACCCACCTTGTTACCTTAGTGCTGAAGGACGGCATATCTATTGTGTCTATTCAACAATGATAACAAAAAACAACAACAATACTGGGACATACCCACCTGAGTATCCACCCCTTGGAGACAATGCTGCCACCAAGCCACCACGCTTGGCCTGCCAGTCATACTGACCCAACCCTTGACTCCCTGTGGACTCAGGAATGCCTAACTTTTCTTTTCTAGCACTGCTCTCAGGAGGATTAACCACAAAACAAGAACAACACAAAGAAGACTTCCACTCAGGATAACAGCTGATTCTAATGAGTGGGTGACTTTGACTACCATTGCTTTGAACATACCAATACACATGACATGCGATGACAATATATGATAAATGTATTATTTGATTTGTGATTTTTTTTTTCTTTTGCAAGTGTGCATGCTGTTTAGGTGAAGACAACTGCCTTCCAGCTGAGCATGATGAGCCTGTTTAAAATCGAAGTCCCATGCTGTGGTGTGCTGTAATAAAACACAATGTAAGAATACATCTAATGCATATCTAATAGGTTTGTATATGATCTACAGTTGCTTCCTTACTGCAGGGACTTCCTTACACATTTCAAATAAGGGACAATGAGGCTGTGCTACTAAAGAAGACAAATTATACAGATGAACACATCAGAAATGTAACAAAATTATTTTACTGCACGTTAACGCAGTTTTCAGTTTTTTTATCCTTTTATTTAGAAAGTTTTTGTGCTGTGAGTGTGGAGAGCATGCGCCTATACGCCTAGACATATACTCTAGGTTAATGGCTTTAGTCTCGGCTGGTTTACCCGGGGGCCAGGCGTCCCATTATTTTCATCCATGTTATATGAACAAAAGTAAAGGGGCATCTAACCCCTGCGAAAACCAGCCAAGATCCTGCGTGGACAAAAGTAAAGGGACACCTGACCATTACACCAACAGAGATTTTAATGCTACTGCATTCAGATACAGAGACTTTTATATGGAGCTGGTCCCCCTTTGCAGCTGCTATAATGATTCCGCCCCCATGCTCTGGACAAGGGTAACTTGTCTCAAACAAACTTAGGTTATATATTTAATTTGATTACATTAAGTTTAAGTTTTTTACAGAAATAACTGCAGCTGTGTAACTGTGTTAAAAGGAATGCTGCTGTTAAAAAGCTCCTTATTTATTTAAAGTGTTTGTAAACCAAATGTTATTGCACTTTTTTTTAATATACTTTAAAATTAAAGCGCGGATTTACTCTTTCTCTCTGTCTGTCTGTCTCTCTCTCTCTCTCTCTCTCTCTCTTTCTCTCTCTCGTTCGTGACTTTTCCGGAGCGCGCGGATCATCTCTCTCTAGCTCTCTCTGTCTCTGTCTCTGTCTCTCTTTCTCTCGCTCTCTCTGTCTCTGTCTCTCTTTCTCTCGCTCTCTCTGTCTCTGTCTCTCTCTCGCTCTCTCTCCCTTTCTCTGTCTCTCTCGTTCGTGCAATCATCTCTCTCTCTCTCTCTCTCTTTCTCTCTCTCTCTCTGTCTCTCTCTGTCTCTCTCTCTCTCTCTCTTTCTCTCTATCTCTCTCTCGCTCTCTCTCTGTCTCTCTCTGTCTCTCTCTCTCTCTTTCTCTCTCTCTCTCTCTCGCTCTCTCTTACTCTCTCTCTCTCTCTCCCTCTCTCTCTTTCTCTCTGTCTCTCTCGCGTTCCTGACTTTTCTGTATTTAAATCTCGGGTTTATATATTTGGTTTAAGGGTAATGTATTAAACTGAGTTCAAAATGAAATTAAAGTGATCTGGGAGAACATTTGGAGGCATACTTATGGTTTGCACTATAAAAACAGGCATTTTTTTTGGAGGGGGGGCATTTTAATCTAGATTAATCTCAAGATTACAATGAGATTAATCTAGATTAAAAAAATTAATGCCCACCTCTCTCTATATATATATATATACACACACACACACATATATAGTGATGGGGTATTTTGCCTTCTTTGAGGAACACATGGCAAGATCATAGGGGGTGTCTGGGTTCTATCACATTGACTGACAGCCGGGTGTGGGCATACCCTCAGGCAACTTAAACAAAAAGTGTAGGCCACCCACCCAACCCTCCCCAAAACTCAACATCTTGAAGCACCTATATTACGCTGTCAGGAAAAGAACTAATGAATGAAATAGGTTCCGGGATCATGAGCTATTTTTGGATTTTGAAATGTGAGAGTGCATGCATGGGTGATATATTGGCATATTTTGACATTTTTTTGATTTAGACTCAGTTATCTTGCTCAGTGCTCCCACTAAGGCATGAAACCAATAAAACCAGACTTGAATCCCAAATAATTATGCATTGTTGTGCTAAATCCAAGAGAAGAAAAAAGAGGGAAAAAAATTATGACTATTTGGAATTCTTGTTTTTATTAAAGCGGCACTAATTTCCACTAAGAAAATGCCACACACCACTGTGGCCAAGACAGCCACAACCAGATGGTAGTTTTTCCAGAAGCTTTGGCAGCAGTTAACATTGAGAAGCAAGCATGCAAACACCTCAGAGTCCTCCAGTGCTACTAACTACATAGACATTTCCAACTGTCCTTCTTCTGTTAAAAACCTGAATATTTTGAGGGTAGCTTTCATGGCTTGTGAAACTAATACTAGTAGTATTTCATTTAACAAATGTACTAAACAATCAACCACTTACATCTTAACATTGAGGACCATTTTCCCTAAAGCTATATTATAATTTTATATGCATTTAAATATTTATATAACCCAAATGCGTTGTATTAAAACTGGTCTCAGCAAGTCCTCATTAAAATGACCAGATCATGAAAATTAAATACACAGAAGGGAAATAACTTATAATAGAAGCTTGAGGAACCCAAACTTATTTAATTTTGCATGTGAACTGCTAATTAATTAGAACTCAAATGGCATAACCTGGTGCTATATACAGTCATATGCAAAGGTTTGGACACTCAGTTTATAATTTGTTGATTTTATGGTAAAAATCTGAAAGGTGAAAATAAAGTTTTTAAAGAACATTCATAAAGAACACATTTTGCACATTTTACACTGCACTGCAGTGTAATATAAGAAACAATGGTGAGATTTACCATGCAGTGAAATTTTGGTCCACCACTCAGTGGCTGGTTTGAAAAAGCTGCAAAGCAAGAGAGTGGAAATAGTACATACAATTTTCATAAATGTGTCTTAAAGTATAGATGATTTCTAAACGTGAGATTAACTTAATGTTCGAAACAGCCTACGTATCCCAAACATATCCAAACTGGCTTCCATGCTGCTTTATTTCTTTCTATCTCTTCCCACAAGCAGGTTTAAAACAAAACTATTATTTGGTGTGATATTATCGACTTATAAGTGTTTGATAACTATCTGAATCTCAAACACATATCATGACAAATGATTATTTTGGAGGAGCAAAACCCAAAAATGGGCTCTTGCTTGTAAAATTGAATTCACAGAACTTTATCAGCGACCCACGCAATATTTGAAAATGGATCATTCTAAGGTGAACACAGAAGAGAAAATAACACAGTGGAGATAACAGAGCAAACATGTTTCACAGCACCCATGTGGTAGCAATTGAGAGGAGAAAGGTCCGTCTGACCAGCTGCAATTTGGACACAACCCCATATTCGCCTTTCTTTTAATAGCTCGATTGCCCTGTTTAGACTAAAAATAAACAGTTCAATACAGGGTTTTTGGAGACTCTGGAGACTTTTCATGAGCATGAACTCTGGCCCTGGACCTGTCCATGTGTGGAAGCTTGTTGGGAGGACCAACAAAACATCTCTCATATCCCAACAGTATATAACATTATTTCAAAACATTACATTTTTCACCTCTTCCACAAAAAAACAGACATGAAGGGCAGGGGGGCTTTTTTCCACACTGGCCTTCAAAGCTCATCTGATGTTATTTTAAGATCACCAACTGAAAGAAAGATATTGGTTGTAAAAATGGTGAATCCTTGATGTCTGTACCCATTCACATACTTTCTGGAATCTCTCTCTGTGCAAAATTGCTCTCTTGTTTAAATGGAAATAGTAGCCAGATTTGACTTGAATCTGTTCCAGAGCACCGGCCAGAAGTCCGGCACAGATGTTCAAATAAGCCCAAAAACAACAAGGAGAGCCCTTCACACCTGGCAACTCTCTGTGCAACAACTGGAACTGCAAAACCTGCAAGGTTGTCCCAGCTCGACCTTTCACCCCATGGTGATGTCAATGTATTCCTTGGCCAATAGAAGTGCTCAGCCCTGCCCTTGACTTTGCCGAGCCCAGACATAAAGACAAATGGTTCTATCAGATTAAATGCTTTTTAATGGCATGTAGAGAAACCCAGTATGGACCTTGCTGGAAGCCATATGTAGAGTTTCTCTGATAATCATCCCAAATGAACCTAATTTGTAACCAATCAGGGAATAGAAGAGCTTTGCTTTGCAGACACTTGAGCAGAAGCTATGCTGTTTGTTTCTCTAGATGCACTACTAGTAATGACAGCAATGCACTGAATGAATAGATGAAATTAACATTGTTGCGTACGGCCAAATACGTTTTGTATAAAGGTGAAGATAACATCTAAAATACCTCTTTCTGAATTAAATGAGTTTTTCAAAAAGTTTTTTTTGTAAAGAAATTGTCTCAAAAGCCATTATACAATGACTGGACAAACTAACACGAAACAATATGTTAACTTATTGAATAACCTAATGAATAACCTGTTTTTGAACCAATGACTAATAAAGCAGTTTGTTTAAGAGTTGATTTTCAAAACAAAACAGCACTTACAGATAAGGAGAGCTCTAGTGATAAACAGTGTTGGACAAAAGAAGATTTAGAAAAATGTGTGAGGTCAAGTGAGTCACACAGACTAACGCTGTCCTCCAGTGGTAACTCTTCATCAAAGGCATTCGGGTGACAGGTTGACTGGGTTTGGCCCCAACAAAATCAGCCCTCACCTGTGATCGTCCAGGCATGTCTCGGGATGAAGAGGAGGATTTCAGGCCCCTGGCAATGGAGTGACCTCGTCACTCAGCTCGGCCATTGTCTACGACAGGACTCTCTCTTAATCAACAAGACAACCCTCCACTTATTAAGGAAAGGTTTGTTCTTTGTAACAGAGCTCAGTTGAAGATAATTGCCTCTTTCAGATCACTAAGGGCCTCTGTGATCTCCCATGCATTGAAATATACAGAACAATTCATTTTTTGATTTTTTTTTTTCTCCTTTTTTTGTTGGCAAGAAATTCAGTTGATGTTGAGAAGCAACATTGTGTTTTCCAGAGGTAAATCAGTGCTCCAGTTTCAGGTCAACTTTAACATCAATCTCTATGGAAAAGCTTTGCCAATAAAATAGGCCATCCTGCCCAATTCCAAGAATCAACTAAAAGGATATAAAGCCTTCCTCCATTGCTCTGTGAAGCAGTGACATTCTCTGTTGTGATGAAGCATCTTTTGATACCTGTAGGATATGTTTGTGATCTAGAACTAATCTAACAATAGAATCTGTCCTCTCTAATAATCTTGTGGTTGAAGCACTGTGTAAACATATCATTTAATGATCTACAGAGATGTAGAGGCTGTTGTTGTTGTAAAGTGGGACACATTCTCTAGTAATGTTGGGTGAGCTGGGGAAGAAGACATCAGATATATCTCGCAATCAAAAACTTGTGCTAACGTTTATCACCAGTCCGCCTGACGTCATCCAGTTGGAGAGTTTTCCCTCCTTGCATTTCCTCTATGAGTACACATTTACACACACACACACACACACACACACACCTGCAGCTGACCTGATAATAAACTCCCAATGGCAGTCTGTTAACAGGCCAGCTGTACACCAACACAGAACCATGTGTGAAATTAGCATGTTACAAGCTCTATTATGAGCCTAGCACATACTGTTGACCCCCGATACATACACCTGAAATAAAGTTTCACAATGCATACACAATGACGGATTACAGTTGTAAATGGACTGTTTAAAAGCAGGTGCTCATCGAAGGAGGTACAATAATGAAAATGTGGTCATGACATCATTTCCTTCCACAGTAGCTTGATGTTTGTATTTAAAGTGACTTATTCAAATACTGTATATTCCCAGTGTTGTATGTTCTCAGTTCTCTGAAATCTTATTATTCTCTTATCATTCTTATTTTTGTTCTTGCATGCGCAGTTATGACTGCAGAAATCACTCCCTCACAGGCACAAACAAACATAAACATGGAGTCACAAACACATGCACGTCTCCTAGATGGTCAGGTCCCAGCCCCTCCGTCATGTGGTGACAATGTGTGCTCTCTGGTGGAAGTCTGTAAAAAGAGGAAGCGGACTGTAGCCTCGAGCAGCTCAGCCTGGAGAGGAATGTTTATCGTGTCCAGCTCCTTTGATCTCGCCCAGTTAATCACTTCCTGCACACTGTACGTGAACTGCTGCACCACCACAGAGGGGAAGCAGAGGGGTGCCATTTGATGCAATTTCTTCTGCCCTACCTTCTTTAAGTGATTAGATGGAGGTTGTGATAAGGTGGATGGATCCCATGGGCTTGGAGAGCTGTGGCCAGTTCTCTGCGGACTATGTTGCGGCCAGATCTTCATGGACTATTTTGTGGGCTGTTCCCTGTGGACTAAGACCTTAATTGCTGTCTGGCATTGCCTTGCGTCTCTGCATGACCACTTGCTTTGAGGAAGCAGACAGACATTGTGCAACCCTGGGCCACAGTAAACTAACATAATGTCTTGCTTTATAAGTGCACATGGTGAGTTAGGAAACATCTGAAATTGCATAAATTTATCACAGGTTCTTTGTGGTCATAAAGACAGGCTGAAGACAAGATTCCATGATCAACTTTAGCATGCAGGGACGAGCCTGAACTTCTCTGCCAGCAGTCTCTCCTGCAGGGGTTGGTTCCCACTGTTAACCTGCTCTCTCAGACTTTTAAATGAGGCATATAAGTTCACCAGCATTGAAACTTGCCACCGATCCCTCACTCACTTTGGCCTGCTCAAGCAGTGAACCTCACGATATTCCCAGATTTTCTTAGTAAACACAATCCCTCTAGGCATCAAGAACTAACTCCTCCCTTGACAAACGAGTGGTATAATAGATGTACTTTTAAGGCTGGAATTAAAGGGCAGGCTTTCTTTCACACCGCCACAAGAAAACGAAAGCACAAGAAGGAAAACCAGTGTGCTTTTCATGGTTTAGGCTGTTCATGGTTTAAGGATTAAATGTTTTTGAGACAGTCCACTCATAATGGCTTTAAAATGATACATATCAGTGACCCTGAGATGGCTTCAACACATCACACTAATGGCCAAGTCAAAAGTAATAATGTGCAGCATCTTATGACATGCAGTTGGTTTTTGACTCAATGCCATGAAAAACAGTGAACACCCACAAATGACGTTACTATGGTGCCATGGCTCCTTCAGGGCAACTGGCATGGTATGTCAGATCTCTTATATTTTACTAATGCCGATGGGTGTAGCTGATGAAAGCTACAGAAAAGATTTTGCATTTCACTGAGTGACACAATCTACTCTGGCAGGATTTACAATGGATTCTTCCACCTTGCCAACATTAAGGGTCATGAACCAATAAGAAAGCCCTAAACTAGTTTGTGGTGTTTTTTTCTTTGGGTGATATAACAAATTTGGACCAATGTGTTTTTTTTCTACCAGTTATACATTACATACAGGGTTCCAGGAAGATAAAAAATTATTTTCCTTAGTGTTCTCTTCATTTTGCCAATTTATATAAAAATGTGAGAATAAATAATAAGTAATAAAATGTAACAAATGTAATGTAGACATTGTTTATGGCGGGAACAGTTTTGACATGCATGTGTGGAGAACGTAGCAGCTCAGTATGGGAGTGTGATTGTGTGGGATGTACAGTTCTGGTTCTGATTTAGAAGTTCGATGCCCTAGCAGTAAAGGCACATATGCTATAGAACCTTTTGCTTGAGCGTAAGAGGGAAAATAGTGTGTGGGAGGGGTGTGTGGTTTCATTCACAATGCTGATCGTGTGGCAGATGCAGCATGTGGTGTGTATGTCTATGCCAGAGGGGAGGTATACCCTGATGTAGGATCTTGTGGTGGAACAATTCCCAAACCTGGCTGTGATGCAGCTACACTCTGTAGGAAGTAGAGATGCTCTTGGTCTTTCTGGCAAAGTAGCACGTGTTGGGGGTTCTTGCAAAGTTCTCCATGATGTGAACATGGAATTTGATGCCCTGCAGTCAAAATTACTTTAAAATTTATTAGAAAAAACAACTGATCTTGACACATCTAGAGCTCTTGCAGTTGATCACCCACCACAGTTCATCTATTCTGAACAGATGTAGCAAAAAGACAATCAAATTAACCTATCACAACATCCTGTTAACATGTTCTACAGTAAAGAGAAAGCACGCAGAGAGCTTCCCAGGCACTGTGTGTGCACATGCCTGTTTAGCCGGGTTGCGTGTCTGAGGAACATGCGTGTAAAGGTTTCTGTCATGCCCCAGGCTAGAAGCACACCATAAGCACCTCGTCACTTTTAATCCTTGAAAGTCTTTTGAAAAAGACTCCTATAAAACAACTCTCCAGCTTCGAGATGAGATGGCAATGCTAATCTACACAACTGTAGAAGGAGCATTTTAGCACAACTGCAAGAGTGAAGACAGACAAAGTTGTTGATACGTGGATAAGATATGTTGTGCAAAGGCTTGGTAAACTGTTGAGATGTCGCCCTGCCAAAAATAGTGAAAAACTTTATAAAGATGTAACTTCTGTGAGAATAGAAAAAAAAGATTTCTGGAGGTTTAATCTGAGCTGGCGGTAAAACTGCATTGTTTAACAGTTGTTCAGGCATGAATGATCCAGAACAGACATAGGTTCCTGGCAGTAGTGGTGACAGATCCGACAATTCTGACTCATACAGTCAAATTACAGACCTACAGAAATTCTCCAGATACACTGAACAGTATTACAGCACGGAAACTCCAGAGCCTGTGTATTCTAGCATGTGCTGACTAGCGGCCAAAAACAATACAAATACCGGGAGAGAAGAACAGAGGTCTATTATCAGAGGCATATTCCCATTCCCAGTTCTCCTGATTTAGTGGCTTTAAAAACTCTTTTTCTCTCTTTTCCCCATGTACTCCCTCCTCCCTTCTTCCCTCCCCATGTTCATGCCCCTCTTTTTTTCTTTCAAGAATCTCCTAGGATTTAGAGCAGGTATACAGCTGCTATTGAGACAAAGGGGAGTTGCCTTGTGAATGTTAGGGGCGTGTATGCGTGTATGAAGCAGGAAGGGTGGGAAGCGCAGAGGGCCTGCTGTTTCCCATCCCAGGTGGAGCATGTTTGGGATGGGGAGGCATAGAGGGGGTCAGGGGGCTGGGCTTGACCCCTGCTGGGCCACTGAGACCTCCCTCACCTGTTCTGCTCGTGTCTGAACAGGCAAGGGCCAAAGCCCATTGTGCTTCATGACTCTGCCTCTCACCAGGGGACAATCTCCCAGAGCCCAAAGCCTCTGCTCTTGCTCTCCACAGGCCAACCGCCTCATGCTCCAAACAATATACAGGATGAAAAAACTCCCATCTGCTGGCCTTGACTGGGTGCCAGATGAACTGAAGGCCCACCCTGGAGCTTAAAAACTGGGAGAGAACATTCACTTGGTAAAAAATAAAAAACACAACCAACATAAGTCTGTACGAGTATAAGTACAATAATTTGACAGATTCCAAAAAGATTAAACAACGTTCCTTCATTAAGAAAATCTAGACAAATGAAATGATTTTTAAATGTAATGAAATGTCACTAATAACTAATAATAATAACAGTAGCAGCTCTAGCAGCTCTAAGCCAAGTAATATCAAATGTTGGAGGAACAAACACATTATAACAGAATCACAGAATCAAGCCATACAGAATTAGATTGGGTTGCAGACATAAAGTCTTGAGTGGATTAATAATAATAAATATTACTGATTATTATGACAGTATATGTGATAGTATATGTATAAAGTCTCGGACAACGACTTATATTTACCTGTTTGAATTAATCTACTTCAAACACCTCTAAACATCTACTTAGTTTGAGTACTCAGGTGCTGTGCCATTCAAATCGGTGTTGGATTGGCCATTGTTTTTCTCCTCTGTGTGCATGCAACAGCAAAGCGGTCCTTTCGTGAAACAAAAAAAAGCTTTTGTTTGTGGAAACTGGCCTCAGGTGCAGGGGACCTTTGACCCTTACAGCTTGCAGGTGGAACAAAAGGCCCTTGAGGAGCAGATGTATTCTCTAGAGCAAACTAGAGCTGTGGGAATTGACCACAGACCAGACATGTAACCCAATGACAGAACCAGTCACATCTTTTTAAAGCTGGCATTAAAAACCAGATTGGCATTTCTGCTCTGGTCATTATTGCTAAAGTGATTTGTTGTAAGAAGATTTGTTTCTTCATGAAAGGTATATGTGAAAACGATACTAGATTAAAATAGTGCTTGTTTTCTGCATGTAATATTTGACACTGACAGAAGACGAGAAGTGAATGATGTGTTCTGCCACGAGGCATCACTTTTTCAACAGCTTTCAAAGAAGTGCTGATAACCCTTCAGCACCCTGAGTCTCAGTCTGGTGGGCTGTTGATTGATCATTTATTTCTGGCAGTTGTTTTTCTTGAGACGATTCATCCTTTATCTCAATCAGCAAGTCAAAAGACTGGACATAGGTCAACAACAAGCAAGTCTCTATGCCAGTGGAAGAGGGACAATGCTTCTTCTATAGCTGTAAAATAATAGAATCAATGAGGCATATGCTGGATGTCTAGCAGCGATGTTTGGCACCATGTCACTGCCTTTCTGGTCTAATAGTAAAATGTATCTGAAAGGAGGATAAGATAAACCTTTATTAGTCCCACAAGTGAGAAATGTCAGTCTCAGTGATATGCAGCTTTCAAATAAAGAACAAAGAGTTTAGTGTTTGTTTACAGCAGTTAAGTTCCCAGTAACTGTTCCATGTCCTGCTAAAGATATTAAGGAACAGGAATATTCAGGTCACACATTTACACTGGCTGCTGCCTAACTGGTGGAGTTGTTGGACAGATCCTGACTCAACACTACCACCAAGTGGCTCCCTTGAATATTATAAACCCAACCAAACGGAGTGAGTGAAATACTGGTTAAACTGGCAAGATGACCTCACTGGAGAGGAGACACATAGAGATGGGAAGGTATTTTCCATTACACTTTCAGCATTTTGTGCTAGATTCTAGTTTATGGGGGTTATTTCTCGTGAAGTGAAAGTGAACTACTTGTCACAAGCGAATACAGCAGAGCACACAGTGTGAACAGTGTAAAAATTGTCCTCTGCATTTAATCCATTCACCTGAGTAAAGCATTGGGCAGCCAACAATGGTGCCCGGGGAGCAGTGAGTGGGGACTGTACCTTGCTCAAGGGTGCCTCAGGGGTGCCATTGGCAGTCCTGGGATTCAAGCCCATGACTTCTGATTGTAGAGGCCACCAGGTCACTATCTGTTGACCACTTGACATGGATTAAAAATAAAGATAATTTGAAAAATCTTGAAAAATATCCATTTTGGGGTCAGAGAATGTACAGATTACATAAAATGTCCCAAAATGTAAGCATTTTCATATGTTTGCATTTCTTACACAGTTCATACTACCTCTTTTTATTCAGCCAAACCGTTTATATAGGGTTTGAGAGGTTCAAATGACTCACTAGTAACAACTACAGGGTGGGCCATTTATATGGATACACCTTAATAAAATGGGAATGGTTGGTGATATTAACTTCCTGTTTGTGGC
>JBBPDC010000109.1:21121082-21154027 GCA_037974485.1 Hemigrammopetersius urotaenia
TGTGTGTGTGTGTGTGTGTGTGTGTGTGTGTGTGTGTGTGTGTGTGTGTGTGTGTGTGTCTGTGTGTGTCTGTGTGTCTGTGTCCATTATTCTAGTTCCATCAAAGAAAAGTAGTATCCAAAAATACAACTGAATATCACTAAATGTCTGCACCGCTGATGCCCCAACCAAGTCCCAACAAATCTCTCAATCCTTCTAGCCATCCCTCCTTTTTTAACTCCATCCTTTCTTCCTCTGGGTCTGGGGATGAACAGTCTGTAATTGTGGAGAGGCCACAGCACACAGCAGAGGATATAAATACCCGTTTCTCCTGCTCCTGTCAAAATAAAGGTCCTTATGAAAAAAGAAACGAGTTCTTTTTTGTGGTCCTGGCTTTCCAGTGCAAGGGTCTATTTCAGGTTATTCTCAGTGCCACGCACCTACACCATCCTGAAAGCTGATTCTCTAAATATGACACAGACAGTAGTTTAATCTGCTATGTGAACACAAAATACATAAATACAGAGTTTATGTGAGACAGAAAATGGTTACTGATCATTAGAAATATTTAAAATTTAAAATTCAAGTTTACAATTGAAATTAAATGCTATAAGAAAAATGCATGTACATACACTACAGCACAGGAAAAGTCGCACTCCTTTATTTCCATATCATCCAAATGGACTACACAGGCTTTAACTTCCGACTTTTTTTTTCTATCCGGCTTTTAGGCTGCCGAAAGATCATGTTATGTACGTCACGGCTCTAAAGCCTTGTTTGGAGTATTATTTACATATTGAACGGTGCACTGCAGGTTGTACAGGGCTCAAGTTGATCACTACATGTTGCTTAGTTACACATAATTAGCTTATTTGACAGGTGTTTATTTAAATTGTGAGTATTTAATGTTTAATATGTTTTTGTTTCTGAGGGTGGTGCCTTGTGGTTGTGACATTCTAAAAACCTGGAGTGGGCCACACTCTTGTGTTTCGCCCAGAGGTGCACAATGGCATGCACCAGCTCTGGTTGTGTTTACAATTTGATTTTCAAAGAGAAAACTAATTCTGTTCCTTTTGCCAAAACCAATTAAAGAAGTCAGTTGTACAGGCAAACTCTGTTAATACACTGTTACTTAAATGTACATTTAGTTCATTGGATAACTGCAATACCTTTGCAATAACTAATGCAAATTATGTGAACTAAACCAAATCCAATCTTCAGTGGAAGTTCAAATAAAAGAATAATAGCTTAAGATTACACAGATCTGACAAGCACCGTTGAAAACATCCTTCAGTTTTCAGCACATGGACACGTCAGTCACAGAGCATAACGGAAAAGTTCGGGTTTTATGGTCCATTTCATTTTGCTGAGAGCCGTTAGGTGATGATAAGAACCGCACACAACACACACCTGTTGATATGGTCTTTCCTTTGATGCAGGCTTTGGCCGTGTGGAATGTCACCCCGCCTGTGGTTTCACTACAGCCCACACACCTGTCTTGTGTCTAATGTATCTGTCTCAGTTCTGAACACAAACACATATGCCTACACGCACACACACACATATGCACACACACACATACGCACATACACACATGGCCATAGGAAGACAAAGCCTACCTGGGTTCCTGGCTGCCATCATACTATTGTGTGGCTGACCAGTGTCTACTGTTTAGAAATGTAACTGTTCCACACACCTCCCCCAGACAGAAAATCAGACCCTATTTCTTTAAATGCGGAGATCCTGGGTTGACTCCTAAAACTACATAAAAAATAATTAACTAAAAATCATTCTTCCCTCCCTGGCACATGATTTTTGGTGCGATATATTCAATTGGTTTTGGCAGATGTTTAGAACAGTTATCAAACCTGACTGTACTTGGGCAATCCTTGGTTGTTCTGACAGAGCAAATGATCTTCCTCTCCACCAGAGACAAGCCCTTATGGCAGGCATGGTTACGCCAAAAAACTAATCCTTTTAGAGTGGAAGTCTCCCAGTCCTCCATGCTTTAAGCAATGGCTTAATGAGATGCTTCTCATTATTAAGATGGAACAGATTCGTCTCAGCACTCGGAGTTTAGAAACTTTTACTGCAACATGGCAACCCTTTTTATCACTGCTTAGCACAGTTTGACCAAGCAGAGACGTGCTGCTGTGTACTGATGAAAGCTTTCACTGTGATTGTGAGTTGACAATTTACATTCAGTAGTGTAGCTATCCCCCTGGGTGATTGCTGTTCCCCTTTTTCTTTATTTTCTTTTTCTTTTTTATTTATGTATTTATTTATATTATTTATTTATATTGTTTGTATGTTTATGCAGGTGTGTATTATTGCCTTTATATGTTTGACATGTTGCTTTGTCTCCATATGCAAAAAAAACAAATAAAATATTTTTTAAAAAAATCATTCCCACACTTCTGTTTTGCTTCAGTACAAAATGTTGTAGCAAGATTACCTAAATAAAATACAACTGTAGAAGTTTTGGGGGCATCAGTAGCAATAAAAAAAAAAAAAAATACATCATGATATATCATCACAAGGGAGGTACAGCAGTGCAGTGGGGATTGCAGTCACCTCACAGCAAGAAAGTCTTGGGGTCGATTCCTGGCCAGATGCCAAATGGTCCTTTCTGTCTGTTCTCCCAGAGTCCACCTGGTACTGTTTTCCTCCCACAGTCCAAAGACATGTATGTCAGGTGAAATGGAGATACTAAATTTCCCCTAGGTGTGAATGTAAAGTGTAGGTGTAAAGTGTCATACGTGAACACACAGGTAGCCAGAAACACAGGGGAGTAGTGTGTGGGGATGGTACCTTAAGGGTACCTCAGTGGTGGGATTTTAACCCACAGCCTTCAGATCACAGGGGCTGCCCAACCACAAGGCCACCAGTCGCCCACAGACAAAATAATAATTGTGATAATACTGTATTGTGGGGCCTCCAGGCATTCTCACCCCCAGTGTACAGTATATGCATATTAGATAGGCACAAATGGCACAAAATATAGACAAAATCAAAATCCAAGCACATACACACAGATGTGCACACACAAACATACAGTGGTTTAGCAGATCCTGGCCCAAATCCCTGTCTAGTCAGCTGAAGAGTGGGAAAAGGACTGGGATGGGAGACTAAAAGGCAGGAGGAGGTGGAGAAGGAGAAGAGGAGGGTTATGTGTGGAATGCTTCAAACCCTGGGCTGGTGTTGCGACTCGTCCCAGACTCTGTGCCGTCACCACTGGGGTCTGTGGCCAGACCTCCCTGTGCCAGACCCACTGGCTCCAGAGCCCGCCCAGGCCAGTTTAGCTGCAGCACAGTACCCATAATTACACCACACTACATCCCCTCCCCCTTTGCTTACTGTTAAGACTGTAGCAGGGGCCTGAATAGGAGGACTGCAACTATTCAGCAGCAAAAAGAGGTCTTTTTATATAGTTAAACATTTTGGAAGTAATAGAAAGAAAAGGTCCAGAGCAGTTTAACATTGAACTATGTATGTTGAGTTTAAATGTCCATTTTCATTTTTGTAAGATTGTGTAAAAAAAAGGCAAAACATAGCCTTATACTGCTGGAAGTCACCAGTTAAAGCCTAAAATACTCAAAAGTCTGTCAGATAGAATTTTCTGGGGGGGTTCTGACTCAGTATACATCACATGTAAGAATCCTAGGCTTGGGCTTCATGTGTTGAATACTAATGTCACTGAGCCACAGCTCACAGTGCTGTTATGAATTTCAGTATAGTGACAGTGTAGTGGCTAACATCATCACCCAGCACACCTCACCCTTACAAAATGTATATATCCTTGGAATGCCACAGATGTCCTTGTTCTAGACTGCTAATGCTTTTTCATCTACCATTTTAAGTCACTTGCTGAATTTGAAAGGCAACTTGAATAGGAAACCCCAGTTACTCTAATGAATTGCTTTGGGAAGCACATTAACAAATACAAATACATTCTACAGCAATTTACTTGCAATTGCATAATTCCACCACATTGCATAGAGTCTCTTGAATGAGGTAGGAAAATGATCTGTTCTTGAGGAATAACAACATCCGCCCTGGTTTGACATAAATTCACGCATAGTTTAACTTTGAAAAACAGAGGTGATAGTCTGGACCGTTGGCAATGAGAACAGGGTAGGTGCTATGACGCAAACAGCAGCATTCCAAATGTGGAGAAAGAAACTGCCTATCAATATCAGATCTGCACCAAAGGCTGAGAAAAACTGCACTGTTCTCCTCTGCCTTTTTTTTAAAATATCTGCACTTCTAACAGCATTTTCGACGTCTTTTTGATTAAATTTCTATGTATTGTTTTATTTCTTTTATTTCTTCCTTATATCTTCTTTATGTATGATAATGTGCTATAAAAAATGTGACTTGAATTGATAACACAAAAATTCATCATTGCAAAAACTGAATATCCCATAGACCATTGTTATTTCAGTGGTGGTAATATCTAGTATAAACAGATGAAAAAATGTATTTTCACTTTTTGTAACAGACCTCCTGCACAGGTTATCTATTAGGTGGGAGAGTGACAACAGCTTCATTGCAATATGACATGTTCTCACAGTCTGAAACTCTTTGAACTCTTTGAAAATTAGTTTGAATGGTTGAATGGTTATTGGGAAAAATCATCAGGGGCTGGTAAAATTTTGACAGTTTGGAAAGAAGTGTTAAAACTGTCAATTTTTAATGGGAAAATGTTGGTATTTTGGGTGTAATTTCTCATTAAATTGATATGCAACATATGCAAGGAATAATTGTCTGAATCAATACTATATGATTGGAAAGAATTTTGGCCCCTCATGTCGAAATTTTAGCCTCAATCACCCTCTACCGTCCGGCAGATTTTGTAATTTTGTATTTATTGTAACATAAAGGGTATTGAGAATACTACTGTAGCAACTTGAAATTTTTGGGGGGTCTAAAATGTATCTGTGTGTCTGTTTGTCTGTCTTTCTGCCTAAATGGTTAACGTGACTATCAGTCAGGGAGATCAAAGAACTAAATTGCGTATTTCAGACAGTCAAAATAGAGCTACTTTCCTTTTAATGAAAGGGTGTCTCATTGCTTTTTAGTGAAAGAGATAGCAGGTAAACCCCACGTTGACTAAGAGCCATAACTGAAGTTGAATAAGCAGTAGAGTATCTGATGATACAGAGACTTCAAAGTACTAAAGCATAAGCGTAGAAAGGTCTCTCATTGAAAGCTCAAGGTGTCTTCTGTGGTCCAGCTTGTGTCTAGTGACAGAAGATCTGTTGAAGAATAAGCTAACTAAATGAATTTCAGTAATCTCAGTGTGTAAAATAAACTAAAACAATGTTATCTGTCATAGCAAGTTTATCTGCTGCCCAAATTAGTAACTATGCCAATCAGGAAGTATTGCGATGACGGGTTTACAGCAGAAGACAGAATATACGAGACATCGTTAAGTAAGCTGAAAGGGTTACATGGTGAAGAACAGCCAGGCGTGCTCTCGTGTTGCTGTCTCCACAGTTTAATGAAGGCCCAGGCTGTTTATCTGGGGTCAGTGGGTAGAGCCAGAAGCTTCATAAATCTGACAGAGCCTTCTCGAGGAATACCTCATCCTCTGAAAGAGAAACAGGAAAATTATACACTGGACGGACTGCTTTTCCTCTTTTTCCTCCTTTTACTACTGCTGTAATTTTCTCGCAAGCAAATCTTCCTAAAATAACCTCAACCTAATAATTCCAATCCAAATACATGCAGGAGTTCCTGGAGGTCCTCCTGGGTGGTTTTCCCCTGTTTCATTTGCACTCTTGCGTTTGCTGACTTATCGTAGATCCCTGTGAGAACGGGAGAGGTGGCAGTTACTGGCACTTGAAGTTACATAGCATAACATTTAAAGAGGGACATGTAACATACTAATCATGTAAGGTTTGTCACCTGTGAATAATCTATATGTTGATTTATTAAAAGTATTCATTTAATCAAATGTGTTTTCAATGGCAGAATTCGAACTACTGTCATAAATGGCATTAAAAAAATTGACCACTTTGCTGTTGACTGTGATTGTTAATATATTTGCATATTGTTTGTTGTCCTTCCCCCTAGCCAGCCAGTGCAATCTTCTGTATGTTGAGGTACTGGGGTAACTTCCTCCACTTTCAGTACTTAAACATTGTCGTATTAAGTTAGAACACACGCAGCACAGCAAATGATAATTTATCATCATACGACCAAACAGCTTATTATATGGAGGTTCCTCCGGTTTGTGTTAATGCTCAAAACATCATGCTGAGCTTTGTTGGCATTCCTGTCACACAGAATCAAAATTAATGTAATTTAAAAACATGTCATAATATTAACCGCTACAGATGTTAAAAACGGCATCAAAGCTAATGTCCATAAAGACCAAGAAGGCCCACATTTCTTGTATTTTAGGTTTTAGAAACAAAAAGAAAAAACACAAGATCTTTGAACCCTGGAGAGCTTTCAGGATAGTTTCAGAGGGAGGGGGTCCGGACAGCGGCTGTGCAGCATGTGAAAGAGCAGCAAAACGAATGCATAGGAGAGTAAACAGTAGTTTTAGACTGTTTTACACCGATTTTAGTCATTGAAATCAGATTTTACTATTAAGCGCTGAGTTCAAAGGGTTAATGAATCACAAAAAACAATATCATTGTCTATCCACCCTAAAGCTGTGAGTGTGTTTGCTTATTTGCTCCCCTTCTCAGCTTTGATCTCCAGTTTCTGCTCTGTCTGGCTCATGCTCCCCTGTTATGAGGATAACATAGCGGATGTTATCTGCTGAGACTCAGCCTCACTCAACGGGAGTACACTTTATGCACCTCCTGCAGGATCCTGGAAAGGCTTGATCTGTATGAACTCTGTATCTGACCCATATAGGGTTTAACGTTCCTGAACTGTGTGCTAACTGTTTATAGCAGGAGTCAGAGCCCTATTGGTATCGCTCCTGTTTTCAATTCAATTCAATTCAATTTTATTTATATAGCGCTTTTAACAATGGTCATTGTCACAAAGCAGCTTTACAAAATGAAATAAATGTGAAATAAATGTGTGTGTGAGAATGTGTGTGAATGAAGTGCCTCTGATGAGCAAGCCAAGAGTAACGGCGACTGTGTTTCCTGCCTACACACCTATACATTTATAAAATGCCAACATCAGTTAAAGTAAATTTAAATTTGAATAAAACATCATTTTAGCTGACTAGCTGACTAATTACATTATAGCAGCCCCACATATTTGGAAAAATAAGTCTTTATCATGTGTCATAATTGTACAAAGGCCTGAGGGGGATAATTGATTATTCCGGAATCATTTACGCTCAGAATATTGCCACATTTTATTTATTTATTTTGACTATAATACATTATTTTGAATGGCAAACAGTCATCGTGCTTTACATTCAGCAGAAATGTATCATATCATATAGCACAGAATGAAATGTTATATTAAATTCTCTTGTGATTCACAACTATTGTATTTACTTAAAACCCTTAAGGAAGCCCTTTTTGAGGGTGCAGTTTCTATTTTACTACCATGTTCTACTACTTGTGGCTATGTTCCAACCTCTGCAATATAAATTTACACTTATATTATAAACTTTTGTATAGTCACTTGTGTGGAATCAGCTGGAGGTGTGTCTGTCAGAAGGGTGTGTTTAGCCAAAAGGGAAAGAACTAACCGTGAAGCAAAGGCCTTGGATCTTTTCCATCAATTCAGGCGAATTACCTCTGACAGGATAATTTCAAATTCATTCTCTTTAATACCCTTTAAAAGGAAGCAAAATATACATACCTACCTGCTCCAGTGGCTTCATTAGGGAGAATATTCACTGGGCAATCACATAGTACACCACCATTCATTCGGTGCCTTGACAGTTCAATCAGCATACTTTTGTACACTTGAATACTACCTAAAATATTTTACACTAGTGCACCTAGTGTATCTCTAGTGTATATAACTGTAGTTGGAAAGTACTTTCAGTTGGTTTGATTGTTGATTATGTAGATAATGGACCAGTTTTTTTTTCAAACTTTCCAAATGAAGTAATAATGCTAAAACCTGTTCTGTCTGAAACACACAATGAAAAAAAACCCTTTTGTTTATGTTTAAATAGCAGACATCTCAAGTTCCACTTCTAATATTACCAAAAAACCAATGAGTGGCACATTTGGCTGATAAAGTCAGTTCAAAGAGCTCAAATCTTAGACTCCATCAAAGACTGTACAAGGGTAGCTTTGAGCTGTAGCTACAAAACCACAAAAAAAAACAAATGATGTCTATTGAAACAGAAATGCCTATGATCTCATTTGAACCAAAGTTTCCGACGCTACAGTCAGCCTGGCTGAGTTTTGAATATACTCTATCAATGCAATTCCCACATTTCTCCATGATCTCCCCCTATACACATCTATCAGCAGTAGCGACTAACGACTGTTTATTCAGGGATGGAAAGGAAAACACCAGCCAGCAAATCTCAGCAAAGGTATGTAGGCAAAAACCATGACATCAAAAAGTGATTTATGTTTTATGGTTATTCATCAAGACAGACTTATGCTTTTTTTGTACTTAAGTCACATTTACTTTTAGGAAAACATCCTCAAAATATATCAAGGACTAAAAATACCAAATGATAACAGATGAAGGCTACTTTTAGGCCACTAACTACAAGGCAGTATGAACGTGTCTAACGCAAACATGTCCAGAAAATCACACAAGAATACATCATAGCCAGGAATAGGAAACTGTAAACATAGTATAAAAATGAAAACTAGGGCAAATCACTTTCAAAGTGAGAACAGAGTGTTAACGGTGTAATGTAAATAGCAGATGCTGCATCGAACTTAAACTTGTACGTAAAGTAAACAAACAAATAATACAAAAACTTGATGATTGCTTGTATAGACTTACACCCAGACATTTATATTTAGCCCAGAGAGGAGGCATTTCCAATGGAAATAATTAAGCTTGCTGACATGGAACAAGAAAGACAATTTCATTAACATCTTTTGGTACCGGAACTGAGAGTCAACTTTCAGTATTTGCTGTAATATTATTATATCAGTCCTTCTCACTAATTCAGTAGCTAATGAAAGCAAACAACAGTACACTTACACATGCTTTTTTTGTGGGGGGTGGGCTGCCTCTGTTATTCAAAGGCATAGGGGAATTATTTTGGCCACTTTAGGTCAAATAAGTAGATACATTTCAGGGGGCGGGGGGGGGGGGGGCTGGGGGGCAACTTCCCATTCAAGTCTATGTCTTTGAATGGAACGTCCTTAAAGTCCCTGTTGGAGTAATGATAAGGGATCCCAATATTTTTGTCTAAACAGTATACTTTTGATCAGTGTCAACTGCATACATCATCTACTTATAACATCCTTTCTATGTGATAAGCTAACCCTGCAAGAATCTTCCTTCAGCTTTGTAAACTATTTTTGTTATGCCAGTTTTGTTCTAACCATTCTAAAACATGGCACAGACTAAACTGACACATATTTAATTGTAATCTGTGAAATCAGTGAAAATGAACTAGTGTGAAATAGTAATATTATCAGTGTTATCCCCACTGTAAAACGTCAATGGTTTGATTCTTATTTGTTCCTGTTTATTTACATTGTGTGTTTTTTCTATGTAGCAATTCTAATCCCTGATCATTTCAATCTACGCTACATTGACAGTGAAAAAACTGCAACTCGTGCACATCCACCCCCACAGAAAAGAATCTGAGCATACAGATCACACATGTGGTCTTATATGTATGGTGCATGCGCACACACAATCACACACATGCACACCCACACGCACACAGACACACACACACATACAGCACACACACACACACACTCACACACACACACACACACACACTCGTGGGTGGCATTGGAGAGGCAGAAGGCTCTGTAAATAGATCAGGAGCAACCCTTCTATTTCTCCAACCCATATTTCCTTTTCTGAGGTCAGTGTAGGGAATGGAAGTGCTGTGCTGCAAGCCTCCAGTCGCCACGGCAGACCACAGCGGCTTCTCTCACAACACTTCAAGGAGCCGGCTGCAGTGACCAGATGGCCCACCTCGCTAGAGTGTCCTCCATCAAACATTACTCCAATCCCACAGACTGTAAACTGCACTGCTACGGCTAATACAGACTTTCTCCTTACACATAGGATAACACCAGAAGTGCTACACAAAACTTTTATTTGCTTCCATATTTCTAATGAAAAGATTCTACAGAATTAACTTATTAATATTCCACATGAAGCTTCTTCAAGCCACATTTAATAATACCTTAAATGTATTCAAATAAAAAACAGGCACAGCTTGTTTGCTGTAAGCAACTTGTGATTCAAGGTTTTTTTTGTTAGTTTTAAGCCTGCACTCTTCTATTTTCTTATTGACATTTTTCAAGATTTTTCGGAGAGCTTTCCATTTCCTTTTCCTGTGGTTTTTGCCAGTAAGAACATCCAAACCCAAATGTAGATGCTGTGTTGTGAGCCAAGGAGTCGAGTGTGTAGGACAGACAAAAGCAAAGAGAAACAAATCCAGTCTTTTTACTTCATATTTATTTATATTTCTGCATGGTTTTGTGCTTTTTTTGCCCCAGACATACAGACCCCAGGGAGTGTCGTCCTGCTGGGGACACGGACAAGATCAGATTAAAACGGTTTTATTAGTGATGGCATCGTAATGCAAGTGTGTTACACTGATGTCATTTCTATGTGCATAAACATGTAAAAATGAAATAATATAATAATAGGCTAAAAAATATATATGTAATATAATTCTGTAAATGATTATCTGAATAATTATCTGAAATGAAAAAATGAAAATGTCCCCACAATGTTTCTAGTAGGCTTTTCATTTTAAACATTGATTTAAAAAAGCTACATAAAATCATAGCTACTCCACAAAAGCATATGATATTGTCAACTTTAATGCCTGGATCACTGTCACCCATGTAAAGTACTCCCACTGTAATGACCGCACTGTCAGCTAACCGTATGGAATCAATTTAACAGTGCTTCCCTCTCTTCCTGTGTGCATTGGTCCAATTTGTGCACATCAGACCCTGCCTCCAGCTTAAAAAACCAGCCAACTCCTCCATATCGCGGTGGGTGGAGTGGAGTGTGGGGGAGGCTGGGGCGGGGGGGTGTTGGATTGCGGGAATGGCAAAGATTAAATACCAAAAACTGACAAACCACAAAAAGCCTGAAGCAAGAAAAAAAATATTCTGCCTGAAAAACATATGTAGCCTATAGGGCGACAGGCCCAGTGCAATGGAAATCCATGGGGCTGTGTTTTTTTTAACAATAAAAGGCAGTGCCAAGTTATATCATGTGTGTTTAGTCATTCTTTTTAGTAAACTGTTTAGGAGTAAGAGCTTATAGAGAGCAAACAGAAGAATAATGATAATTCCTCGACTAAACTGGAAAATGGGGCAACCACGATTAATCAGAACTGTACATGTTTATTATAAGTTGGATGCGTGGGTCCATGTGTATGTTATTTGGCTGTATGTGATTATTTGAAGTTGTGCTACAGTAGAACCAGTTTTGGTTGTGGTAATAATTTAATAGATTATTTTTTTTGGTTTTCAAATATTTTAGCACTAACTTCAACTCAGGAAGGGCTTGTTCATGAGCTGATTCTTGATTCAGAAGTGTTTGAACAAAAACAACCCAATATTCAGGATGGAGGTCCGATTGGTGGAAATATATTGATAGTCATGAAACATGATTTCACAAAGCCAAGGCCTTTTTTCATTCGTGCCAAAAGCTGCTTTTGTGGCAAAGATATGAATACACGCAGACTTGCCACTGTATTTGCCTATAATTGTTACTTATTTGTATTTTTACCTACAGTTAGGACACATTTGTCCTGAAACTGTACAAAAACAAACATGCACACACACAAAATGAAGCAGGTTCTTTAGCTCAAGTGAAGCTCTTGCCTTGGGGTAGTCAGAATCTTTCGTAGGGGCCCTCACATACACACACGCATACACACACGGCTCATTCTTTGGCCTGCTCCCACATGCAGCAGGGAGTGTTGGCTAGGCCCTCTCTAGTCAGCTTGGCTGCCAAGCCCAAGCCCAGCGCTCAGAGGCCAGTGCTTGGCCACATGGAGCCTCAGCTCTCTCCCTCGACCTTGTTACTAAATACACTGTGGCTTCAAGGAACAGCACTCTCAGCAGCTGGCAGAGGTGCCGTGGAAAATTTAGACACAACAAGAGAAAAGTGAGCCAGGGAGGTGCGGTGGTGGTGGTGGTTGGGACGGAGCGCTGTTCATATACTCATTCACATTTGCGGCAGCTTGCTTAGTTCTTAATGGGTTTAACACATTGAGGGGCAACAACCACAAAATCAAACATGGGATTCATATTTCAAAGCAGGAGCAAATGCTAACACATAGGGACAATTAGTTCAATTGTATAGCTGGTCAAATCTGGTAAAATTCATAATTACTCATGACTGTTTACATATAATCTGATCCATTTGAAATGTTAGCGAAACAAACAGGGAGCCAATAGCATTGCGAGCATTCCCTGACATAATACATTAGATAACACAGACACGGTTATTAGAGCACTTCTGAGTCGTGTAATTATCCCATCGAATAACGCGCTGTTGACCTGACAAAGAATGTGTGTGAGTGGCACATGCAGATTTCAAATGCTCTGACATTTCACTTGATTCTTCTCTACATAATAATAGGGTGTCCCACTAATGATCTACCTAATGTGTTTATTTACCCTGTAATCACTCTCCTTTCACTTGATAGTAATGACAGAGCACTTAAATATTACTACAGCATCACACCGAATCACTGAGAGTCACTGAGAGATTCTGTCACAAGTACAGTACTAACTAGAACCTGTCAATATAGAAGGTATGTCTTATATGCATCAAATTCCATATAAAGTTATGCAATTATGCACATAAATACTATAGCTAAATGTAATAAAAAGCTTGAAACGTCTTAAACTTCAAGCTTATTATTCAGTTACTAATACCAAAGAATATTAGTCAGGAGCTACATGAGTAATGAAGCCATTTCAATCAAATCTGCTGGCTTCTTGTCTTTTTTTCAAAAAGATATTAAAAATATATTTTATGTATTTTTACAATCATCACAATATCTGATTTCCCTGTGTTTCAAACTGCCCCCAAAATATGTAACTTTCTCATCAATGGCCTTCAGTTTATCCAGGTCTTTGTTTATCCATTTATAAAATGTATTGCCATCATTGAAGTATTATGACTTTTATCACAATAATAATCTATAATTATATAGATTATTAATCTATAATAATCTATTATCTATAATAATCTATAAATGATGTTACAAACTTAGAATTTTTTACTACGTTTGTATGTTTACAGTTTGTAAAGAGTAACTGTGTCGACTTGCATATGAAGTTCTCGTGTGGTGCGCCTCCAATTCACTCCACTCCATGAGGTCACTTCATTGCTAAAAGTCAATGACGTGTTCCTCCAGGCACAGACTAATTACAGGTGCATACAACAGAGTCTGGGATTCTGTGGTCAGTCACACAATGATCAAGCCAGATAAGGAGTTACGCTGCTCCTTTGCTTTCCAAACAAGATATACAGAAACCAAACTTCACCAGTCCATGACACACTCAGATCAAAAGCCTTCAGTCTCCCATTTGGCAGCTCCACAAAATGTTACAGCGATGGCAATCAAAATCTCATTAACTGTGCTTTGGAAGTTAACCAGCAGAAAGTCCTTAATCATTTGCTGTCAAATCAGACCAAGCTTACAACTAAACTACAGCTAATCAAACACGTACTTTTGCAGCTCACAGAGTATGACACACTTCGCAGAGCTACATGCCTAAGAGCAGTACGTTGAGAACTGATATGTGCTTAAAGTTTCTTAGTATAAAGACAATTTGACAATTTTCCCTTTCCTCAAATGTCGTTTGTCCACCAACATGTTTGTTGTCCAAAGTTTGATGCATGTGTTTGGTTCATTAGCAGTTGAGCTAAGTGGCTAATGTAATGAACAGCCATGGGAACATTATAGCTACAAGGTCATATTATCACGCTAGCTTTAAATCATATGTAACTGTTAAGTAATCTCACACAGACCTTATGTGGTTTCTGATACTGTGCGATGTACATTTATCTGTGAAAATGGATTCAGGTCAGGTGTGATCTTGTAATGAAAATGTTTGTGGAGAACCAGGTCACAAATTCCAGGGATGCCGCTTGGGATCCAGGCTGAAGCAGACTTTTTGCACATGGTAGTGACATAAACAAAATGGGAGATCCAAAGTAATAATAATAATAATAATAATAATAATAATAATAAAAGAAGAAGAAGAAGAAAAATGTCTTTTAAAGTAAGTGATACACAATTCCTTTGCAAATTTGCAGCTTTTGGTGTCAATACTTATAACTATTGAAGAGGTTCAAACCGTCCCAGTTGTCTTTTTTTATATGCATGTAGCCCTGCAGCCTCGCAGATTTGATGCGATGATGTTGAGCAATTCAGTCCATGTTACAAAATGTATGTCTAAAGTCCGTAAGACAGGTGGCCATGCTTCTGGAGTTCAGATATTTGAATTGGGCCTAAATGCGGATGCTAGAATAAACACATTAAGGTGGGAACAAACTGACAAACTCAAATTAAGGCGCGATGTTGTGCTGTACAAAATTGTCTAGTGGCCAATACACCTCTCATAGGGCACAGATTCCAGTAACCATAGATGTAAAGTACAGTGTATGCTGCAAGATACAGCTGTATTAATTGCAATGTAGACTGGATAGGCAGCTATGTTTGCGAAAAGGCTGACAGATTTGCCTTCTAACCAAAAATCCGACAGGTTGTCCCTAAACATGTATTCTCATTATGGACTGTGAGACAAATCCGACAGTAATCAAACATGTTATCCTATTTAAGATTCAGTCTGAGAGAATTGGCGTGATTCTTGTTAGGTATATCAACCATAAAACTGCAAAAAGACTGTTAGCAGAGTTGACTGTATGTGTGTGTGTGCTGAGGGGGTGCAGACTGTACACAAATCCCTTGACCTAGGTGCAGCGTTGCATGGGAAGCATGGCGGTGGTGCTGTTTGATCTCTACAGGAGGGATCTGTAATCTTCTCTGTCTAAATGAAGGGCAGGCCTTCAGACAGAAGCTCAGTGGTGACATAAACATCGGAGGAGACTCACTTAGGAAGCACAAGGAAGGGAGCCCCACCTTGAACACACTGCTTACAGAAACAGCCTTACAAACATACACACCATTTCAAATGCAGCCACCACGGAACACAGCTCTGACAGAACAGTGAACAAAAACGCATACATGATCTCTTGTGGGCATGAACAGACATACATAATGAGGTCAAACTGACAAAAACACCGCCTACATACGCACACCTACACACGTAAGGACAGACACATCAGGTTGCGCTGTAGCTATTAAAATGTTTTTGTTTGTGTCACAGTGTCTTTATTTACTCCAGCCTAGGTGATTGTGGGTGGGTGGACTGTCTGTGTCTGGCATGGGCTGTCTCATTTTTTTGTTGCTGCCTTTGAAGCCTGTCAACATTCCGAAAAGGAACTTTGAAGTGTCATGCAGTACCTTAGGTGTGGGTGAAGCGCATAGCTTCACGCTGACTGGTATGCCGTAAAGCCGAGATAATGTGAGAATATATGAAGTCTCTGGACGTAGAGTGGAATGGGAGGGAGAAAATGGGAGGGAGAAGGAGGCTCGAAGATTTTAAAGTATTTGTGCGACAAATGTGCGTATGTGTGCATGCATGTGCATGTGTTGCGCTTCCTGTTTCCATTTCTGCTGGCCCACATAGACAGTTCGAGAATTTGGGCAGACTGCAGGCCACATGACATTTCGGTGCTCTCGCAGAGTGATGTGTTCGCTCCCGCCCTTCCCTCTCCCCTCCCTCGTTCCCTCTCCTGCCCTTCAAAGCTTTGACATGTCATCTCCCACCACAAAAACAGAGGTGGGAAGACTAGCTGGCGCTACTGCTGCCTCAGGGTGTCTGGCACTAAATCTGCCTGCAAATACAGCAGGCAAGGGAGGAGCATGAAAAAATAAGAAAGAAAAAAAAGTGTGTATTAAACAAGGCTTGTAAAAGCCTATGGCACCAAACTGTGTGCGTGTGTGTGCGCACTAATGATAGGTGATAATCAAGGCGTAAAAACATTACGAATTTTAGAGGAGATGAGAGTGTTTTAAGCAGCATCTTAGCTTCTATAAGTAAGGCACCTCAGTTTCAGTAAGTACTGCTGAACTCAGGTTAAAAGCATAGATTAATGACTTACATACATTGTCCTAAACACATCTCAAAGCAACTCTCCAGAAATGTCATATTCAAAACCGAATGCTAATCTGCTTTCATTATTAAGTCACATTCCTCATAAAAGTTTCGATTTCTACACTTCCACCTACAGATCCACCTAAAGAAGTAAAGACGCCTGTGCCTTTGCACTTCTATGCACTTTTCATACCAAATGAACTTATGATTAATTACATAATGACTGCAAAGTAAAGACTTTTCATGAAGAAACACAAGTGTTTTCACATTAATTCAATGTTGGGAATAAAACAAAAGTGCTGAAACAAGTTAATTAATGGCTTTCCACGATTAAAAAGAAGGGTTCATAAATGGTTTGGACACAGGGTTGTAGACAAATCTTTTGGTAGCTCTTTTAAGTTATGAATGTTTTTTTTTACATTTGCACAACTATTAAAAGGTTTTAAAGGAACTTTGCTTGGCATTACCCTTTTGGCACACATTTTTGGTTTATTCTGAGAAGCCTGAAGAGAAAGCCGTCTTGACCACGAAAAAGCCAGTGACTATGAGGAATGGAAATGGATGGTGTTGTGACTGTGTTGCATTGACATGGGTTGCAAAGTCTGTCTGTGAAGTCTGTCTAAACATGTATACACATGATTATTAGTCCTGCGTACGACTAGCCCATGTCTGAGTTGAGGCAATGTCTCCAACTTGGATTTGTTGGAAATGACATGAAAGCCACTAGTACAACTTAGATCTGTAGATTGTTACATCAATCAATATCGCCAAGCAACAATAATATCAGTACAATGGTACAATAGGAAGTACATATCTTTTTGAAACCCCTTTTTGCCACATTGTCTACACATTTCTTCCACACATGCCTCTTTGTTTTCATGTTATTTTTAAGAAAATCTGTTGACTTTTTCATGCAGACTCATGTATTTCGAATCATTTAAAAATATGACTATTCTGGTTTTAAAACAATTCCCAAGACTATTCTTTTCAATTAGACAACACAATGGGAAGCAAAAATGAAAACAGAATAATTTACGCTCTTCTGGCAGACCACTCAAGCAATAAAAAAGCAAAAGAAAAAGAGTAAAGAGGCACTATGAAGACAAAAAAGCCTTGACTGCAAGACTGCAGGTCTGAACCTTAATGGATCCCTTCAGAAACCCATGCAAAGTGCCAAGGGTCCCAAAGCTTGACAAACAACTTGGGGAACATGAGGGCCAGACCTACGGGGTCAGTGTGATAATTTAGAGTCCTAAGTGATTCTGGATGCTATACCCCCTATTGTGACGAATCAAGATATATATACAGTATGTATGTATGTATGTATGTACGGAAAATGAAGGTTAAAAATGCAGTTATTCTCATTCATTTGGACATTTATGTCATAGTAGACAGAAATTGAATCCTAGAAACTTCATGTTTTGTTTTGATCAACTTATTTTAATTTGGTAATACACATACATTCCTGTATTTCAGGCCTGCAACACATTCTGAAGTTGGGGTAGCTAAGAAATCAGTGCTAGTCATTTCAAACAGGTGATGTCTACAGGTGATTGTAATCATGATTTGGTACAAAAGCAGAGTCTTTGCGGTGCAACGATGAGCAGAGGTTCTCCAGTTTGTCAACAAATGTATGAGAAATTGTTGAATTGTTTTAAAACAACATTCCTCAAAGAAAGATTGGAAGTGAGTTGCATATTCTTCTCTCTACAGTGCATTTCATTAAACAATTCAAAGAACCTGGAGGAATTTCAGTCTGTAAAAGGCGAAAGCCTAAGCTGAACAGCCAACATCTCCGATCCCTCAGACAGTGCTGCATCAAGAACTATAACTATAATCAGTGGCTGATAGAACCACATGGCCAAAGGATTACTTAGGTAACTCTTTGTCAGCACTACAATATGGCGTTACATTCATAAATGCCATTTAAAACCTTATGTGTACCATGTCCAGAAATGGCACTGACATTTCTGGGCTCTGAGGCATCTGGGATGGACCATCACACAGTGGAAATGTGTGGTCAGACGAATCCGTTTTCCAGATCTTTTTTTGGAAGAAATGGACACTGTGTGCTTTGGACCAAAGACGAAAAGGACCATCCAGACTGTTATTGGCAATGAGCCCCAAAGCCAGACTCTGTCATGGTATAGGGTTGTGTCATATAATGTTATTTATACTTCTTTTACAGCAGCATTAATGCAGAAAAGTACACTGAGACTTAAGAGCTGCCTTCAAGACAACACCTTTTCCAGGGATGTTCATGCATTTTTCAACAAGACAATGCAAAACCACATTCTGGATACTGATCCGGACACTGGACTGGCCTGCCTACTGTCCTGACCTATCCCCAACAGAGAATGCTTGGAGAATCCTGAAACAAAAATTGCGAGCCTGTTTTGTTACACACGAGTTTGCAGAAAAAATGGGACAAAATGGGACAAAAACACCTAATAGCTGCATCACTTTGTATTTTCACTGTCAAAATCTCTTTTAGGCTTTGAGAAAGAATGGCAGCATAACAAAGCGGTAAATACTTTAACATCCCAACTTTTTTTGGAATGTGCTGCTGGCCTGAAATGCAGGAATTGCATATTTACAAATGAAATGAAACTGACCAGACAAAACAGTTTTCTAACAGTCAAAGAAAATTTCAAAAGAACTGTTTTTACAAGTCCCAGCTTTTTGGATCTTACCACATTAAACTGCCAGTTAAGTGTGTAGGAACTTCCCAAGGCATTGTAGATAAGTCAGTATGAGGAAGAAAAAGAAGTGTGAAGGAGATGCTGACAGCACAGATAAGTACCGAAAAACAAATCACTAAACGGGTACATTAATCTAGCGCAAGGTCATTTTGGTTAGACATATACAGAAAGCTCACTTAACAATTACCCTCATCCAAGTAAATTACTTGGAGGTGGTGGTGAGTGATCACGACTGTGTCTGTGCACCAGGAGTAAATGTTTTTATATGAACCGATAAGATCCAGCTAATGCTTTGTTCATCAGTATTTAATATAATGTAATTTATTTAAATGACATGGCCCTATATTTATACCAAAATCCATTGTTATGACCTGACAAATAATGGTTCGGAATGAATGGGCTACTCTCTGAGAAACGCAGAACAAACCAAGGTCTGGATACTTCAAGTGCACAAGTAATACAAGACTGCCCTCCAGTGGAGACATTGTAAAACTCTTTAATCACAGAGGCAAACTGAAAGTCTGAATAAATGTCGCAGAGCTTTACCTTCCTGTAAGCAAAACTTTATAATATCCATTCATACTATCCTGCAAGTCAACTAATTTAAATAGAAGTCGTATATTTATCCTGGACATACATACTCTTGAATACTTACTGCTAATCCAACAAAGCACCTCTTAGTTTAACTTAACTGTTCATGCAGTTAAGTGGGTTTATTCACTAATAGATGAATGAAAGATTAACTTGAAAGTTTGCTACAGTCATTGAAAGATATCAATTGCTTAGAAGCAAGGCTAGAATTCCACAGGCACAGTGCATAACTAATTAATGAAGGACATGAACAAAGGAGAGAAGACAGAGAGTGTGAGGACGGGAGAGGGCAACCTCACCCTGCCAGAATGTACCTGAGATAAGAGGCTTTAGTTAAAGCTCTGGAGCCATTCAGGTGGCCTGTGGAATGGCTGCCCCAAGGCGGCAGGCAGAAGAGCCTAGAGCACTATGGGCGGGGAGGTAATAAGGTCTTTTTGGAGGGCTGGGAAATGTGTGAACCAGCGAGTCAGACTGGATTTGTCCCCGAGCATGGGCTTAGCAAGGAGCCTTCACACGCAAGAGGTGCATTTGAAACCCGCCTTGTATCCTTGAAAAAAAAGAACTCCTTGAAATCAAAATAACTATTACTACTATTAAGACTAAGATGCCAGTTCTACAGGTTTATTGCACTGGGATTAAATTACATTCAAACTGGGATATAATTGTCTGATTAAATCATTTCGATATAGAATCTTTAGGAAATTCAATGCACAATGAGCTCTCATTATTCAAGCTGAATTCTTGGTTTATAATTCAATAATCATGTAGAAGCGACTAGAGAAACAGTAGAGGAACATGGGCTATAAAAAAGACCTAACTTCTCCTTCATCCCAATGCATTAATGCAGTTTTACACATGACAGTTCAAAATGCATTTAGTTCACCTGCAAAGGGGTCATGCTTGCTGGACGTCATCCATTAGGCATATCTGTAATGAGGGGATTTATTGTTAGCTAGATGATTTAGCAATCTATGGCTGAATTTGTTTTCGGTAAGATAACAGAGATGACTCTGTGATAAGCACATAAATAACAGAGATAAGGACCTGAATGACTTAAGGGCTGGATCTCTTTCCTGGAAGGATTGCAAGGATCTCATCTCTGTGGCCCACATTTTGTACATTTAATACACACACACACACACACAGAGATAAATATGCTGGCATCTAGCCCATCTGACAGGGGAGAAGCTGTCAACGATGGATTAGAGCAGGAAAGATTTAACATGAAGAGTCAAATAACACAGAGACAGTGGAAGAGCTTAGGACCGGCCTCCAGGGCTCCCTGTCTTAATAGAGAAGCACTGTAAACATGTCCATCCTCTTTTTGTTCTACTAACACCCCCTTTATATGCACACGCTGCTCCTTACGAGTATGCATATTGTCCAAACAATCACAATCTGTCTCTCCTACTCCACTGTTCCTCTGGAGTGCCGTGTGTCTCACTGTCTATGATAAAATGTATTGTTTAAATAATTAAGAAAACAAAGACCCACCCCTATTTTTCCTTCCAATGGTTTCTGTCATTTTTCAGACCCAAACCTTTCAGGACTAACATTCTGAGATGCAAAACACACACAGCAGTGACATATTTTAGTTATATAGCCCCTGCTTTATATATTAATAAAAAGCTAGAAAGTGTTTGACAAATTAAAATAAAACACAAAACCATTTTGTGAAATCATAAGAAAAAATCATTCTAAAAAAATGTAACTGCAAAATGCTGACAAATTCTGCTATTCAGATTCTGATTTAACGGTATTAAAGGGTTAAATTTAAAGTGTTTTTTTCCTACAAATTCAAATATTATCTATTAAAATATTCACAAGAATTGGATTATTGTAGAAAAAATAGCCAGTGAATATAAATATTTTTTTCTTTTTTCTTGTAGTCTAACACTCGAGTCCCCATCTCTGCTCAAGATGCACTTTCTATATTTATATATTTTATATGGAGTTGTAGCTTAATTTACGTTCATATTTATGTTACAGAAGTAATAAAATGCTATATTATATTTAAAATGCATTTATATCAGCAGTGGGTTTCTTTCTGCCAGCTAAACACAGCTGAATATTAGAATAAATGCAATATTTTGTGAGCTGGTTAGAGGTTTGAATCCAGCATTCTGCTTAGTGCCTCCAGTAATGTTAGAGTTTTAACACTAACTCAACATCACTGCCCAGCAGCAAACAGCTTTTAAGCATAATGGGTTTGGCTCTTTTTAGTTCAGTAGATTAAATTAGGTGTGTTGATTATGACATTTTATTCATCCACCCAATGACAGGAGGCACTGAGCAGAAACCTGGATCCAAACCTGTGTTCTTCCAACCAGCTCACAAAATATTGACTACTTTTTAGAAAAAAGAAATATTGATACTTTTTACTGCTTGCTTGCTTGTTTATTTATTCTAATATTCAGCTGTGTTTTTGCTGGCAGAAAGAAGCCCACTGTTGATATAAATGACTTCAAACAATTTGCACAGACTTTTGCACAGTACTGTATATATATATACCACTATCAGTTAGGTTCACTGAAGAAAATCCACGTTAGACTGGATCCTCGTAAAAGTGAGTTACTGTATACTGTATGTATTGTCCACGAGTATAAATATATACACCGTTTTGTGATCAACCAAGACCCGATGTCCACTACAAGGAACATATGATAAATAAATAATGCTGTAACATGTTTCTTTCAACCATAATACTTAAATAACCTAAAATAGCTCTAAATATCAAACATTTCTCTGGTTCTCATGATGATTCATGTGTATGGGTGTGTGTCTGTGTCTTCAGAGAAACCGTCACCCGTATATATAAGAACATTTCATAGGACATGTAATGTAAAGATTCTTACAAGAATACTGAACCTGGTAAAGAACCTTCAGCCCTTCAGCCCCTGTAACATTCAGCCCCTGTCTTGACTCTGTCTTTGTTTACATGTCCTTTGTTATCACCCTGTGTCTTGTGCTTTGTTCTTAGACTCCTTCTTTACCCAGATTTTTCCATTGCCATGTATATACTTGGTTAATATTTGTTCATTAAGAGTTGACTGACATCCAGCCTCTAAAGACATCCAGCCTGGAATCTGAACATTAGAGAAACATTCAATGTTATGGCTCTTCACTGCTTTAAAAGATTATAATACTTAGACATTTCATTTACAAGCACAACACTGTACATTTCCAAACTAATTTGATTCTTTAGCAAATAAAAAATATTTTATAGCAGAGCCCTAAGAATTCTTTGTGGCCCTTAATTTTTAAGATGTGGATACATTTATAGTGCATTGAATAGAAACAGTTGTACTATGAAACAAATGTGTTTCTAGTTAATGATGATTTGTAATGGGATTTAAGGTTAACCACGATTATGTGGCAATATTTGGCAGACAAAGTTCAATCAAAGCTAAAAGCCCACAAACAGCGGATGGAAGATTCGGCAATAGTTAGTTTCATGTACCATTGCAGATCCCACTCTTACTGTCATATAACTAGTGGCGGCTGGGCAAGGCAGTAACAGTATATTCTGAAATGTTCTTAACAATGGTCTGCACTCCTCAGTGAAATTGGACCTAGATCATCACACAGACATTCCACAAAACCTACTAAAGCACAGAATGTTCTGTTCCTCTCAAAGGTAAGAGCTTAATGGCAGCCTCTACATCAAAGCACAAGTTAACAAAGAAAATCTGAAATACTCTTTCACACTTTTAATAGCTTTCACAGAAGAGATGGTTGGCTTTTCAGAAGGCAAAGCCTAACCAAATGCCTCAACATAACCTAATGCTAAGCATTAGGACAAGATGAACAATAATTACAAAATCCAGTGTCAGATGGCTAGCACAAGAAATAATATGGCAGGCAGAGGCAATCATCAAGGCATTTCACTGACACCCAGGCACCATCAGTAAGTCAGCATGGATGCAATCAACTCAATATGGAGAACACATTGTCCTCAGTCACGACTCCTCACTTGTAGCTCTCATCAGTGAGATGCTTCTCAGAGAACTCCAGAATAAAAATTCTATCTTCGCTTAACAGTCATAGTGAGACCAGACTGAATCAGACAGCTAGAATACAATTTCATGATACACGATTAAATATTCAGCAATTTTGCAGACAAAAGGAAACCATGAACTTATAGCTCATTACATACCAAAGCACAACAATTTCTGTACTGGCATTTAAGCAAGTACCTAAACTAAAGCACACATGACCATACTGCTGTATATAAGACATTTCTGTATTCCAGGATCAATATGTTCCCAATCCAAAGCATAAAACTACCACACTGCTGAATATGGCTTGGTAATATGGTGTTGGCATTGTGGGGGGCGTTTAAATGAGGCTGTTTTTACATGCAAATGTAGGGCCTCTGATTCCTTTTGATTCAGCACTCAACGTTGGACCTCAGCGAGCTTGTAAATGCACAAGTGGCGTTCAGGTGAAATTACCCCAAATTGGTTTCTTGCTTTGTTAAGCACCTGTGGTGAGATCAAAGAACACTCGGCATGTATGTCATCTAGATTTCAATGGGCAGTGATTTTGTGATGCCCAATATATTAGTCATTGTTTCCATAAAACTTTGTAGGATCTAAAACAATACACCGATACGATCAAATGTGTTTTTTAAGACAAGAGATAAGGCAATATTTTACATTTTACATAATATTTTAAGGAACCCGTTAAAGTCTCGGACTCCTGTTACAGAAGATATAAAACAGTGCCTTTGTTTTAATTCACTCATCACCAGGATCCAATCATGGCATGCAATCCATTGCATATAAAATGACTCTTCATCAAATGTGTCTGCCACAAAAAGTGCACCTACACAAAACTCTTTAGGTTTTAATGTTTAAATGTTTTCTTCTTCTAAAGCATTTCTTGACCTGCCCTTAAGGAAAGCGAGAGGAAGACAGTAAGATATTTTCTAAGCCCCCAAGGGTTCTGAAATGCACCACAGGACTGATTAGAGCTCACCACTGAGCTAAAAATGTCATAAGGTAGAACACCCCCACCACTCCAAGCCTCTGAAAGACTGTTATGTACAGAATGTCGTTTAGGGCATTAAATCTAAAATTCTTAAATCAAAATATATATAATGTAAATTATATATAAATTGAGACTTTGACATATTTCAATTCAGTTGTCAGTTCAGCTGAATTGAACTTTTGCATTTAAAATTATACTGAGAAAGAAAATTCATTTTCAGCATTTTCGGAGTAAAAAAAACACCTGGATTTTCAAAAATTTGTCATTTGAATTTTGAAGACATTTTCTGCATAGATAAATTACACATAGCCTTTCAACATGATGCATTGTTTTTTTTAATAGTAACATCTGTCACTCACAGCTAAGGAAGCCGAAATATGAATGAATAGGATTGCACCCAGAAACTGAAGACCAGATTTTTCCTGATACGATACATATTTTTGAGGCTGCACTACTAAATCAGTTACGTAAAACGAACAATATATATATGACAATTTACTCCATTAGCTGACTACAACAAAACTAACTATTTACATGGACCTAACATGACAACAAGTAACAGTAACAACTACTATTGGTTTCATTTTATTTATAAGGAATCAAACAGACAGATAAAAAAAAAATGAGAAAGATATGAGAAAGAGAGAAGAAAATGAGAGATAGATCAAAAGACAAATGGGGAGAGTCAAACGGATGCCTCAGGAAGTCAATATTTGGTCAGTTCCGTTCACTAAGCGTTAGTATCTTTTCAGTTCATGTCCCAATAAAAACAATCCCAGTCAAAATCCCATTCAAGATGCATTGGCACAAGATGGGCAGCCACAATACAGTATACTAGACTATGTTAATACTGTACACAAGTTCAAAGACCTTACACAATGGTCTTGCGCAATATTTAAATGAGCAGCATCATCACTGATTACCTCAGTGTCTTATCCAGCAATGACGTCCAACAAAAACAAGCGCAAATTTAAACTTTAGTCAATCAGATATAATCAGGGATCACTTATCACAAGTGGTAGTCAATTGCATTAAAATGACTCACATAATGGCAAGGGGGAAGGTGGTGAAATGAACCAATTTGGTCTTGTAGAGCTGGGAGGGGACTGGCAGTCGTATGTGTATAAATGCACCCAGCACTATTTGAAGGACCAGACAAAGACCGCAGACTTCACTATATCTTCCCAACACACAAGACTAATCACCAGTAAACTGCTGGCTGATTTTTTTTTTAAAATACTGGACATCTGTCTGGTACTATTTAGATCAAAAACATTTACTTGCTAACACCATATTTTTTTATCCTGGTAATGGAGGTTTGGAAACTGCTTGCTGGAATCATTACCTTAATTGTACTTACATTCAGCACTCATGGACTATCTTCTACTGTGGACAAGGAACACTGGATTTCCAGGGACTGGGAGGTATGTGAATATATAACTGTGCATTTCTGTGAGTGTATTAAAAAGAAATATGAAAATAAAAAGCATTTTTGCATTTTTAAAAAATTAAATTGTATTATGATTTTCATTGTCAAGAGGCAAATAAAACAAGCAAAATATTAACAATGAAAAATGAAGTCACTGAGACTACTGATCAAATTGAAAGTCATTATATAATCTGATATTCAAACAATTGTTTAATTGTACTGAATATGCATATTTAGGATGAACCTTTTGGGGCAAAAGTGGCCAACGAAGTGGCGAGTCTTATCAAGCGATCCAAGCCGTACCAGTTTTATGGACTTATGGGAAAGCGCTCTGGTGAGAACGGACTCTTTTAAGACCTAAACATGAGGAGTGTGTGAGGATGCCTTATGGTTGTATCATTTTTATGCTTCTGATTGTAAAAAAAAAAAGATTTATAATAAGAGTAAATAATGCAGCACCTGTTCCTCTCTATTTCCACAGACATCCACCAACCTATGAGAACGGACCAAATAAGTGAGTAAAACCACTGGGTGTGTATACACCCAACATACACACTCTGAACTGCTTCCTTCCTCAAACAAATAAAACAAATAACTTATTCACTACCTGCCACTGTAAATACCCTTCATTTATTCTACACTGCGCATTCTGTCCCCTTGGTGCTGAATCTATTTTGCAATTATTTGCGCACCTCACTTTTTGCATTTTGTTTGCTCTTAACAACTCTTTTGCTAGAATAGTGTCATCAGTGTTCATTCAAACTAGTACTTTAACTGCTCCTGACTACTGCATTGTGTTGTTTGTCCTCTAAATTACTTTTTTGCCCTGTCTTGCAGTTCTGTCTCACCTGCACTTGTGTAGTCTTGTGTTTTGTTCATGTTACACCATAATACAGTATATGATTGAAATTTCTACGAACCAGCATGATTTGACCTTATATACACATACACATTGTCGCTCAGTAATTAATACAATCAAAACCAACATTACACGGTCAGTTATTGGTCATTTCCTACTGTTTATAGGAAATAGAGGAGACAGGTTTGTCGGACTCAAGGGTAGATCTTTAAGAGGAGGTAAGCATTTTTCTTTTTGTTTACAAGAAATGATCAAGAAAATACTTAGAAAAAAATCATATTTCTAACAATTCAAAATGTATAATTAGGCATTAATGATAAAATATCCTTTTCTTATATGAATAAGTATTATAGTGTGTCAAAGTAAATGTATTAAAAACATTATTTTCAATTCTTAGAGACATCGCCAAGATTAATTCCAGCCGAGCCGAGTGCAGCAGTAGAGTCAGACAAACAAACAGGTGCAGCACTTCAAGTTCTTGTTTTCCACATTTTACGCAATAAATGAAAACGCAGAATTCTGGATATCCTGACATTTTCACTTTTTTTTGGCAGACTTGCAAGAAGAATGGGACAAACTTCAGTATTACTGACAATGGACACAATGTTGTTTGGTTTGGGAAGAAAAAAAAAAAAAAAAAAAAGAGTCAAAAAATATGTTCCCTTGTTCATTTTTCACTAAGAAATAAAGCCTCATCAGCACCAGTAGACATTTTCTGAAATGACAGTCATTTTTGCATGCACGTTTAAATGAATTAACACAATAAATAGATCAAAAACTGCAATTGTTTATTTTTATTTGATACCAATTTCAAAAAAGTTTGAAAAGAACTGAGTAGGGGAGAAAAATAAGACAGTAAACAGAGTAAGCCTGATAGCAACAACCCTTTGTTGGAGTTTCTGACTCTTGAACGGTCAGAATACTACAAGCCTTTGTGTCTTCAGTCATAACTCAGCTAATTTAGTACATTTAATTACTACAAAGCTAATTACTAACCTCTTCATTAGTTGAATTGAGAGTGAAAGCAAATAACTGTGTTACGGTTCCTCAGGACCTGAGTGACACCCTTTGGGTTTTTTTTGTGGGTTTTTTGGGTTTTTTTTAAAAAAGAAAAATAGGCTCAAGAAACTATTTTTAAACCTGTTTTTAAAACATTTTATGTGGGGTCAAAGCATTCTAACAACTGAAGCGTTTGCTCAGAAAAATGTTTTCTCAAAAGATCAGCAAATAAATACATTTTATAAAAAAGACTATAAGAGATAGAAAAGGTCACAAAGTAACACTGAAGGCTGAAAATGAATTGAAAACGTCTGAGTGTGTAAAAGTCTGAAATGAGGGAAAAGCATTTATTTAAAAAATGCCGTTCAGGTTCCTTTAGGTGGAGTCCATTTCAGTGAAGTGGGGTCTATGGTCTTGTTGTTGGTGCCTCTTTTGGTCTCTTTGGCTTTCCACTCGTCAATCAGGTCCTGTAACAATGATAATAACAATAATAAAAAAAATCAGTATCCATCTGTGACAGATGAAATGAGGCAGATAAGCTGAAAAATGTCAAACTATACCTGTCTCTTTAAGACCAAGTGCTTCCCCTTCCAGTATTTTAGCATCTGGAGAGACTGCAGCGTGCTGACAATATCCACAGGGTTCACGGCGGTTTCTTGGCTAATTTCTGAACACAAGAACAAATAACTGATATTACAGAACGTAAAAAAATCATTTACAGAGCAATCACAACAGGATGACCCTGAATTGTTTTGTAGCATATGAAGACTTCACTGAAGCTTTCTTTCCTTCCTTGTGAAATTCACAGCTTGAGTTATGAGTCATTGCACTTTCATTCTTGCTAGTCCGCATCTCTCTAGGTAGTTCAGTTCACACTACTGTTCTTAAGTCTTATTATTATTCTTATTATAGGTGTATTACGAGGACACTACTTCCTCTACAGTTTTTACAATATGGCTCCAACAACAAAACATCAGTTAATATCCCCTACAGTGTGCTTGCCTTTGATGGAAATCTCTTTGCCCTGAAAGTTGTACATATAACGCAGGAGAACTTCCTTCCAGTAGCTTCGGTAGCTGATGAGTCCGAGGTCAGAGAGAGGCCTTTCAGGAGATCCCACCTTCTCCTCCACTTTAGACAGCAGATAACCTATAGGGACCAAAAAAATAAGCAAGCTGTTAGGGATGCCTGGCGATGCAATTAAAATCCATCACAACAATTTTCAGTACACAACTTTGGCAAGGAATTCTTTGGCAAGGGCTAAAATATCTAAAAGTGTCCGGGACATGCTGAGCATATTAGTCCAAGCCAGTTGATTCCTACACTAGCCTGCATCCCTCCAGTTTGGTAGTAATATGAGGAGAATCATGTAATATGAAGAGACTTAAGGGGCTGGTGCAAATAGGAACTGGCAATAATGAAACTAGGAGAACAAATACCTTTAGCAAAAAATGTATGCAAACATGCTTGATGAGACTGATTGTGTTATTACAATACATTACATTGCAGAGAATCAAAGAAGAGCACATACATTTGCTAAGTTCAGTTTTAATTTAGTCTGTGTTATTAGCTTTATACTTTTTAAAGCTATGTCTCATCCATGCAGAATGTTTCCAAATTACTGAAACCTTCGGTCAGCAAAATACCAGCAAAAACATTTAGTCTACTGATACACAAAATACCATTTGGAAGGGATTAGGCAAGTATACAGAAACAAGGGCATGGACAACTGAAGTATACAGACTTCCTATAAACAACACAAAACTCAAAACTTAAAAGTTCACCTGAAATAAAATCTTAACAAAGCTGAAGGTGGGGACAAAAACTCAATCAATAATTTATAAACTGCAACAGAGGCAAAGTCATACAAGTACTCACTGAAATCAATTAGCATCTTGCCATAGCCCTGCCTCATATATTGCGGCATGGTCAGAATACATGAAACATTGTAGTTCAGGAATGAGTTCTTCTCCTGCAAGAATAAAAAGTAGTGTTTCAGTCAAGGGAGCAATACCTTTTCCCAAATTTGTTTTGTATCTAAAAACTCCTTACCTTTGAAAAATATCCCACCAGATGACAGCCAGTGTTGTCAGCTTCGGTCATTACGTAAAAGAGGAACGGCTCAACATCATAATACAATGTCTTATGGTCCAGAAACAGCTTGGCCAACAAGCATAGGTTCTGGCAGTAGATCTACCAAGAGGGAGGCAAACGGATATTCTGTTATAGAGGATGACCTAACATACCTACATTTAACAGTTAAAAACAACAAGTACTGATTACTATTACTACTAACCACTGCTTCAGTAAGACAGAGCTCTTACCTTGTTCTTTTTACCATCCACTTCAAACACAGAGATAGCTCCTTTCCTGTAAACCTCATCTCCAGGGGGGTGTTTCCACACACACTTGGCCTGCATGGTTCACATTCAGATTAATAAGAACCAAATTGCTGACTACACATACTATGCATACCTTTGTAAAAAATGTGCTGCAGTCATTTAGAATGACATTTATTCTAGACAGTTATTGTAAGTTAACATGTACCATGTGCCTGCGTAGGATAGTCTGGCTCTTCATGTACTTCAAGCAGAACTCACAAACGTACAAACGGCCAAGTCGTGCATACTCTTCAGGATACGGAGAATGGTACCAAGTGTCCAACTCATAGCGACCAAACAGAATGGTCTTGATCATGTTACTGCCCTCCGTGATCTGACCTTGCATGCGCAGCTTCTCCTGATGAAGGGGGGGGGGGGGTTACATTAATGATAGTGTCAATAACACTGTTCTCAAACAGTTCTCGTACATTACAAATTTGTAGATTTCGTAGGTTCCAAAATAAACAGAGAAAAGAGAAACAAAGGTAGCAGTCGTCTGTTCATACCAGATCATCTGATGCTCTTGCCTGGGCTTTTCTAAACAGCTCAAGATCATATTCACTTGTAATATTTTCCAAGAGTGGCTCTCTAGTTGTTCCATGAACCTGCCTGTGTTCCTAATATGGAAGAATGAAGAGACATGAGAGAGACATAATGCAGAATATTATTACATCTGATATTTTTAAGGTATTCTGTCTAGTATGTCAGACGCCTCTGTAATGACTAAGTAGTGCAATAAACAGTATAGCAAGTACGTCACATCAAACAAACAGCCATACCATGTACTTCTCTTTCTGTTCCTTGGTTAGTCCAGTATCCCTTCTTTTTCTAATCTCCTGAACTTTCTCCTTATACCTCACTTGTCTTGAAGTAGGAGCCTACATGAAAGAGACATCCATATGAACATCAGACGTAACTACTTAACTACATGACTACACAACTAAGAATTACAACTGTCAGACCAATTCAAGTCCATAATATCAACAGTACGTGTATTTCAAAACTATAACAATGACAGGTTTCGTATAAATAAAACGGATTATAAAGATACTGATGATCAAGATAGACTTGTTTTCCAAACCTACAGCAAAAGGAAATACGGGCAAAAAATCAAGTACCTGATGACGTGTAGCATGCCTATTGTCATCATTCTGATTTTGATTCCGCTCCTCTTCTTGTTTGTCTCGCTCATTGGCTTTCACCTTAACAAAGCATAAAGTGCACTTGATACACCTAACACTTCCAGATCCTTCTTCAAGGTGCTCAAAAATATGTAAAACAACAAAATAAAAAAACAAACCTTGCACTCATCTGCTGATAGATTATGATAAAGGGGACAACCAGATATGGAGAAATGTCTTTCATGTTTTCCAGTTAAATGGCCTGAAAAATAAAGAGGGAAAAAATTTACTTGGGATGAATTATTTATGGTTTGGCATGACATCAGTTTGTTGATAATGGTACTGAAGTCATAGCAAACTACATTATTTTTCTAACTCAAAGATTTTCCATAGGAATACACTAATGTAAATAAGTGAGGCTTAGACAAAATACAATACACTAAAGCTTCCTTTGAATTTTTTCTCACACAAAAAACTACATACCTTCCAAAAACAGCGCAAATGAACAGAATCACATGGGTACATTATTTACTCCTAGCAGGTATATCGTTTTATACGAAGGGACGTTTTAAATACCTAGAGAATTGCAACCAGGGGTGGGGCACTTCATATTAAAGTTGTAGCTCTCATGGAAACGACGTCGTTTCGGCCGGTGAGAGGGGTCACTGCCTGAGTCTTTCTGGTCCTTGGCTGGACCCTCATCATGGGATGCATTTGGACTGGAGATGTCAATGTCTGATTCAGACGAAGGGGCATTTCCAGTAGGTGTCCTGGGAGGAGATTCATCTCTCTCTGCGACTTGTTTTACATCTGGTGGAGCATCTACATGAGGAGAAATTACAAGCGTGTCCTTACAAATTAATTATATACAACCATTTGAAAAGAAGCACTTGTCTTCATAAATTTGTACACTTTTTTAATCATCAAAATGTACACCACTCATGATGCTGAGTATGAATCAGTATTGATAATCTAGACCGTAAAATTGTGAATATACTGATTCTTTGTACACAAAGACAGTGACGGGAGGATGTTTAAGCAATGTAGACACCAAATAAATAGATATAGTAGCATAAACAGACGTGCATATTTTAATTAGTCAGACACATGCAATATAACACTCGCATCCTACTACTTTAGTTGCTGTTTTTCTTAATATATTGCTCCCCATTTTCGTTTTATATTATTAATTGTTGTCCTGGTGGTTAGGATGGCACCCCTGAGGTACCTTGGAGCAAGGTACTGTCCACACACACTACATTGCTGGCTGACTACTGCTTCACTTGGTGAACGGATTAAATGCAGAAGAATCACACTGTTCACACTGTCTGCTGTGCTGTGTTCACACATGAGTAAAAGGGTCCACTTTACTAGCTTGCTGATTAAAATTAAAGCGTCCCCTGATCATCGTGCATGAACACACCACAGCACACAGTTAACCCACCCACTATGTGAGCTGCCACCAACAGGGGGTGCCCAGGGAGCAGTGTGTGGGGACAGTACCTACAGTGGGGCAAAAAAGTATTTAGTCAGCCACTAATTGTGCAAGTTCTCCCACTTAAAAAGATGAGAGAGGCCTGTAATTTTCACCATAGGT
>JBBPDC010000109.1:21161197-21173836 GCA_037974485.1 Hemigrammopetersius urotaenia
CCAACAATTGCTGAATCATCTGAGAATTTCTGCAGATGACAGCCCTCAGTGTTGTATCTAAAGTCGGATGTGTACAATAATACAATACAATACAATACAATAATACAATACAATAATAAGAGACCAATGCAAAAATATTCAGTTTCTCAGGTTTTATCTTTTCTAGGTGCAAATAATGAACTGAACAGCTTTGCCTTAGTTTTTAAGAACTGCTGGCAATATTTTTCCTCATTTCCAAATGAAAATATGCTTCTTTAAAGCATGAATTGAAAGGAAATCACATCGAAATAAGAGAAATAATGCTGTATTTGTAGAACTTGAGTAATTCAAAGAAAAACAAAATGGCAATAGTTACCTTTGGCATACTTTTATTAGCATTTTTCCATCCAACTGATCACATTACAAGAGGAGAGTGTTTATTATACTTTTCCTCATTAAATAAGATGCGATTCAGGTGATCACTAATCAGTACCTCATAAATCAGAATGCTGTGCTTGTGTAGGTATTTAACAGACACTGGCATGGAATGGTTGTCATACTCATAGAGATGCTGATTTAAAAATAAATTGCAATGTACTCTTATTTTGTATATTATTCTATATATCTATCTACCACCCTTCCATTAGGCTACATTTTAAAGAACCTTTTTGCAATGTTTGCAGTTGTTTGAAAAATACGCTAAAGACAAGGAAAATTACATGCAAAATGCGACGTCCAACATCACATGTATAGAAGCATGGAAAGATTGGTGTTCAAGAAAGTTGCTGAACATTCTGATGTATTTCCCACAGCCAGCCTGGCTCTCAGTAGACTTTGATAACTGGAGAGACTGGGAGCATGAAGAGGAAGATGGCATGGCTGAATATGAGCAGTACATGGATGTGAGTACATTCCCTAATCTCTGTATGTCACGTCAACAACATCTTTCATTCACTCTTAACAATTAAGCTGTCAAAAGGATTTTTTGGAGCAAATAATAATTTTTGAAATGGCGAGAGACTGAGCTTCATATGATGTAATTTTTTTAAAGAAAGACACAAAAGCTTTAAGGCACAACAAAGTGGATCTTCTATGGCACGTTACAAAGCTTTTACACCCCTCCAGGTCCTTCAGAGGACCTGGCAGCCTAATATTGCTGTCCTGAAGTTTACTATACTGCAGATATACTATACTTCCTCATCAGCATATTCTATCGTGTATTAAAATGATTTTTAACGTGTTGCAGAGTTTGAAACTGGTGTTACTGTAACACGTAACATCACATTCTTTGTTCTCATGACACATTGGTACATTGGATGTAAAATACAGCGCATAGAGTTATATGCAAAACATTGCATATATGTATTGTTGAAGTGAAAATAAGCACATACGCAACAAATTTAAATATGCCATTTTTGGTCCAGATTTTAGTGCACAGTTTCTATTTATTTCACACACTGAACAAAAGTAAACATATATATAAAAGTCCATTTTTTCCAATCTACTAAATTCAAATATATGCAACATAAACAGTAAATGCAAACAATTGAGCAAGACTACTAGTGACACCACTGAGAAAGGTACTGTCCCCACACACTGTATTCACACTGTGTGCTGTGTGCTTTGACATGTGCAGAAGTGAGCTCTAAAATGGTGTGCTCATCAACAACCAAAAAAATGTCATTTGACCAGGGATGCCCCTGGATTATTAGTATGCACATGACTGTATACTCATAATATAATTGACTATTTGAGTCCAATAATTTTCCTAATGAGACCTTACATTACTTTTTTCTCTCTGTCACAGATGCTCTCTGATTTGAAAAACAAAGGAGAGCCACCCTCTATGGATGACCTTGATGATCTTGTAAGTTTGTCCTAAAACATTTTGAACTGTGGCGGAAAACTTGGTATTTTCCCAGAGGTTCATGGTAATAATGCATTCTTGTTTTTTCAGAGTGACTGAACTACATTTTCCTGAGGTGAATCTGTGGAGGAAATCTCAACACATAAATGAATCACAAAGTGTTAATGTTTGACTTGTTAATGTTTTTCTTTATTTTATAAAAACGTTTTTCTGCTCTGCAAAGGCATATAATGTGAAAATAATATTTTTCTACTCTTTGTCTTTGCCAAACTGTTTACACATTAGATCATTTTTCTAGTATATTTGTCAATGCTAATGCTGTGTAAGGACATTGAATTTGTATATTGGTATCAACTTGTACATAGGCTACTATGCATTACCCATGTAAACCTGGGGTTGCGGCGGTGGCGGTGGCGGTGGCGTAGTGGGTAGGATACTTGCCTCCAGACCAAGAGGTTGTGGGTTCAAATCCTACCTTCAGCACCACCACCACTGGGTCCCTGAGCAAGACCCTTAACCCCAAGTTGCTCCAGGGAGACTGTCCCCTGTAGGTAGGGAATGGAAGTCGCTTTGGATAAAAGCGTCTGATAAAATGCCGTAAATGTAAATGTGAACCTGCTGTACTTTGTTAAATAAATGATTTTAAAAGGAACAGTGCGTCATAACATCTGCCAGTGTCTCAATTCACAGAGCACTTAGCATGCAGCAGTGTAACGCATGGCCTGCTGTTGCTCAACTGCCCTTTTGTATATTAGATTGTGAAATTGCACTTCCAATTACATCAGTTTACAAAGGTGAGCCCTTCACCCTTCTCCCCCCACTCTGACGAGGACAGCGGATGTTAATGTGTATCTATCAGATTGTGCAGAAAGCATAAACCTACACCGCCAGCACAATTGAGCAAAAGCAGGTTGACCTGTCATTAACTTATCCTACCCTCACTACCCCAAGAAAACACCACAGAACAAAGAATAGAAACGAATAGAAACCTTCTGCATCTGATTATACGTTGAATAAATTTACCAGGAAAAAAACTGAAAAGCTTTTGATTCTACCCACTGGACCCATTATGGATAAAAACAAATTACACTCCCATCTCTACAGTTCAATTTACAGATATCTTACTGACAAACTCATGAAAACGCTTTAGAAAATAGTTGGCAACGCTCATATAGGCAGGCACGACCCGAGGGGAGGGGTGGGGGTGTGATTTAAACACACAAGTAAATGCCTCTTTGGGCACAGGGCCCATTTTGACAGGCCTAGAAGAAAGTTGTTAGATTTAGTCTTGCCCAGCACACCTTGTCTCGAAAACCCATACAAACTACTTTTTAATTCTAGTAATGTGACAAAATGTTGAATAATTGCACCTATCATACTGTTTGTGTCACTGTTTGGTATATACAGTTCGGGAAAAAAATAAGAGGCCAGTGCAAAATCATTCAGTTTCTCAGGTTTTGTCTTTTATAAGTGCAAGTACTAAATTGAACAGCTTGGCCTTCGTTTTTAAGAACTGCTGACAATATATATTATAAAAATATTGTTCTTTAAAACATCATTTTAAAGGAAATGAGTTTACAGAACTTAAATAATTCAAAGAAAACAAATCTCTCTTTCACTCCAACTAAATGGCAGTGCTTTACCATCCAACTGATCACATTGCAAGAGGAGAGTGTTGATTATACCTTTTTCAGGTGATCACTAATCAGTACCACATAAAGCAGAATGAGGTGCTTGTCTAGGAATTTAACAGACAGCTGGCATGGAATGGTTGTCATACTCATAGAGATGCGGATTTAAAAATAATTGCAGCGGTCTCTTTTTTCCAGAGCTGTAGATTATGTTTCATCTTTATTTGAGACATGTAATATGATGTGAATTTTGCATTTTAATTGGTATTGATTAGCCAAGAGGCTGCCAAAGGAGGTTATTGTGGGCATGTGCATGTGCAGGAGCAAAGAGAACAGCAGCCCAAACATAGAAAACCAACAATCAGCAGGATCAGTGGATACTGAATAAGATTTTAGGAAGATGACAACAGTTTAAGTGTTGGCTATAGGCATTGGCTATAGGGATGAGGAAGTTGAGCCTGCCATTACATCTGTGTTGGTTGTTTGTAGGTATGGGTCGCTGATGTTAATAACAAATCACCTACAGAGTGTCACCTATTGAGTAATATTATGAAGAGATGTAAGCAACTTAACAGCTATATAATTAGGGAATGCAATTGCTGTTGACTTTACTGGTGCATCCCAAGGCAGCTGTATATAAAGAAGAAACATTTGGACTCCAGGCACTGCCTGATCAACTATGTATATGTAACATAAAATTTTGAAAAGAACTGCATCTAATAAAAAAAAAAAAGAAATAGTGAAAATTCCATGTATCTTCATGTTTATATTTGGAATTCTGAATTCTGTGAAGTCTGGGACCTTCATGTACTATTTCTGATCTATTAATATTAGTATCTTACAAAAGCTATAAATTGATTACAAATAAAGCCAAAATATTTTCTCACTTTGATGAATGAGAAGGGATTTACTCATGTCAATTAATTTTAAAGAATATTGTAAGCAAAAGGTAATTAGGGGTCCAAGCACGCAGTGCGTAGGATCCCTATTGTATCTGTGCTGATTTTTAGTATTATTTTTTAGGGGTCCAAGCACGCAGTGCTGGAACCTATAGTAATTGTACTGCTTTTTTAAATTATTAGTATTATTAAACTAACCATAAGGTGCAATTTGGTAGGGACATGCGGCAACTCAGGGACCAAGAGCCACGGTATTGCACCAATAGGTGGCGCTATAACAAGCCCTTTTGCGTTGAGCCTAACCAAATTTGAACCGTATGTCCGATTTTCAAAATTCTTTTTGCATGTTATTCCTTGGGATGAGACGAATCAAATGAGGCCAGTGCAGGTTGTGCAGGTAACCGTGCTGTTTGTGTCTAGAGTGAAGTATCTCCACATATGTGATCTGTGTCTATCTTCTCTGTTGTGTCTCTGGTCTTGTTGTGGTCTCGTGTTTAGATTCCCCTCACACCAACGGTACCGCCCATTTTATGAAGGGACTATAATAATTGGTTACACCAAGGAACGCAAGTTAGTGTAAGCCAATCAGAGGCAGAGATTGCATTGCGTACACAAGCGAGGGCAGAGAGAGGAAAAAAACACTCAAACTTCTCTCAGGGGCATAGACTCGTGAATCTGTTGTTGACTTTTGTGTTAAAAGGAAGCTTGTCTGCTGTATTTTAATGGTGTCACAATTAGCTGGATAAATAATGATTATGTTTCAGTTATATTTGCACAGTGTGTTTGCAGAGTGTCTGTAAAACTGGATCCAATTCAATCCAGTTATGTGTATGTTTGAACCTTCTTTAGTATAGTGATTTCAGGCAGGGATGGTCAAACTTATTTATTGCAAAACAAGAAAACAGAAAATCAAGAAAAACTGTGGCAACCCTTTATCTCATATTTTAGATCTTTGAAGACTGTTGGGCCTGACTGAGTCCCTGGATAAGTCATGCTTTTTTATATGATGGTGTTTGTTTTGTTGGGCTTTTGGGAGGGAGATGGGTATTGCATATCTTAATATGTTACCTGCTCAGGTGTTAGTAAACATGTTAATATATAGATGTGGCTGTTTTTCTGTTATTTTTTTAGATAAGATCAAATAGATATCCAATAAGCAAACATGTGCTATCCAATAAGCAAACATATAAATTAGAGATTATATTGAGAAATGCGGAAGCACAGAATGGAAAAAATATAGAAATGGCAAATTGCACTATAGAGGGAGTATAGCACTGATACAGAAACCATAAGAACAGGACAAGTGTATGTGTAGGTGGAAAAACAACACCTGGCTTGGAACTGACTGTCGTATAATCATGTGACATCTTTAAAACATCCCCTGAGTCTCATTTACACTTACTACAGTAAAACAGGAGGGAATAGTTCAAAAAACAAATTTATTGTACACTATGCCATAATTGTACTGTAGTAATAATAGGACAATTACTGAAGACTAGGCCATTACTGAGTAACCCAATAATCCTTTTTATTATGTTTTAAAGAAAAAGCTTGGTTAGGACGGTTCACGTTTGGCACGTAACCTTCATGCAGAGGTGAAAAACACTGATAAGCTGTGTTTGTGCAGTCTGTGATGTAACGGGAAACTTGCACTGGGACAGATCCTCCAGACCACCTGTACCACAAACAAAATGTCCTGCTCTTTGACACACTAAGCCCCATTTCCAAAAAAACCCACCCTACCACACACTCTTACCTCCACAGTAGGCCACACTGAAAATAGAGGTAAAGGAGGCAATGAAAACATAGAGGTGGTTAATGTTTAATTGTAAATACTCCTAATGGAAAAGTTTGAATACATTTGAATTACATGTTTTGTTAATTTTCCAATTTAAAATGATTTCCTCTACAGGACACTGACTTTTGATGAAATTGGATGCAAATTTTAGTGTAGAATTTATAATTGCTGAGTTTAACATATTGGAAAAAAATATTTAATATATAACTTTTGCACAGACCATTTCCCTCAATACTTTAAAGTCAATAAATAAACAACCATCCATCTGTTATCTGTCCACTGTCCACTTTAACCAGGGTCGGAGAGGTGGGGGGTGGGTGCTGGAGCCTATCCCAGTAGTCATAGGAAGCATGGCAGAAAAACACCCTCGCCCATCCCCCACAGGGTAAACACACAGACAAAACACTCACCGACAGAACTACCATGAACCTGATGAATAAATAAACAGCAACTAAGCAATTAAATTTTGAATTGAGAAGAAGTGTACTTATTTAAGAAGTGTAATCTATCTTATGTAATCTAACCAAAGATGCCTATTGTACACGACTGTGATTTTTGCATGTCACTCATTTGTCCAATTCTTCAGTTGCTCTGAACTTTTAATAGCAGTAAAATTGCAATTTAAAAATGTATATTAAGATACTGATCTGGAAGGTGAACTTTCTGCAGCTTATTCATCTGAAACTGTGAGTGCCATAAAACATTTTCAGAAGAGCACTAACCACGTAACTCATTATATAAATGTACAGTAAAACCCACTGATTTGCGGTCCAGCAATTGGGGGTTCAGTCTCTAGCAGATTTTTTGTTTGGGCACGGTGGTTTGCCAGGCAATCAGACACCTGAACAGAATGAGCCACACCCAAACATAAACAACTAGCATAAAGGGGCGTGGCAGACGAGACCCGGACTTAACAGCTTTTTTCGTGGCAATATCCAATTTTTTTATGGATTTTAGTGCTAAAATATTAAGAAAACATATATTTACTCATTTTGTAAAAAAAAAATTGTAAATATTAGCATAAATCCAACTACACTTTCATATAAAAAATAACTATTAATGTTTTTGTGCTGTCTGGAGAAAACAAAGAAAGTGTGTCTTGGGATGGTGAAACACTGCTGTACTCAGAAGCGGGAGGTTTGAAAGGTTTGAACGTTATTTATTTCTCCTTGCTGCTGATTGGCTGCTGCCCTGTAATACATCACTAGCCGCTGCCGTCCAGAATTTCTCCTGCAGAGCATCCCAAGTGTTCTTCATTTTGCAATATTTGTAATTGTCAGGGGTTTACTTAGAAAAGTGATCAGTCCCTCCCATTCAGTCACATTGCTGGACAGTGTGAGTATATGTTTTACCAGTGCAGCGTTGGCTCCCTCTTGTATAAACTATTACAACATGCATCATCATACACCAAAAACTGTATTACAGTAGAAAATGCAATAGCTGTTAAAACAGTCCATTGGTACAGTATATTTGCTAGATGGATACACACATGCAAGCATTAATGAAGTACAAATGGTCTGCAAATCAACACTTCACACGAATGAACATTGATTATAAAACCTTGAAGACACTGACATATTAAAACATGCAAACATGCATTTTCTGGATGAATGTACAGCACATTGGGGTTCTTGCTCTGAGTAAATATAAAAAACAGCTTATGAGCAGATAATAAAAGTTTTACAAGCATTCCTGAGTATTCCTGGTATCTCCAGCTGAGATCTATACTGAGTTAGTGGAACTGTAACTGATGAGCTTGCATGACTTTAGCAACAATTAGTCACTCAGCACTGTACAATCTAGCATGGGCACAGAAAGGAACACAGCCTTCCCTGTGTGGTACAGAGTACAGGAGCTGATAGAAAGACCTTTGGACATGTTTTTGAATGACAGAGTCATGTTTTAGTGAATGGGGCACTCTCATTCAAAACTATCAAGAGATTAGATATGACTGGAGCGATTTAGGGGGACGTTTTAACCAATGACAAGATGTATGCTGACACGGAGCTACAGTAACTACTTTGCAAGCAGTGGAAACAATGCTACATTCTTACATTACCTAAGATATCACTGATCCACCATTTGGCCCCATTCTTCTTCTTGAGACACATTTTACATCACTGACAGTTAATCATTGCAGATCACCAAAAGGAAGAGTTTTATAACTTTAAAAATGTTTTTGCAGATACTGTAAAAGGGAGCCATTATCTAATATAGTTCCTGCTTGCAGGCTGTGAAATACAGTTTATTTACGAAAAAAGTGCAAGTGTAATGTGTGAACCCCTAAGGCAAATGAATTCAATATTCAGACAGATTCCATACACCAAACAGTGACTTAAAAACAACAGATACAAAATTAGGCAGGTCATTCATCATTTTGCTGCTCCATTGAAACTGGTCTCTATGAAGTCTTTTCATCTTTCTTTCCCAGTAAAAACAAGGATATTCCTTCAGGAACAAGTGTGGTAGGAACTAGAAGGGCAGCAGCACTCTTAGCAAATGAAAGGAGGTAGAAAATTGCTTGATTATTTGAAGAAAAAGTTAAAGAGTCTAAGAGCTGCAGGAGAACCAATGAAACACCAGTGCAACCAATCCTGAACAGAGCGCTGCTGTGGTACTTGCCTGCAGAGCAGAGTGGCAAATGGAGTCCCAGTCCTAAACCAAATAGGGTGCCCATGTTGCGCAGCAAGCTTGCAAAGGGCGAGGTGTTCATATGAACCCACTCAGGATTGTCACACCATTTCTGGGCTTTTTCAAGAGTCCACAGAAGGTCCACACCCAAAGCTTTCAAGAGGACGTAGAAGCAAACGGCAAAAACGAGCAGGAACACGGTGATGTTGAAGTACTTCTGAAGGCTGGCAGTGTAGATCCACTGCTGTTTTGAGAACACCTCAGCTACAATTATACCTGAGATCAGGGAAGCAAGGGTTAACATAAAGCCTAATAATCATAAAATTATAATATTCAAACACTTGAAAAAGCTCTGAAGACCACTGTTAAAAACACAGGTGTCAAAAGTGGGCGAGATAAGCCATGAAGAAGATCTGCCTACCTGAGATAACACCACTTACAACCTGGTGTGGGAAATGGGCAGCAACATAAACTCGGGACATGCAGACCAGCAGTTCCACCAGCCCCAGTAGCATCCACAGCACGATCTGTAATGACCTGATAGAGGGCAGTGTGTCAGATGTGTGCTACCCTGAGAAGCTTCATGAATACCCTGAGAGGTCTTCATGACAAGCATCTGCATGCAGTACTGTTTGTAAAATGCCAATTGTGATTACAACACTGTTGCTTTAGTACCTGTACACTTCATCTGAAACTCACCAGTAGAGTAAAGTGGGACATTTTCTTTGAGCAGCAATGGACAGTGCAGCTGTTACCATCACATACCCTACTCCAGCAGATCCCATTGCATGACCAGAAGGACTTCCTTAAGAGTAGAAATAATCAGTTACTTATAAATTAGACATTGACTAAAACTAGGTTGTAACCTTAAAAATAAATGTTGCTTATTTAAATAGATGTGTTCAAATCTTACAACAATAAATTGATAAATATCTGTTCAATTTGTCAATGCAACAAATGCAGAAAGTAAACACAGAAAGTATTTGTGAAGTTAAAGATACACCATTAACTAGTCTACTGATCTTCTGTTGAGTGAAGAACCAGTAAACAATTTAACTACAAACGCCTCACGCCAGTCTCTACTGAGATAAGGTCAGACATAAATGAATCAGTGAGGAGGGCCGAAGGTCAGAGTGTTGCAGATATCCTCCCATAATGCAGGCCATGAATGAATCCCTATCAAAGCATCAGCAGTGGCTTGATTTCAAAGGTAACCTTGATTCAGAACATTAAGATAGTCCAGGGAAAAATCCACTTCCAGCATGATTACTCCATGCCTCGTCACCTTAGTTGCATAATGATCTGTGATCAATATGATGAATATTCTAATTTATACATTTCCAGATTATGCATAAACCTGAGCTTGAAGGGGAATTCACCATGACTAAACCTAGTCCATGTGTGGGGAAACCAGCCAATGAATACTTAATGTAGTGTGGCTGTTGCAGAGCATTACTTAATCACTGTACCTGGTCCGGTCTCACATGTGATTGGACCTTGTCTGAGAGCTGGGGCTGCATCGGTGCCGTAAAACTTGGTCTCATGAACCCACCAGTAAGGCCTTTCTCCAAAAAGAACCCTAAAAAACAATATCTTTATTTAAGCATTTAGCACTTTTCATCTTCAAAGCCATGGTTTTCACCCATTCACTCCATCTGTGGAAAAGCTTGGGCTTATCCTTTCTGCAAGGTACTCTTGCAAGCATCCAATCCCACTGTATATTCACACAGTACGCATCTTGCAGTTCAAAGGCTACATAAAGGAATAAGGTAAATCCAAGCATCTTACCATTTCAGGACCAGGTTAATCCAGTCCCCAATCACAGCCACCCATATTAACCTGATGCCCACATCCCTTTTCAGGTGGAACCAGATGGGGAAGAAGATAAAAAAGGTCGAATGGAGGTCCGCCAAAGAGGAAACCAATTGAAACCAGCTCTCGTAGGCTCTGTATTCTGTCTGCAGGTGGACAGCCAGACTCACCCCCCAACTGTGGAGCAGGTCCATGGCTATCACAAAAGGCCAGTTGCCCAGCAAAGGGTCACTGATGGAAAGGTAGGATGATGGCCTCGCAGACTGTAGGCACCCAGGTAGTTTTTATGGCTTTACCCTTTTTTTGGACCTCACTGCTCCTCTTCCAGCTGGACTTTATTCAAGGCTGATTGGCCTTGTTTGCATGGACTCTAGGGATATCCAGGACCCCTTAGGGTCCATGACCTTTTATCTATTGTGACGTCAATGCTGACAACCAAACAGAGGGCTCAATGATTGATGGTGAGCTTAAACACATACAGCGATGATATCATCAATGCAGCTATGCAGAGATCCGACAGATTTCTACTGCTTCTGACAATTCTCAGCTTTCAGTTAGTCCATATGACAATGACATATTTTCTACAGGTGAGGTTATCACTGCTCCCTGTAATTTCTTTTTCATTATTCAATCTGGAAAAAATCTGTTACTGTTTTGGAATTTCCCAATATCAATTCTACATTACAATGCTTTTCCACATTGCTTGGACACTGCGCTGCCCTGGTGAACACTTTGCTGCAGACTATTGACATGAACCTTAATTTGAATGAAGTTAGCCCACTCCCCTTCTTCCATCAAACCATAATGCAAATCAATAGTAACGCACTGTGGGAGAACTGTAACACTCCTATTGCAAATACACAAAGAAAAACTAAATGTGTTCTTTTTGGAGAAAAGCAGTCAAATAGCAATTTCATTTAACCAATAGAAGGTGTAAATGTATGTGCACAAACAGCATTGTGATACACTATATGGACAACCTGTTTTATTTATTAATTAAATAATAATAAACAAAAGAAATACAGCAGCAGGAGAAAATTCTACTTGCAAACCCAAAGCAAATGTCGAATTATCTCTTAGAATGTACATTTGAATCCAGATGTGTTGGAAAGAGCCTAATGTTATGAACTGTATTGATTATTGGTAGGTCTTATGGGTTTATGGCATTAATCTTCAATGTCTCATTGGAACTTATTAAGCTTAATTTATGACTTCATTTTATGGCACACTTGGGTAACACATGAAATGTATCCACTAGCTTAAGCAGCATAAATTGCAGCAATGACTTTTCATGCTGTAAAAATATGAACTTAAATATAAACTTAAATATGAATATAACCCTAACCCAAAATTTTAAACTAATTGTGGGACATAAGTCAATATATATATTTAAATTATAATATTTATAAAATAATACAACTATGTTAACATAGCTTTTTTGTGCAGTCTGTTAAAATGATCATATAAAACCTGTCCTCGTTTTTCTTTTGAACTGGATTTGAACTTCTCTATGTTCCCTCGACTTGTTTGTGTTCCATCTCCTTTGTACAAACACTGCTGTTAACTACATCTAACTTCTTTTCTTCCCTCTTAGCGTTTTATTACACATGTGCAAGGTCCAAAGATCAATGTTGTCCATGCGTTTGGGTGGTGGGCCCGCTGATATAAAAACAAGGGCCAGCACACTTTAGACTATCAGTTCAGACACAGTGGTCAACAGTCAGCTATCTGTAGAGAAACGCTTCAGAATGAATTCAGTCACGGATGTTATGCATGGCTATGGGGTGAGCACCACCCAGTATCTACAGACTCACTACAGCAATGCCCAGGGCTGGTTCCTCTTCGTCTCCTTTGCTGCAGACCTGCGCAACACTTTCTTCGTCTTCTTCCCTATTTGGTTCCAGTTGAGGGAGTCAGTGGGTATCAAGCTCATCTGGGTGGCTGTGGTAGGAGACTGGCTGAACCTGGTCTTTAAATGGTATGTTATGATTCATATATATATATATCTATATATATATATTC
>JBBPDC010000109.1:21176865-21202457 GCA_037974485.1 Hemigrammopetersius urotaenia
ATGCTCTGTTTAAGTAAATTCTTAAAAAAAAAAAACATGTTGGAATGGAAATATTGCATTTCATTGTTTTTCTGCATAGACTAGTCAGCATCTAGAGTCTGTTACCAGCAAATCCAAAGCAGAAAAAACATTAACACTATTAAGGATTAGTTTTTACTTACTTACTCGCATGTGATATCGTCATCGCAACACTCAACAACATCATCGCTTATTGCATGTTTTCCTAATATCATCCAGCCCTAATTCTAATTTCAGTTAAAGCTGGAGCCCACTACTACTGGCCCTGTTGCTTATATTAGAAATGGCCATGCCTGTCTTGCTTGACGTGTGCCTTCATGGGTGGTCTTTCTTGTGCAGTCTTGTTGTTTCTGATTACGCAAACACGTCAGGTTCTCTGGGCTGTCTGTGGAAAATATGAGACATGTGCTTGTGCAAGCCACGTGCTCCTACCATAGGCTAGTCTTTAGGACCCCGTTGTGGAGTTGTGCAAGGTTTCCTGTTGATGCTTTTGCCTGCTGTGGTTTAGATACATAAGAGGTTACAATAAGAGATTTCAGCATGCTAGCATATCGCCACAGACCTTCAGGGTGTTTCTTTTCCTTCTAAGATTTGTTGTCATTGTTGTGTAATAAGGTTGAGTTGTTAATGCATCACTGTCATTGTGCAATGATTGGTTTAATATTTGAAAATGCTATGCTTTACACAGTGGTACTTTTACCACATCTCCTGGTAAAAAAAAAAAAAAAGAATTAGTTTAGGTCTGTAATGACTCTCATGAAGAATGATCGGTTACTGTGGGAGCAGTAAATCACATAATCTTCCAGGAGATAACATTGCTGAAAATTTCATTAAGCAGAATTAGCATTAAGCTTTGTCATTTAGAACTGATAATGCAACAATTAGATCAGGAACTTGCTGCTTTTGGAAATAAGATCTAATTAAAAAAATGCTTGGTATTAGTTGTCTTTACATTTGAGTAATAAGCTGCAAACTGTTCCACTCATGGGTGAAAAATAAATCTAATGTTCATCTAATCAGGGTTATGCCTGAACAGTCTCACATATTTTACGAAAGTCCTTCATTTCTAATAGTCATTACAATTATGAGTTTGTTCCACAAAGTGTGTTGCCATTTCTATTGGTCAGTTAGTCATAAATGGTCTTTAAGTATTGTCAAAAAAAGAGTTAAAATGACAGTGAAGGCTGCAAATATCCTCTGTTAATCGTTACCATGATAATGGTTTCTGCAATACTGATCACAGAATGCAAAGGAGCAAATGTTTTTGACAGGATGACCAATCACAGCTCCATGTGAGTGTTACTGGGTGTTTTGATTGAAATTTTCTTGTAATCCCATAAAAGTAAAATTATTTTGGCTATTACTTTAACTGATGTGTGTTTTTAAAGGACCCATGTTCTATTTTTTCTTGTCTTTTATTTTTTCCATGACATTTATGTGGGCTTGTGTACTAAAACATTAATAATAATTTATTGTAATAATTTTGTAACATCACAAACTTGAAAATGTTTGTTTTGCAACTTTGGATTGTATGCATGGGAACATATGTTTTGGATCCTATTTACATCAAGCCTTTTTAATTCCGGAAAATTAAAATCACAATCACAATCTGTACAGTATAAACCTAATATTAATATTTTGTCTACATAGCAATTTGTCAGTAGGTCATTAAATACTGAAATGAATGTGTTTGCCTTCAAAGCAGATATCCAAGTCGTAGTGGTTTAAACTGCATGCATTTGGTGTTCATTTAAGCTCCACTGTTAGCTGTTTAACTGCTGGGTAGATGGAGAAGGGCCAGTACCCTGAGGGGAGGAGTATCATATATCTTGGGCACCTTTGTTCGCTACTCTGTTTGGCATGTAGTAAAAGTGTTCAGCTGTTGTTATCCTGAGATCATAATCAAAATTTAAGGAAATTTCCAGAATACTGAAAGCTTTTTTGTTGTTGTTATTGCTCATTGCTGCTAATTGATGCTTGCTGTCATTCAAGTAGAATGATTTGAGGTTTTGATATCAGATATGTGGCATTGTGATGCCTTTTACAGTACTAATCAATACAATTTTACTGTTGCTACAAGCCAAAAAAATTAACCAGGGCCAGGCCAACATGGAAATTGGCCCTCATGCTGCCTTTAAATGGAAATTCCACTGGTTAAGCAAAAGTTATGCATAATTCAATGTAAAAGGTGTGGTTTAATGTGAAATAGGCCTTTTTAGCATAGAGGTTTAGGCACTTGTTTATAACGGACATCCATAGCATTAAGTTCCTGTAAAAGAGGCATCGGCTTTTACATGAAAATAGGGTCAAATGACTCTGTGTACATTGTTTTTAGAGTAGTTTTGCTCTGTTTGTCCATTACAATCAGTAAATGCTTCTGTTCTCAGCACAGTGTTAGAAAAGTATTGTTCAGGAAGGATTTTTAAAAAATATAACAGCCAGCTCTAGTTGTTACTAGCCTATAGCTATGGCCACTTAACATGGGTTAAGTGGCAGAGTATGAGGATTTTGCAGGATTTTTAGGTATGTATTTTGTAGAATACAGGTAGGTATATTTATAAGGTAGAACATTTTTTTTACCATTGTTGCTCTTGCTAAACTGATAAAGCCATACTCCCATTAAACCCATTCATTCCTTCGTGAAACATGAACTAGGGCATGTATCACTGTAATAGATGTGAGTAGGTGGGAAATGCTCTGTGATTTCTATTTATGAAAATATAAGGAAGCAACAACATGTTTCTAAATGATTGATGGGATTTTCACCTATTTAGATCAGACAGATTTCAGTATATTAGCTGATGTTTTTTCAAACCAATGTATTGGCCTTCCCCGACACACTAATCAGTCATGTGACATGTGTGCTTAACCATATACTGTGAAATGAGAAATTGGTCGGTTTTGCAAGGTTTATGCAATGTGTAGATATGCGGCCAGTGTGGTTTCATGGTGAGATCTTTGCAGTACATGTTGATCCTCATGTAGAAAAAGGTGTCTCCAAGGTGTCTTAACCCTCCAATCTGTAAATCAGAATCAGATTTCACGGGCTAAATGATAAGAAATGTTTGAAAGTGGAATGGAGCCGTTTTCCTTTGCATTTCACAGGGCCTGTGTTCTGAACCCATACAAATACAGATAAGAATAGCCGGTGCACTTTGTTTAAATAGTTGCACTGGCACCTTAAAAATCTCTACAGCAATCCTGTACTTCCTGCTAACCCTGTGTAAACACAGTCTTAATAATCGCCCATTTCTTTATGGGATTTCTTTACTAAACATAGCCTTACTGACCTCCAAAGTAATCTTACTGATCTCCAAAGTAGTTCAATACCAGCTGTCTTTCTAACCAGACCCGTATAGACTAGATACATACAATCAAGCTTTTATTCACATTTATTGAATAACATTTTTCATTAAAATGTTCTATGTTCACTTCTCAGCAGGTCCATGATTTCTATGTTGTTTGCACAGAACATGCTGTGTTACCTAAAGGTAAACAAGTGTTCTGAATCAAATCCGAATGTCAATCTTTTGAGCAAAAAACTTGGTTACAACCCAAATACAGGACAGTCTGGACAGGTTTTGTTCATGCCAGAAATATCCTAATGCCGTTTTATCAAGAGCACACCTTCATGTGTTATTTTGAATAATGAAACGGCTGCTGCTTTTTCGTAACTAGACCAATGGTTCAAGACACCCAGGCTTGTTGTGTTTGTCCCTTGAGTTTAGCTGGTCTATGGTAATTAGATTCAGGCTTATGGAATGTGTGTGTTAAGGAATTCTTGGAGCACAGAGAGAGATTCAGTCTGTGAATGGGGGCGTTGTGGCCTGTCCTCTGCCTGACAGTGATGGTCTTATCAAACTTATCTTGACCTTGTGTAGCTTCTTGTTGCAAAGGGCCCAATATTCCCTCTCTTTGTGAGAAATAGCCTCTGAATTGTTTGAGTCAAAGCATAGTATTAATGAGACTCAGATCAGAAGCTGTTATATATAAATGGCATTTCAAGTGCTGCCATTCACTGTTATCTGTTGGACCTTGGTTTAGGCTAAAGAAAATTATATTAGGGTATGAGTATTAGGCAGGCTTGTTGCTTGTGTTTGCTATTGGTCCATTTCCCTTGCATTTGGCTGTTTTAAATAGGGTCAGCAATGTGAGCCAGTGGCTCATTGGGGAATTAAGTCCTCTTGGAGCAGTGGGAAGAGGAAGAAATAGGCCAGTTAATTATGTGACTTAGAGACAGTTCTATAAAGGTGTTTTAATCCTTCCTCTCTCAACTCTTGGACTGTCCTGGCCGTATAATTTTGTTGGAGCCTGATGACATTAAGGTGGCCACTGTCCAGCCTGGGGCTATAAGGAGAGCAGGGGCTGCCTAGGGGGTTGGTGTTAGCCAAGATATTCTTGGTATGTAAACAGCTGTTGATGCTCCCTGAACCTTCTCTTGGTGACATACAATGGAAATCATGTCATAGCATTCTAGAAATAAAGTATTTGACTCTTGCACTATTGATTAATGAGAGCTTTCCTAATCAAAAAAGAATTGGTCAGAAGTAAAGCTGAACACTATTGGGGCACTACAGTAATCCCCCGCCTTTCGCGGGAGTTATGTTCCAAGAGCACCCGCTTCAAGTGAAAACCCGCGTTGTTGTGTTTTGGTTAAAAAAAAAAAAAAAGAAAAAGAAAAAAGCCTATTTTTATAGTGTAAACCCTAAATATGACCCAAATATGCTCACAGAACACTATAATTTCATTTTAAACTGCCTTACCCTTAAAGAAAATGTAACGGTAAATAATCAGAATCAGAAATCTTTATTGCTTAAAAAACCATTAGCATCAGTGGCTAGCATTAGCGGCGAGCGAAAACAAACACTCGTACACAAAAGAAACGGTGAAAACACTCTCTACCCACATGTTTAGACAGGGCACAGCATACTTATACTATATAAACTGAGATAAAAGTTGAAAATGGGGGGTGGGGGTTTAAAACACTAAAATACGAGGACAAGACAGGGAGCAGTCATGCTACATGCTGCAACTTTTCAGTGTTTTTCCGGCACTGCTGGACTGGTGGTGGTAATACAGTTCGGTTCTCAGAAAAATCTGTGTTAGATGGTTACTGTACTTCAGACAGAGGTTTGTCTGTCTCTGGTCAGTTTCTGACTCAAAACTTGATGTAATTTGGCTTGAGTTCAGTAATTTTTTCAGACTGCATTTTGAGTCTTTCTCAGTAGGTCAGCTGGAGCCATGGATCTAATCCTCATTGTCTGTTAAACATGTCGCTAAAATTGTATTAAAACTGAAAAGCAATATTGTGACGAACAAGCAATATAGCAAATAGCATATCTGAATCAGTTTAGTGCCTTGATGGTGTGCATTGAATGGAAGAAAAATCTGAACCCCTGATAAACTGTAGCATGCTTTTTCACTGGTCTTCAGGAATCACTTCTATGTAATGGCTTGAATAATCAAAGCTGTCTTGAAATTTAATGTGCTGCCTTATTGAGCTCCAAACTAAAGAACCCTCTAGCAAATACATCAACTCGCTCATGCTGCACCCATTACTTCAGGCTTGTATTTCTTGACACAGTCACTAAAGTTCAGATGATGGGTTTCGGCTCATTGCCTGCTACCTAGTACATACTTTCTTGTTTTATGCTGTGAATAAGTAGTGAAACTGACGTGTTGCTCTTTGCCCTAGTGCAGTCTGAGGTCAGCCACTGATAGTGCATCACGATTTGAAGTGTATGTGTTTTATATGTGTTGCTTTGAATTAAACAAATCAGCAACTAGAATTAAGAATTAAACAAATGATATCTGTGTTTCAGCTCTTTGCTTTCAGGGTAGATATTGCAGAATCTGTGAAATCTAATACAGGTGAGAGCTGGAGGAAGTTTCAACATCTTTGTTTGCTGAAAAAAAGGTGGTTCAGTAACTGAATGTACAGCTATTCTTTGCAGAATAATGCAAAGGATGAAAAATGATCCTTATGTGTTCAGTACTGCCCTTGATAGATGTGCTTATGTGGGTAAAACACTATAATGTTTTGACACACTTTTGTACATTTAAATAAATGATAATTGCATAATGCTGATTGGTGGGGTATAAGCTTTTATTATTTTATTTCTTTTTATTTCTTTACCTTCGGAGTCTAGAGTACTAGACTAGAATACAGTAACCGCTGCTTATACGTGGTTTAGCAGTCATGGAAACTGCAGATATCCTCTGCATTCTTTTTTTTTTTTTGCATGAAAAACCCTGTGATGTCCAGGCCTCGTCCTCGACGAGGGGGCGTGGCAGAATGGGGCCAGATGTCTCTGCTTTTTTCGTGTCAAAATGTAGTTTACTAATTTTGTAAAATAAATATTAATGTAAATTCTGCTACATTTCTATATAAAATATAACTATACATTTTTTGGTAGTGTCGGTCAAGAGAACACAAAAAAAGCGCCTTGGGATGATGAAATACCGCGGGGGCGGGAGATTTGAAAGTAGCCAATCCAAGAACGTTATTTATTTCTTCCTGTTGCTGATTGGCTGCTGTCCTTTGACGTGTCCCTTGCAGCTTAAAGCCCTGTATTTTGATTACTGTCAATTAAATGAATGTATTACTGTATTTACCCTGCTTATACCAAAGAAATGACAACACATACCATGCATATATTACAGTGCAGTCTATACAGGGTTAATAGCATATTTTTAACTACAGCAATTCAGTGTACACTCTACAGTATTAATGCGGGTTTACTTTTACATTTTCTTTAAGGGTAATGCATTAAGCTGAGTTTAAAATGATGTTTTGGCCGCATCACACATTTTTCATTATACAGGTGGTATATTCTTGGAATGTAACCCCCATGATAAGCGGAAGTTTGCTGTACCTCGATAACCAACATTACCTTGTTCAACAAAATTGTTTTGATTTTTATAACATGCTCCAATTCTTGTAGAGAGCTAGAACATTACTTACTTATCCTGTGACTTGCCCCAAGAATGGTTAATATTTCAGACTTAAAGTGCTTTTACTCAGAAGGAGACCATGCTCAATTGGGTTATTTTGCAAGGCATTTTCCATCCTAGCAACTACTGGAGTAAGTCAATATTAAGTTGTTAGGTTTGTGCATGGTTACTCATTACATATGCTATTTCTTCTTGTTGCCAGGCAACCAGCTGACTGGTAGCGGTTTTCGGAAGCCAGTCAGTGGAAGATTAGTGTTAGAGCGGACAGGCGGGGCTTTGTATGGCTGGAGGGAGTTAGTCAGTAGAAGGGAGGAGCTGAGGCTGAGAACTTCAGGAGCTAGCGGTGCTCTGAGGTGTGGAGCCAACACAGACAGAGCAGCTCCACTGACCCTCATACTGAGACTGAGGTAAGCTGAAACATAAACACAACCATTTGTGTGTGTGTTTAACTGTAGGTGTTGAGATACATTTTTGTAAATGTAGACCCCAGAACTTGTGGAAGTCTTTGCACTTTTATGGGGTTTTATAGCTGGAAGTGATGTAAGAGGTGCTCCATTATGTAAGGAACTTTACAGTACTTTGATGACAGTCACTGTCAACGTTGTGTAGGACGGTATGTGAGTAATATGGAGGGACTGTAGGTTTCGTCTAGCTTTACTCTTGTACTACTCGTGAGGTAACAAGTCTTAAGAGGTTTAAAATGTAGCCTCTGTAAATTCTATTAAGTTGGTTTCAGGAGATTTTTTTTCAATTTAGAACTTATTAAATGGAGGAAAGGAGGGATTGTTTTGTCTCTGTTGGTCTAGGACTGGTAGTTCTTAATCTGCATGGGTTTTAAACCATTAGTCTGAAATACTGATACCTACCTTCTTTATTAAAATGTTTTACATCTTCTGCTGGTCATTATTTAAGCACTTAAAATAAAGTGTCCTCAAGCTGTAGATTTGTTAATACAGTAAAGTTCATGATATTCTTAGAAAGTATTAAATCATTTTTCTTCCTAGTAGGCATGTGTAAAAGATGTTGTCTTGATGTTGTCTTCATCTCAGTTATGACAATTATGACAGACTAGGTTTCTATGCCTAGGTTTCCTTCAAACTCTTCTGAAAGTGAGTTAACAGGGACTTGTGGGTTTTTGGTGTTTGACATCAAACAGTTGTCACACTCTTACTTTTGTGTCAAGCACGCCTCTGTTTGCATGTTGACTCTAGAAGCCCACAAAAGCCAATGTTGCCCAACTGCAGACTACAGGAAGAAATTAACCACTTAATTTGTTAACTTGCTTAAGTTACTCGCTTTAGAACAGCATGTTGGCCACAGTTGAGATGCTTTCAGTTGTTCACTTCTAGGCTTGACTTTGGGCAGGAAACCACAGTGATGGTGATGGTCTGGGTGCTTAGTGGTGTCTGTGCTTAAAACCACTGTGACATTTTGAGTGTTATGCTCGTGCTGTTGACAGTATAATATAAGCTGCCCTCGATTCTTGATCTGCAAAAATGGCCTTTGTGAAGCTTAGGCAACTTATATCAGATCTGCACCTCAGAGGGAGCCCCTCAGTAATGTAAACCATCTGTGAAACATCCCTTTTTTTTGCCTCAAGCAGATTTGTAAACAGACTTGCCACACCCAGGCTAACATTCTCACAAGTTCAAGTAGAGGCAAAGCATGTGCCTCAGTTAACCAATAGGGAGTGACCTAGACGTCAGAATGAGTCTTCAGGGACTTTGGAGACACTTCTGTTTTTTAAAGCAGAGAATTTTCTGTTCGCACTCTTAAAGAAAAGTTAGGGGGTTTACCGTTGTGTGGGTTTCCTTCAGATTCTGTAGTTCAGTAGATTTCCCAGTTAAACAGTGCATAACCTTCAACGTTCGCCAGCAACACATGCTCGTCAGAAAATATGCCGTTCAAGGATTTAAAGTGTATTTTATTTTGCAAGTCAGCCTACAACCCTAACAGTTATAGAATACAATAACTCTGACCTTTAGTCTTACTTAACACTGTAAGCTTTAGTCTATATGTCCTTGACCATTAAGTGCAGGCACAAGGTTGATCTACCTACTAAACTGGCAACTACAGATCATTTTAACAAGAAGTACCTGTTGACTTCTAAATGTATTTAAACTTATAGCAATAACTATTATTCTGGGTCAAACAAATGTAACCCAGACAGTCAGAAACATACATGCTTATTTTTTCCAGTTTCTTACAAAAGTCCTGATTTGATTCTTGCTACGTGTGTCTACACAAGGAAACGTTACTACATGTTGTTGGGCTAAATTATTTCTTATAAGCTAATAGGATGAAAAAACTCAATCTAGTCACTTTTTAATGATTCCATTTTAGATTTCATATAATCAAACTTTTGCTTTTTTACGAATTTAGCTTTTACTTCTTTTTTTTAAGGTTTTTTTTAATATATATACATATATATCATGGGATTTCTACTGTACCCTGGTTAAATGTAAGTATTATTGCTGACAAATGGATGCATCTAGAATCAGCTTAGCCAGGATGCGGTAAACACACAACAGGGCGGTTGCATAACTTGCTACCAACCTGACTCTAACTGCACCTGGATAAGACCAGGAGAAAATAGCGCTTTCTCCTCCCTCCTCCCAACTGGCTACTCGTACCTGAACACACCTCGAGCGTCCAGCCGTGGTGGCGGCCTGGCCTCTGTTTATAAACAAACCTTCAGCTGTCGACCCATTCCGTCTGAAAGCTACAGTAGTTTTGAACTGCAGTTATTCCTGATCCATCTGCTTGTCCTGTTCCGTGTGCTGTTGTCTATCATCCACCCAAATATAACAAGGACTTCATCCTGGAATTCTCAGAATTTCTCTCTGAACTGTTACCAAAATATGACAGTTTGCTAATCTCTTGGGATTTTAATATTCATGTATGTTGTCCATCTAGCCCAATAGGAAATGAATTTTAAAGCCTTTTGGCCTCTTTTGATTTAACTCAAGCAGTCAATTCTCCGTTCTGGACTTTCAGTATCTATCATAGAATTATGTGATACCTGTGTCATTTCCCTGTTATGTTTGAGTTCTCAGCTCCTCTTCCTGTAACTAAATCTCTCATCCCAGCCTGCCGTCGTCGCCTCATTACATCCACTACAGCTGGAGAATTTGCTGCCGCTTTCATGAATACCAGTCTTTTTACTCAGGATGGTCTGGTTTCCTCTCTGTGCCCTGAAGATTCTATCTCTTCCTTTTATTTCATATGTTCACAGATTTTGGATTTTATTGCTCCACTTAAGCTCAGATCGATCAAAGCTAAGCCGGTCCCCTGGCTCACTAACACTACTCGCACCCTCAGACAGTGTTGTAGACAGGCTGAACGCAGGTGGAAAAAGTATAGACTACAGGTATCTTTGGGCAAAGAAAGTCTCTCTATCAGAAAGCTGCTAAAGAAGTGAAATGTCAGTATCTGGCAAACGTAATTTCCAACAGCTCTAACCAGCCCTGAGTGTTATTTAACAGAATTCAATCTGTTATTAATCCATCTTCTAATGTGCTGAAACACAGGTCAAAATTAAGTTGTGATGACTTTCTTCAATATTTTGTTGACAAAGTGGCTTCTGTTAGGCTGAGCGTTAATACTAGGGCCTATGGTCTGGTTACACGTTCCCCTCCTGGTCCTTCTGCTATGTTTGATGAGTTTGAGCCCATCACTCCACTCAGAAGTGGTTCAGCAGTTCAGTTCAACCAACTGTCCTCTGGACCTAACAGATTTTTAACACAGTTGGACCCTACCTCCTTTTAATTATAAATAGCTGTCTTAGTCCAGGATCTGTACCAACAGTTTTTAAACCTGCTGTGGGCCCCTGCTCAAGAAATCTAATATTGATCCCACAGCTCTCTCCAATTTTAGACCAGTGTCTCGTTTATCTTTTTTATCTAAAAAATGTGCTCATTCAGTTGTTTCCTTTTCTGGAAAAATCTTATTTTTGAGAAATTTCAATCAGAATTTAGAACCCAGCACTGAATCTGCCCTGTTGAAGGTCTAGAATGACATTCTCCTTCCCCTTGAGGCTAAAAAGCCTGTGCTGATAGTGATGCTAGATCTCCCTGCAGCATTCGATACACTTGGAACAACAGGTTGGTGTGCAGGGACTTGTGCTGCAGTGGTTCCATTCTTACTTATCAAACAGAAGTTTCTCAGTTATGATTAATGACCTTTCCTCCACTTCAGCCCCTTTGACCTCCGGCGTGCCCCAGGGATCCATCTTGGGCCCTGTTTTATTTTCCCTGTACATGCTGCCACTGGGGTCAATACTTTCCCACCGTAATGTCTCCTTTCATCTGTATGCAGATGATCTGCAAATCTATCTGCCAAATTCGTCAAGTGCACTAGAAACTATCCACAGGTGCTTAAAGGACATTAAACTTTGGCTGTCTCGAAATGTTCTGTCTAAATGAGAGCAAGACCGAATGCATTGTGTTTACTTCTTCCAAAGCTTAAAAAAACAACTAACTGTCCCAGATCTTGATCCGCTCACCCCTTGCCTTACCCATGGGGTCAGAAATCTTGGTGTGATGTTTGACAACAGTTTAAAATTTGATAAACAGATTGATTCTGTTGTGAAAGCAAGTTTCGGGCCAACTTAGACTTCTGACTAAAGTCAAGCCCTTCTTGAGCCGTGGCGATCTGGAGAAAGCCATTTACGCTTTTATCAGCTCCTGGCTTGACTATTGCAATGCCCTCTATTTTGGTGTTAATCAAACATTAGTAAATCGCTTTCAACTTGCCCAGAACGCTGCTGCTGGTCTGTTGACAAACACCCGGAGGCATGACCATATCACTTAAAAGTTTCATCAACCGAACAGAGCCCCCTGTTCTGTTAGAGGTCCCAAGGATGGGGTCAAAAACATGGGGGGGGATCGCTCTTTTACAGTTGCTGTTCCGAAACTGTGGAATGCACTTCCCCTAGAGCTTCATAGCCTCAACGATCTGCCTGTGTTCAAATCAAAACTTAAGACCTACCTATTTCGAATGGCTTTTGGCACATAAAGGCATTATGCGACTTTTATTTCTTTTATTTTTTTCTTCTGTCCAGGTTTTAATTGTAAAGATTTGTGTGTTTAATTGCTATTTTAAGTCTATGTTTAGTTCTCATTTGTTTCTTAATGTTGTGAAGCAGGTTGGTCAACTTCGGTTGTTAAAATGTGTTGTATAAAGATTGATTGATTGATTGATTGTATCTCACGATCTTCATGAAATGGCTTTCAATGGCTGAGCTGCTGCTCTCAAGAGATCACTTTGTGCAATGCTAGGTTTTGGCTGGAATGATGTAACGCAAGCCGTTATTGGACTCTGTGGTAACATGTTTTCTGCAGTGATGAATAACATTTCTACCTGGCAGTCAGAGATATTAATCTGGGTTGGGTGGATGCCTGGAGAACTATGCCAGAAGGGAGGTGATGGTCTAGGGCTGTGTTTGACCTGGCCCACTCGTTACTATTAAATGCTACAGTTTGAGGAAGGCACTTCCATTCCATCATGTCTTTGCTCCTCTGCACTAAGAGAGGTCCAAGTGAGTTGGTTGTGCCCTACATACAGCATTGACCTCAATCCAATTGAACAGCTCTGGGATGAATGAAAACAAATGCTATTTTAACTGAATGGGCACATACTCACACTTGAAGGCACACTTCAATACTGTGTGCATTGTCTTCTCAAATTAGTGAACGATTTTATCCCTAGAATGTCCAACAATATCCGACAGATGTCATGGCCCGGTGTCCAGGTGTAATGGCCCGGTGGCCATATTGTGTATTTCAGCACCTATTTCAACATGTTTTTCATACTTGATCAAACCAGCAGGTCTCACTGTATCTCTGAGTACTTCTTTTCCTCCTTTTATCCATACATCAAGTCTAATGATCGAGAGTTCCAGTGATTTTCACTTGACATTTAAGCTTTCGGGCAACAGCCGACAAGTCTGATGCAAAGATTCAGATGTTCACTGAAAAATGAGTGTATTTCATATTAATAAGGCTTTGTGTAGTCTTGCATTGTTTTGTTCTGCAGCAACGTTTCCTTTCAGGGTGGGATTTATCTGCTATCCTGTCTCTTTCCCCAGTCATCCCATAGAAATCTAATGGTTTTCCTGCTAATTGAATTTTTAAGCCTTAATCAGTGCCTTTGCTTTGAGTCAAAGATCTTGAGCTAAAGCACGATGATGGTCAAACTAATTTAATTTAGTCTATTTCCATGCTTTCACACTCTTGTATTGGAAAACCATTTGTGTAATGTGTGTTCACAAACTATACTTTCTAATGTTCTGCTCTTATTGTTGTTTTGACAGACCATCTCAATGTGTTTTTCTCCAGGCAGGACAGAGCATTAGTAGATGAGGTCTCGGCTGGATTAGCTGTTGAAGATTTGAGTTTGTCTGTGACAGTCGTCGTCTTTGGCTGCTGTTCTGCACAATGACTGTGACTGGAGGACGTCTGTGCACGCTGTAGCATTCTGCACTGTTCTGCACCCTTCTATCCCTTGCTTTGGGTTCTCCACTCCGTCCCTACAAACTGACGGATGGGCATGAAGAAGGCAGCCCAGTGGTCTGAGGAAGAGGTTGGCCTTTGGCTGGCTGAAGAGGGCATGCAGGAGTATGCTGAGCCCCTTCGCCACATGGACGGCAGAGCCTTGTTGCTACTCTCTCAGGTATTTTTATGTCTGCAATTTTTTTAAGGAATAGTTTTCCTCTTAGTAAACATTTCCTTTTACATCAGATGTAGCCAATCAGTCTTATTGTTTGATCGTCTAGTTTTGTACTGGAGCTCGGTGTAGGGAGTTAATTTTAGGGTGTGTGTGTGGGTGTGTGTATATCATTATATCATTCACAACCAAATTATTAGGCGTTAATTAAAAAAAAAAAGTCAATGAAAATAATACGAATTGTAATTGTAATTTCTTAAGACATTCTGCTTATTGTCACTAGCATTTTGCTTTCATTTTTTTCATTTTATCTGCAGATTTCAATGATTTTTGCTTCTGTAATAGCAGAGTTTTCAGTATTCATTCATCTCTTTCTGTTAAGTATTCAAAAGCATTGACTTTTTCACCTTTTTTGACATGGTTGTTTAAGGTAAAAGTACAAAGATGCCTAGGCTTTGTGAGGGAACACCCACGCTGTTGACGTAGTGGGCACTCGTTTTTACTGGAACACAGCTAAATACTACTCCATTTATTTAATTAGTTGCCCTGCTAGCCTTGTTAGCCCTAACCTAGCTGGCCCTAGTTAGCAAAGCCAAAAGGTGTTCTTTTATCTGTTGTATCTACACTTGGTATACTGTAGTTCGCAAAATATGTTGACACATAAGAGATATTGTGTAAAAATTGGACATGCTTTTTCGACGCTACGTTTGATGCTGTACGCCATGTTGGGTTTTTAGGGTTTAGGGTTTTCTTTGAATTCTTCAACTTCTGTTAACACTGCATCATTTCTCTTATTTGATATGTTGTGATCTCCTTTTAAATTGTACTTTAAACAATATTTTTACTTGGAAATTAGGAGAAATATTGTCAGCAGTTCTGAAGGCAAAGCTGTTTAGTTCAGTACTTGCACCTATAAAAGATAAAACCTGAACATTTTTGCAGTCGTCTCTCATTTTCTTCCAAAGCCTGTGTCCGAAATCTTATTCAGGTGTTAAGTTACGTCATACAGACCTGCAGATGTAGTGTGACAATATGTGAAAATGAGTAAAAATGTACAATATAGTTTTAACACTGCTCAGTTCGAAACATGATTAAAGGAGAACATGTGATTTAATTTCGGAATACGCAAATACTAAGATGCATTTCAACTAACCATGTCCATTCTTACCTTCAGACTGACTTCCAGAAACCTCCTCTGTCCCAAATTGCCCTGGATGGTGGGAGGCACTTTCTGGAGAAGATCAAGGCACTCAACATTGAGCACCATATCGAAGAGCATAAGAACAACTTAGCCAGCAGTCACATGGTCTTATCTCACAACCGTGACGCTGGTGCCTCCGGCAAGACCAAACCAAACGGCTTTCACCACCATTCGGTGAACGGTTTTCACAAGGAACTGGTGCGGATTACCGTTCCTGAGCCAACTGGTCCACAGTTCCCCACCGAATGGGGGAAGACTTGTGTAGCTTTATTATATGCCATCTGCTGTTTTGTCTTCACCACTATCATGATTTCTATAGTCCATGAGCGTGTGCCTCCTAAGGAGGCGACCCCTCCTTTACCGGACAAGTTCTTTGACTTATTCAACAGAGTGGAGTGGGCATTCTCTGTATGTGAGATAAACGGGATGATACTGGTAATCTTGTGGATCATTCAGTGGAGTCTCATGAAACACAAGTAAGTGTTCTGGCTAATGATGCAATGATTCTTCATCATTTTTACTGCTGATGACTTTGATCCAACATGCATTCTGTTAACAGGTCAATTGTTGGCCGGCGGTTCTTGTTCATTGTGGGGACGCTGTACCTGTACCGCTGTATCACCATGTACATTACTACTCTGCCTGTTCCAGGAATGCACTTCAGGTGTTCACCAAAGGTAGGATGTGTTCAGAACCAAATCCAAGAGCATGGCAAGTCCTTGTTTGCCTAAATGTGACACAGATTTTATTTGTTTTTGTTTGTTTGTTTTTCAGCCCTCACTCTAGACTTGTGTAAACACTGAAATCTGATCCTTTCAAGTCAGGTCAGAGGCCCTTGCACATGTTAAAGTAGTTTGAATGGACATCTGATACATAGTAATGCAGTCATTACTGCAGTCAGTGTTCTTTTTTTTCACATTAATGATGATACTTTTGTGTTTGTGTATTACATTTTTGTATGATATGACAATTAACAAGAGAGTGTTTTCAGCATAAATGCAAAGTCAAACACTGAGATGTAATGTTAATGTGTACATTAGGATGTGTACCTGCAGGTCATTCCATGGTCGAAGTGTGTTCATGTTAATGACAGATACAGCTTGCTTACTGTTATGAATATAAACTGCTGTTGATATATTGTTTCTAGTCCAAAAACAGGAACTGAGCAAAAGGATGGTGTTACTTAGGCGACACAGTGTTTTTCTTCTTTAGCAAGCCAAGTAAACTGCTGATTTGAATCAGGCGTGAGCAGAACACTAGTCCTGCAGTGCTGTCTATAAGTGCATTAGTAGTAGTGGTTTGTTTTCTGTCTGAAGAAAGGTTATAAGTCATGTTTTCTTATTTCCCATAGATTGTCAACTTCAGCAACAACTTTAGGATGAAATAGTTTTGGAAACATGATCATAACATGTTTAGAAAGTGTGTAAAACAACGTTAAAAGTAATATCAATCTTTCTAAGAAACCTACATTAGGGAACATTTGCACTTCCCCCTTCTCTAAATATCTTTATAGCATTTTATGGTTAAACATTGTAACAGAGTACAAAAAGAAATAGATGCACATGGAAATCATTTTTTACATAAACCAAATCAGCTGTTGATTATAGTGCATGGACCATCACGAATTATACATAATAACTTACAGTAATATCTTATATACCATAAGTTAGTAATGCATTAACTTAAATTTAAATTTAAAAACATTTTTCCTTTTCCTTTTGTTCAGACGGTGGTTATGTATTTACACTTACTGTGCAATATTGTGGTGTTCTGTGCAAAGAGGCATTGACACTGTTTGAAAACTGTTAAGTAAAGACTCGGCTGAAAGACGAAAAGGAGAAATAAAGGGGAGAGGAGAGGTGATTGCTTAGAAGGTGACTGGGTTGCTATGGTGCAGTCACACAGTGTGTGTGTGTGTGTGTGTGTGTGTGTGTGTGTGTGTGTGTGTAAGAGAGAGAGAGAGAGAGACTAGGGTGGGTGTGAAACTAAGGGCACACACCGGTACACAAGGCAGGAAATCCTCACTGCAGGGCCTGCTGGAAACTATTCAACCATTCATGAGCTAGGCCCAGCCAGGCGGCCTATTCACTTATCATATCGTGCTTTGTGTTGAATTCAGCTCCGATAGTGTAAAAAGTCTCGCAAACACATTGAAGAACTTGTGGTTTAACACTGACTCACTCTGTTATGTCTTTAATAATATATCACAGCAAATGTGTTCAACTCTGTTGTGGCAAGAAAGAGTATGAAAAGCTGATTAAACGTCTTTCCACAAATGTGGGTGTAATGGGTGTAAGTGGATTTGGAGGCATGATATGGAAAAAACAACTCTTGCATGATTTTAATCAGGAATTATCCCAGGGAACGTGAAAATCGTGTGATTACCCTTGGGAGGACATAGTTTCCACAGATTAAACACTGATGGGGCAGCAGTTTTAGCATGTATCTTGATAGCACTGAAAGTCTGCCTTTTATCAATAATAATAATAATAATTCAATAAATGTGATGTTTTCAATCATAATAAAAAGGAATATTTTTAATGCAGGTAAACTTGAATAACAACACATGCTTTACAGGAAGATTGTAGCAGTAAACCTAATACATTTGCAGTTATCACAGTTTGCAGTTAACATTTTTATTAATATCGTTCAAACTGAAAATGGTATGCTTTTCATGGAGCTTTAAACTGTGGTGTAGGTGGTCACTTGACTGATCACTTGCTCCCTATTTCATCCCACCACTTGACAGGTCTTGTAACAGGATAATACATGTTATGTACTTCATCTGTCAGTAGATTTAATGTTGTGTTTGATCGATGTATATTAACCTCACACCCCCATAGTGGATGGTTTAAGCACATGTGTCCCTTTTCTTGCAGCTGTATGGTGACTGGGAATCTCAGATGCGGCGAGTGATGAAAATGATTGCTGGCGGAGGCTTGACTATCACTGGCTCTCACAACATGTGTGGAGACTACCTGTACAGCGGCCACACTGTCATGCTGACCCTCACCTTTCTCTTCATGAGAGAATGTAAGGATGCATTACACAGTTCTGCCCTGATTTGAACGCTCCCAAAGATTCATTTTGTACAACAGTGTCACCCTATGGTGCGTTATGGCAATCGCACCCTAGAATCTATCTGCTGTCTTGAAGAGGCTGTGTGTTTTAAAGTTTACAAAGTTTAAATGAACTACATGCAAATTAACATCCAGCTAAGAGTGACTGCACAGAGATTTCCATTTGTAATACACTATGATATAAACACAGAGGGCAGGGATATATACTATTGATAAGTAAGGATACAGGTGGTAGTTAGGAGTATGTTATTGCCTGTAGTAGAGCTCAGTAGTATTTAAGTTAGGACTATTGCAAAATTAAGTGATTTAGCAACAATTTCGAAAAGTGATACTGCACATGGTTAGACTATTGCGCATTATAGGATGTTGCACATGATGAAAATGATGGGAACATTGCACAATACTGCATGTGATGAACTATTGCACACCAGAGCAGGATAATAATACACATAATGATACACATAATGATAGTGATTTAAACCCAGTAATAAAGTAGTAATGGGCTGTTGCACAGATTATTGTGTGGAATGTGTTAATTCCTCATTTGTCTGGATCATAACATGTCTCTTGCCTGCTGTTATTGCACTTTTTGTAAGATTTATTGCCGTCACTTTGGGTTTTTGCTTTTCAGTGGTATGTTGACAGTCGTAGATAATCAAACTTTGCATATTTTTGTGCTCCACAGACTCCCCTCGGCGTTTCTGGTGGTACCACTGGGGCTGTGGGACGCTGTCTGCTGTGGGTGTTTTCTGCATCCTCCTCGCTCATGACCACTACACTATAGATGTACTCGTAGCTTACTTCATCACTACACGCTTCTTCTGGTGGTACCACACCATGGCCAACCAGCCAGTAAGTAACCCCCGAACACAGTGGCTGAAACATTCCCAGACATTTTGGTGCCTGGAATATGTGCTGTTCCTATTCACAGAATGAAATAAATATTCAATTGGGTTTATTCTTTATCAAATTCTTAATTCATCAAATATTATTCAATGAAAGAATTACTCAATATTTTAAATATAATTAGGTAAAAACATTAAATACAAAGTCAGAATAGAGTTGTTCAGATTCATGGTAAACAAAATGGCTATATATGAAGACACTTTCAGTGTGTCCAAAATCGCGCACTTGCGCACTTTTAGTGCGCTATTTTAGGGCGTAGTGCGCTGACACTGAAAACCGAGCCAAAACTTAGTGCACTGAAAGTACCCGGTTTCTTCACTGAAATCGGCCAGAAAACGCAGTGCAGAACGATGGACACTATGCGCACTAAACGGGCGCCATTTTGACCATGTAGCGGAGGGGGCGTAAACAGTGACATACAAGCCCAAGCGGAGGCAGCTGGTTCGTATAAATGTAAGTAACGTTAATAAAATTATTTTACTGATGTACACTGCGGTAAAACCGGCAGATATTTTGGCGGCTGGAGAATCGCAAGCAAATGTTAGTCCGTCACTTCCGCTAAGTGCAAAACGTTAGTGTTACGTTTAGGACAGCACTGACCCACAGCAGTGCACACTACAGAAGGCAGTGCACTGACGGTAGTGCGGGATTTCGGACACACCCTTTAACTGTAGTTACCAGCACTCAGTAGATGATAGTAGGTTTCTCCACAGTGTACCATTTTGCATGAAATCACTCGGAATGAATTTGTTCATAATTGAACATTTGAAAATAATTGGAATTGCCTATGAATGTGTTTTTTCATACAGGATCTGAAGGGGGCGTCACAGAGTAACTTCCTGTCCCGCGTCTGGTGGTATAGGTTTTTCCATTACCTGGAGCAAAATGTTCAAGATATTGTTCCGCGGAGCTACCAGATTCCCTTTTTATGCCGATCACTACAGCGGGGCCATATGAAGTACAGCAGAATTGACTCTGATTGACTGCAGTGTCCAGCTAGGAAGCAGGAAAGAACTCTAAACCCTTGCCTTAAGAGCCAGGACTCAGTCACACAACAATAACCTAACAAACTCCCTTAAGCCAATTCCTTTAGTACTGAGCTACAAGGCACTGTGACTGTCTAAAACACATCCAAAGCATGTCATTCCATGCACACACTGCCAAATTCATGTCAGCATCTACTTCTCTGAAACAACCTGCTGCAGGTAATGTATCATGTAGGATATGGTGCCAGAACTGCGAATGACTTTATCACCCAGCTTCATACTGACATGCCAAAATGGACTTGGCGATATGGGCTATCTGAGATTTCCATTTCCAAGTCTTTTTTTGAGACTAGTTGACTTGACAACAATATTTTTTCTCAATCACTGGGTATATACTAAGTATCTTCTTACCACAAGAGTAAAAATGTCCCTTTTAACTGAAATTCCCGATGTCCCTATAAAGAGAATTGTCATTTTGCTAAAAATCCACAGATTTGCAAAATAAGTTTATATGAAAAAAATATTTTTCAAACAGATGTTACCTTTTTTAAATCAAAAGGAGACATAAATACTGTTTTGACTACAGGAATTTCCTCAGTGCCTTTCTTGCCATGATTGTACAGCGATCCTGTGTTAAGTGGTTTATATTAAGATTTATGTTGTCTTGTTTTCTTTTTTTAAATTGTGTGGTCCTGTGATGTTTACGCGAATCATTGAAGGAATGCTCATTTTAGCATTTTCAGTCTAGTCTGTCTATGGCATCCAGTCAGTTACCACAGAAAGCAGTTTCCTTTTAATTAGAAAAGAACTGAAAACGCATTTGCCCCATGGCATCTGTTATAAGGGGGTTTAATGTCAGTCCTGTTCTTTTGCAAAGTAAAGGGAAACACAGTCCATGGGTCATGCTACTGGTTCAGTAGATAGAGAGATTAAAATACTGTATTCCTTTCAAACAGGCAGAATTATTAACTTTTTTCTACAAATGTCTGGCACTATATGCTTGAAGTACTGGATTATTCCGTACCATTTTCTCAATGTCAGAAACTCTGGTACCACTTACTTTGAAACATACAAGCTATTTTCCATTAAAATGCTTGAAAAGAATAATAAGCTAGTAAAGAAGTGATTGCTGGTAAAAATGTTTGTATGTACAAAGGATTTGTAGTTTAAATTCAATTCAGTTCTTTTCAATTCTTTTCTTATTTACTTTTATGTACTTAACTGTGGTTCGACTGAGTGCTTGATGTAAATGTAAAAACTTCCATTATAAACTAAGGAAACTGGATCGTTTACATTTGTAGCAAAACTTTAAGAAAATATTGGACACTGGAATTGTACTAGCTTTCATTCTTGCCAGCAATAATATCTAGAAATTATCTATTTTTGCCTTTTTTTTTTTTTTTTAATATCTCAAACAGCGGAATGTAAAAGGAAGTATTACCAAGGCAGTGATGACCACAAAGTTCACTCGTATGTCTGTAATCATTTTTTTTATTTGTCCTGCGTTGAGTTTATTTATTATTATGTTTCTTCCACTCAGTGGAACATGAAAAACGTGTCTTGTTATGTCTAACTTGGCCAAATGGCCAAATGGTTCTGCCTTAAGTCCAGACTGCTGGGCAGAAGTGTCTGTGTGCAGTGAATGTTTGGAGAGTTTTTGGTCTACCATGTTATCCTGTATGCCTAACAAGCTGGATCAGGACACTCGAAACAAGCCAATAATCAGGAGCTGTCCTGTAAACTATCCAGTGAACAAAGCTGCTAACACTTTTAATAGTTGGTCTTTTGGCAAATAAATGACTATTAGCACAGAATATGATTGAAGTTCTTTTTGTCTTGCAATAATAATAATGATGAAAGTGTTTTGTCCATATTGTGTATTATTCTTATTGCACACTGTCACACAATATAGTAAGATGGGGTGTTTCGGTACACTGTATTGTGGATCTCTTCACAAGAGTCTGTTTAAAACAGTGGTCACCAACCACTCTCCTGGAGATCCAGCCTGGGTCAGTGCATCTCCAATACAAGGTTCAAGGTTACTTCATTGTCATCAGCAGCAATGTACATGTACGTAGGGTGATGAGATGTTTTCTCCCAGGGCCATGCTGAAATATTAAGCAACAAAGTGCAAGTTAAGACAGAGTTATGAATACGTCTTTGTCATGTTCCTGGTATGCAGTGGTCAGTATCTACCAAAAGTGGCCCAACCGGTAAACTGGTAACAGGGTCATGGGTGCCCAACACTCCTTGATTTGTATGAGAAGCGAAGGCTTATCCAATCCCACAGAAGAGCAACAAATTGCTAAAAAATAAAGTTCTTGCTGGCTATGATGTGAAGATGTCGGAAAACTATGTCTGCATTGCATCTTGCTGTGCAGGGGTTCATGTGGATGCTATTTGATAACTACATTCTTAAAAAAATGTGTCTATAATGTTCACATTACTTCTTTTGCTAGATAGGAATATCCATTATTTATATCTATATTTATAAAACAACTCATCACTGCTAATGACTCTTTTTTAGTTTTGTAAAGGTTTATACACTTTATGGTGAAAAGTATTGGGACACTTGACCAGTACTCCAAAAGGGAACTTAATGACTGCTTTTTTCAAGTACATAGAATTTAACATGGAGTTGGTCCACTCTTCCTGGAAGGCTTTCCACAAGATTTTACGGGTGTTTAATGTGGGAGTTCGTGTCCGTTCATTCTATAGAGCATTTATGAGATCGGGGACTGATGGCCTGGTTTGCAATCTCCGTTTCAGTTCATCCCAAAGGTGTTGGGCGGGGTTGAGGTCAGGGCTCTTTGAGGGCCAGTCAAGTTCTTCCACACCAAACTCCATGTCTTTATGGACCTTGCTTTGTGCACTGGGGCACAGTCATACTGGATTGAAAAGGTTCTTTCCCCAAACTGTGAACGTGAAGTTGGATGCACGGCGTTGCCCAAAATGTCTTGGTCTGCTGAAGGATTACGATTGTCCATCAACGGAAGTGGGACCTAGCCCAAGCCCTGAAAAACAGGTGTCCCAATACTTGTCCATATAGTGTAGTTTTACTAATTGCATCCAGCTACAATGACAAATATATTCTATTCTTCTTTGCAGTGCATGTTTTACAGTTACATATTTCAACGCTACAAATGAATTCAATTCAACTAAACCTTTGAATCAGTGCAAACGATTCATGGAAAAGAACCGATTGAAATAACCGAATGAACCGGATCAGCAGCAGTAGTGATTCCACCTCTGCCTGAGTAAGAGTCTCTGTTATCTGTACGTTACTTGTTCAAGGTTTATGTTTTTGTGTCTTATTTCAATGCTTATTTTCCATCAGCCTCTTGGTTTTTCTGAAAAGACCAGCGAAAGGTAAGTTATAAGCGTCCTATGTTAGTTTTTTTCTGGATTTAGGCAGAACACAGTGCCAGAACACAGTTTCATGAGAAGATAATTATATATTGGAGTCTTTGACCCCACAACGCTATAAATTATATAAAAAACCCTATAGATAATCAATGTTTATCCTCCAGCTGATGTGTTGAACCTAGCAACTAGCATGACTAGCATAACAATAGATGCTGTGATGCTAATGGATATTAACCCAATGTGTCTTTCTGATAAATTGATACAATTGCTTGTTTATGTGGTCTTAATTTAAAATTCGAAGATCTCCTGGCGAAATCGCTACGAATTCCAAAATTGGAGACATGTTTTTTTCAGTGAATGGTTTTGTGTTAGGTTTTCCTGGATGCTATGGAGAAACAAATGTGCTTCTTTCCCCAAGTTTAGATATAATTCATAATAAAGTGCCATCGAAGCCTAACCTGCAGTACTCTCTAGTCCATTACTTTGTTGTTTAGCAAGTATTCTCTAGTTTTGGCATTTTATCGCTGAACTGAGATAAGGGCAGTGCTATTTCTGTCATTATAAATTTCATATATGATTTCGACTACTGGTTCAGCTATTTTCCTTTGACCAAATTTCAGACAGAAATGTCTTTAGAAATGTGCATTTATGGCTCCTCCTCATTGTAAAGCCAGTAGATAATAAGAGTTATTACATGTTACAACCTGAAATGGTTTTGTACAAGAATAAAAACACAGGACCTCCAGTTTGTTGGATACTTTCCTAATTGAATTGTCTTTATATTTTCCTGTGCCTCCACTTTTGTAATTTTCTTTTACATTGCAGATAAAGATGAGTGAGGTGGAGCTGTCATGTCTGGCCTATGTGAAGATGTTCCTGCATGCCAGCCTGTATCCCCGCTGCAGTGTGAATGGACTGCTGATTTCCTCCAGTAGAGCAGAGGGCACTGTGTGCATTACAGACTGTGTTCCTTTGCTGCACTCCCATCTGCCTCTTGCTCTCATCACACAGCTAGCTCTTACACAGGTGTGCAGACTTGTGTATTGTTTTTACCCATTTGCAAAAATGACTGCCGCCTTTCATCAGAAAAAAAGACTGTTAGGGTAGTCATTAGAATTGGTCAGTTGAGCACACTAAATTACCCTTAGGTATGAATGTGAGCATGAATGGTTGTTCGTCTTAGTTTCTATTCAGACTAATCAGCTTTGCACACACCCACACTCTTCCTTTTATCTTGTTTTTCAGTTACAGTTAAAATGATTTTCTGAAGTAAATCAGATAGTCCTATGTGAATAGAGAAGGGTTATGCTCGTCAACTAATTTTACAGTTACCAGACGCTTTTATCATTTTATCAAAGCAGCTTCCATTCCCTAACTACAGGGGACAGTCTCCCTGGAGCAACTTGGGGTTAAGGGTCTTGGTCAGGAACCCAGTGATGGTATTTGAACCCATGACCTCTTGGTTCAGAGGCATGGATCCTTCCCTTGTGAATCTCATCAAACCAAAATGTTAAAGTTGAAGTTTTATTGTACAATTTTATTATAATTTTATTGTACTGGTCTTTTTTTGCAGGTGGATGTATGGTGTGCACAAACGCAGCAGAAGATTGTAGGATATTATCAGACTAACGCATGTCTACTTGACAGCAGGTGATTTTTATTTTTTTTTTCTTTCTTTCATTGCATTTTTTTAATTAAAGATAGAAGAGAGAATTAATGATGGATATAGCAGGGAAAATATAAATGACTGAGCATTTAGGGTAAACAGAACCATACATAGAAAGAAAGCAGTAGAGAAGGTGAAGAGCATTGAAGATATTAGTGTATATAAAAAAAAAACTTTGCACCAACACGTCAGATTCAAATAATATGGAGTTGGTCCCATTTTGAAGCTGTGACTTTCCATAAGATTTAGGAGTTTTTCTGTGGCAATTTGCAAGTTCATTATATATGTCTCATCAAAAAAGTAGTAATAGTTTTGCAGGATTTCCTCAAAGTACTATTTTTTCTGTTTGTGATGTCAGTGCATTTGTCCCAATAAGTTTTGTTTTTAAACATTTGTGTGTCTCTATCTATTTCTCTCTCTCTGTATATGTATGTATGTATGTATATATGTATGTACGTATGTGGCTCTTATCGCTTATATCGCTCTCTCAAACTCTCTCTTAACAGCCCGAATCCATGTGCTCTGAAAATTGCTGATAAGATTGCCGAGCATTTCAATAATGCAGTTTTACTGATGGTAACATAACATTTAATAAAATATATTAACTTATTACTGCATGAGTATTACTTCAAGTGTTGCAGCAAATAATACAATAATACAAAATTAATGTATTTATCTTTGTGTGTGTGTGTGTGTGTGTGTGTGTGTGTGTGTGTGTGTGTGTGTGTGTGTGTGTGTGTGTGTGTGTG
>JBBPDC010000109.1:21202557-21216765 GCA_037974485.1 Hemigrammopetersius urotaenia
CTTTTAAGGTCTATCCATAGATTTTCAATTATGTTAAGGTCAGGAGATTGTGAAGGCCATGGCAAAACTTTCAGTTTCAGTGAACCCGCTGCCGTGATGTTTCCCAGTGACAACAACAGGCAAACAGGCAGGAATCCATACTGTGCTTTCTCTTTATTCCAAACGTGATCGAACAGAACAGGAGGATAAGGGTGATAAGGGCGATGGACTGACGCAGAACAAACACAGAACAGAACTTAAAGACAGTCAGTCATTAATGCTAAACACAGACAGATGGGAACTAAAGAACACGTGACACAAAACTAAACAGAACAGGATATCAAAATAAAAGCACCGAAAACATGAACAAACAGAACAGAAAAGGCAACATAAAAGCAGTGGCATTAATCCGCCACTGGCCTGACCATGACAGTGCCCAAACTTTTGCAGACATCATTATTTGATTTTCTGTTATTTTGAAAGTGTAACTGATGAAAATAAAATCCAACTTTATTTGACATATTATAAGAATGTCTCATCTGCATTTTGATGGCTTTTGGAGATGTTTCCATCTTTCCGTGGCTTCTTTATGCACATTAATACATTTTTACTTATTATTTTAATAATCCAGTGAGCAGTAATTCTTCTTTTAAACCCATAACTTTAACCTGTTGTCTAAAGTATTGGGGGTAAATTCTATATCAAAGGTGCACCATCTTCACAGTTAACAACCCTGCCCCATATATTCAGGGGCAAACCAATCCATGGGTTGTCCATATCTAAAAGTTGACATCTTAAATTTTTGTCAGACATCATTGTCTGAATTGGAACACCATCTGACAGCGAAGATTCAATATCTTTCCAGCATGCTGAATAATTGGGTTTGCACCAGCAAACAAGAGCTCTCAGCTGAGTTTCCAAATAGGATTCTTTTAAACAGGGCAAAACCATTTCTCCTTTTTTCCCCAACTGAAGAGTTTGTACATTGAAATGTAATCTGACCTGGTGTTCGGCCTTTTGCAGACAATCATATTCAAGGGATCACAGTGGTGTCAAGGACTTCATGGCTATATACAGAATGCTTATGGGGCAGTCTTAGATACTGAGTTATCTCTTGAGCTGCATTTATTGATAAGGTGGAAGCTGAGTCAGAGCCTGATTGTGAAGTCAAGTTTTTTTAAAGGCAATTTGGCTTTTATTGTCATCCTTCCACATACACAGTAAAATAGACCCCCGAAATTCATGGGGATTCCAAGAGTACCGGTGAAATGTGAAAAACCACAGATTTGTGATGTGGTAAAAAATTCCTTTTTTTAAATAATGTACAATCCTTAATTTCATTAAAAAAATGTAAAGGTAAACTCGTATACGTACTATACAGTTTACACTGAACTGCTGTCTCCTGGACAATAAACTCATCCGACTCCAGCAAACCACCCAGCGTGAGTTCAGAGACTGTTGCACAGAGACTGTGCTTACATTTTTACCGAGACATGGCTCAAGCAACCGTGATCTTGGCCACAAAGCAAGGGGAGGGGGGCTTTGTGTTTATATCAACACAGACTGGTGCATGAACGCTGTGCTGATCTTGAGTTACTGCTCACCACTGCTGGAGCTTTATCTGTTAGATGTAGGCCATTTTATTTACCGAGAGAATTCACCACTGTGCTCATAGTCGTGGTGTACATTCCACCCATCGCTAACACAAAAAACGTGCTACCAGAACGTGCTGCCATCAGCCAGCTCCAAAACTCGTATCCTGACAGCCTGTTCATTATCGCTGGTGATATGAACCACGCAAACCTCAAGTCAGTTCTCCCCAAATTCTACCAACACGTGGACTAGAGGTGCGAACACAAACATCCCCGGCGCATTCTGCCCTGAGGCCCGCCCCTCTCCTCGGATTCTCCGATCATGTGTCCCAGCCTACAGACCGCTCGTCAGATGTGCCAGGCCCGTCCAGAAGCTGACAAAGATCTGGCCCCCAGGAGCCATCTCTGCTCTTCAGGACTGTTTCGAGCTCACTGACTGGGACGTGTTCATGAAGGCTGCAAACTACAGGGGCCCTGGAGGAGTACACAGAGTCGGTCATTGGCTATGATCGATGAAGTCACAGTCTCCAAGAACATCACCACACGTTCCAACCAGAAGCCGTGCATGACTGCAGAGGTGCGCGCTGCTGAGAACCTGAGACACTGCCTTCAAATCAGGTGACCAGGCTGCCCTAAGAACAGCAAAGGCCAACCTGTCCAGGACCATCAGAGCTGTGAAACGTGCCCACGTCTAGAGAATCCACAGCCACTTCAAGGACACAGGGGATGTAAAGCGCATGTGGCAGGGCATCCAGGCCATCACCATCTCCACCTGCCTGTGATAGTGATTCCTTCCTTCCAGATGCGCTGAACAACTTCTACACATGGTTTGAAGCCCACCTCACTTCCCAACGACCAGGTTCTGTTTGACTGATGTGAGGAAAACTCTGCTCAGAGTCAACCCACAGAAAGCTGCTGAACATAAAAACATTCCTGGCTGGAGCTCAAAGTATGAGCAGAACAGCTGGCAGATGTTCTTAAAAACATCTTCAACATCTCTGTCATCCCAAAGTGCTTCAAAACCACCACCATCATCCCATTGCCACAGAAATCATCAGTGTCCTCCTCAATGACCACCGTCCAGTCCCACTCACACCCATCATCATGAAGTGCTTCGAGAGGCTCGTCATGAGGCACATCACAATTGCCTCCCTCACTGGATCCCCTGCAGTTTGCATACCGTCCCAACTGCTCCACAGATGATGTCATCATCTACCCTTCAGCTGGCCCTCACTCACCTGGACAAAAAGGACACTTGTTAGAATGTTAGAATGCTGTTCATAGACTTCAGTTCAGCTTCAACACCATCATTCCTCAGCATCTGATCGAGAAGCTGAGACTGCTGGGCCTAAACCCCTCCCTCTGCAACTGGATCCTGGCCTTCCTGACTGGAAGACCCCAGTCAGTCAGGATTGGGAGCAATATCTCCAGCTCCACCACACTGAACACAGGGCCCCCCAGGCCTGACATAGGGGCCCCCCAGGGCTGTGTGCTCAGCCCTCTACTGTTTGATCAGCAGAACGACGCGGCGGTGCTCAGAGAGGAGGTGCAACGGCTAACGCACTGGTGCAGAGCCAACAACCTGTCCCTGAACATGGAGAAAACAAAGGAGATGGTTGTTGACTTCAGAAGGGCACAACATGATCACTCTCCGCTGAGCATCGACGGCTCCTCAGTGGAGATCGTCCAGAGCACCAAGTTCACGGAGAACCTCATGCGGACCCTTAACACCAGCTCCGTCACCAAGAAGGCCTAGCAGCGTCTCTACTTCCTGCGGAGACTAAGGAGCGCGCACCTCCCCCAATCCTCCCCATGTTCCACAGAGGGACCATAGAGAGTATTCTCAGTAGCTGCATCACAGCCTGCAAAGCCACCAGCATTGTGGATGACCCTACTCACCTCTCACACACATCCCTCACACACATCTCACACACACTCTCTTCTTCCTCCTCCTCCTACCCCCATAGACTCTTGTTATATCACACATTCTGTAAAACACACAACACTCTCTCTCTGTTTTTTATGCTACAAACTGCACAGTCATATTTATTTCAGTCATTTATTGCTGTATTAATTGCACATATTTATTTATTGATGTCCTGCATTCTCTTGCACATCTCTGCTGCTAAACTACAGTCCTGGTCAAATACTGCACTTATCCTCAATGTAGCCACTGTCATTTACACTAACATTGTCTTGTCCTGTCTCATTTAGGGGTGTCCTGTCTCATTTAGGGGTGTCCTGTCTCGTTTAGGGGTGTCCTGTCTAATTTAGGCGTGTCCTGTCTCGTTTAGGGGTGTCCTGTCTTGTTTAATGGTGTCCTGTCTCATTTAGTGATGTCCTGTCTCGTTTAGGGGTGTCCTGTCTTGTTTAGGGGGTGTCCTGTCTTGTTTAGGGGTGTCCTGTCTTATTTAATGGTGTCCTGTCTCATTTAGTGATGTCCTGTCTCATTTAGGGGTGTCCTGTCTTGTTTAGGGGGTGTTTATGGTAGAAATGACAATAAAATCTACTTGACTTGACTTGACTTAATGTATTCATGTAACTAATGCACTTTTTGGCAAGGAAAGGAAGTTTTACACACAAGTGATATTGAATAGTGGCTGTAAAACAATGTGTCACAGGGACCTTTGTCCCTGGTGAGGATAAGTGTTTGCCTCTATCAGTACTAGATCCACTTGTTTTTCAACTCAGAGGTATCGATTGGGCCACAGAGTCTGCTTGCTAAATGTAAGTCACCAGCAACTGTTCATTTTTTAACTGTATATTTTTTAACTGTCATTTTGCCACTGGCACACAATTATGTGATTATTTGTCATTTAAATTTGATCTACATTCTGAACTGATGTCTACACTGTGCCTTTCGGTCTGTTTTAGTGTCAACAAAAGTAATTTTCAAGATTTCAAAAAAACTTTTTAAATTAAATCTCTCTTCAGTATCAACTAAAAAGTCTGTATAATTTCTATTTGTTCATTGTCTGCAGGCAAAATTAATATCAAATAACATAACATTTTTATTATCAGTGGCTAAGGAAACCACTGAGGGTTTATGGCAATCATAATGTAAGGTCAATTTTTTAAAATCATTTTATTAGGATTCATAGGCAGTCACTCCACAATAATGTGCCATCTTTGGAATTCCATATTTTTACATTGCTGTGTAACTGTATAACTGTGAATGTATTGTCAGGTTGTATGAAACAGTATTTTGCCTTATTCAGTGTTTTTGCTAAGAGCAGCTTTTTGTAGCAAACAATATTCAAATGTCGATTGATCCTGTATGTTTTTTTTTCTCTGGTCATTGGTTTGGTTTGTGGTTAAACACTACAGCATTACTAAAGTCTTTGTACTGCCTCCTAAGAAGATATCTGTTGTAGATTCTCTATTCTAGTGCAGAAGCATGTCTCGTAAGGCTGTTTGCTGTGGTCTCAGTAGCCTGGAGCTGCTGCTCGTGGTCCTATTCCTGCTAATGACCGGAATCACAGTGGGACTTATCACAGTCTTAGCCATCAACATCAACTCCCAAACACGTAATAACACATTCTTAACCTAACTTATCTAAAAAAAATCCTTTAGATGGAGAGTAGGTTTCAGATACATGTCTACAATAGTTCCAGTGATCTACTCCTGCACAATTTCACAAGTTTCAAATATAACAACAAGAAGAACAATAACATCTGAAAACTACATTTTGATGTCTAGTTTATATATTTGTCACTATAAAAGTTATTACTGTACTTTTTTAAATAATACTTCTAATCTTTTGAACAATCATGAATGTGTAGTGAGAGGTTTCACTGACTGTAATAGAATACTGGATAGATTGTAGATGTTTTTTTATTGTGCCGATGCTGTACATTGTCATTATAAAACAATATTACAGTTAACTTCTGTTCATTATTTTGTTTTTCATTCTTATTTGTTCTTCCACCCCACTTTCATTTTTGTATGCCAAACACAGAGGAGCCAGAATACCCAATTCCCTCAGCAAAGCCTCCAGAGAACCCCTATCTGATTGGTGTGGGCAGAGCAGACTGCACTGGACCAGTCGCAGATGTACCACTGGTGAGTGGCCAACATCGCCTGTAGATTAGGAAAGAATATTGTACCTTCTCTGCATTTGGTGTTTAACCAAAAGTAATATGTTTCTTTAATTTCACCTATCGATGAATATAAATACTTCAATGGGGCAAGCCAGGGGCTGGGCTGGCCACTACTAAGGCATAGTATTGCTCTCACTCAAGCTAAAATGAAAAAAATAAACCTGTTCTAAATGTATAGTAAATAGCAAAAAATTTATTTAATATCATTATCAAAATCTCACTCCAAAAAATGAGAATTAATAGAATAAACAGAAATTGCTATTAAATAACGCATTTGTGAACAGATCATGAACAGAAGTTTATAATGGATGAGGCTTTCCGAACCCAAGTAAGACAATAAAGTTCATGAGGAATGATGCTGTATTTGGTATGTTCTTCATTAGAAGAAAATAATCTGGTGTATTGTGATTATTCTGGCATATTTTGAATAAGATGGGCTATGCTAACTTGGATCAGACCGCAGCAGGACTCCACACTCGCTTGTTCAGCAGGGCCTTCATTGTGGACGACGGAAGCAAGAGGGTAGTGTTTGTGAGTGCAGACATAGGCATGGTCTCCCAAAGACTGAGACTGGAGGTAATTTCATAGTCCTGGAAAGGAAAGTTCTTAAAAAGCTTTTGTAAAAAGTGTCTAAGCCGGGCTTTTAATGTAATCTAAAATCTGTAAGATAGTAAGAGCTTGTTTTTCTTTTCCATTTAATAAATATAGAATGCATTTCTAATTACAGAATAGTTGAATAAATGATAGCAGGCATAATACATTTCCTTGTATATTATAATAATAGGAAAGGTGCTAGAACAATAATAACTGTGTTCGGTAAGAAGCTGCAAAGGATCTCTCACATTTCACTTTGTTGTGATGTTGTAGGTGCTGAAGGAGCTTCAGCTGAAATATGGAGATCTTTACAGGCAGGACAACGTGATGCTGAGTGGAACACACACACATTCTGGACTGGCTGGGTATTTCCAGTACACCATCTTTATGATCACTAGTAAAGGCTATATCAAGTCATCTGTTGAACCCATCGTCAATGGAATTGTGAAGGTGCCATTTGTTGATCTTGACTTTGTTGTTTAGAACAACTGAAGCCGTGAAAATATTTGCTAACATCAGTTAATATCATTGTTAATAATATAGCAGATTGCTTTGTGTCGATTATTTAGTGTTTATGAAATAAAATCTCCAACCAGAGCATTGAACTGGCACATAATAATATGAGGCCTGGGAGAATCTTTCTGAGCAAAGGAGAAGTTGTGCATAATAACCTCAACCGGAGCCCGCATTCATACCTGAACAATCCCAAAGAGGAAAGGAACAGGTAAAATATATGTAATACTTTATGTCAAATATTAAAAACAACATATAAAACGTTTAGAATACCATATACTGGATACGTAGAGTTGACTGACTGTTAATTGTTGTCATATTTGATATGTATGATATGGATTGCATTGGGAATATTTGATCTTTTCTAGATACAAGTCCAATACTGATGAGCAGATTGTGAGCCTGAAGTTTGCACATTTGGATGGGGATGGAATGGGAGTTTTCAGGTAAGCTAGCTTTAAATCAGACTGGCTTTTGAGACATGATACTGAGTGCATATTACAACTTTGCATTTTAGCCATTTAAATTTCGAAAGCATGCAAGCAGTATTCCTAAAGATATCATTTAAGCCGCACAAAAGAATGTGTTTATCATAAATTATTACCAATGAGCATAGAGGCATCTCTAAATATTTAGACATTAAAAATGGAAAACTGTATGAATATGCTATTTGAAGTGCCTCGCTAGCAAGATTTCCATTTAATGTCTGATAAATACATTTTAAAAACATCACAGCAGCAACTGATTAATGTTAAAAATCAAAAGTGCTAGAGCAAGGGAGCTGGTAGCTAGCCCTAGCTGACCTAGCAGCCTGACAGCAGAGCATACCAAAGGTAAGCTTCTTTCCACTCCAGCACTAGAAAATTGCACACATTTGAGTTTTCATCCTGCAAACTTGTCAGAGGATGTTAGTCGGACATTGTATTGAGCTGTTAGCAACTACTGCAAATAGCAAATAGAAGGGAGTTCCTCTGAAGCAAGTGCTAAAGTGATGGATGGACACACACTGGGTCCAAGCCTCATGTTTGAAATGCTGTATTTATATCGTCTTTCCCATCATATCAGTCAACCGAAAACAAGCACTGTGCATATTTAAAAATAGTAGCATACTAAAGTTGGGGTTGATTGTACTTGTACAGAGGAGAAATGTTCTGAGCCTGACGCTTTCAAAACATCTCGTTTTATTATTAAAGCTTGGGCTCTGTTAAGAGGACACTATGAACTGGCAGCAAGTGTGCTATTATGTTGCTGTAAAATAAATGTTTTTTACATTACAGTTGACTAATTTGTTATATTGCACTTTTTTATATTTTCTAAGTACATTTTATAAACCGTTCTTCACCTAAATGAATTTAGACTTAGCAGTTTATACACAATAGTCACATTCCATATGGTTAAAGACATTTTTGTTAAGAAAAAGACTATAATAGACCTTACTGGCTGTCTGTTTCCCTAAATCTCTGTCCAACACTTCACAGACGGTGAAGCCATTACAAAAGAGAGAAAATGTGCAGCTTCCCATTGCACTTTACTTTCTAGTTTTAGAATAATGCTGGAAACTGCACAGAAAAAAATGCTCAGTTTTGTGTCAACAGTAACAAGACCAAGCTTTCTTTCTCAAAATGTCAGTAGCTTTTTGCTGAAAATAGTGCAATGAACATACATGGCATTTAGATTCAGAAGGTCAATAAACTTTTCAAACTGACCCCATAACACAGGGGTGTGGAACTCCAGTCCTGGAGGGCCGTGGTCCAGCACGGTTTGGTGACTTCCCTGCTCAGAAACACCTGGTTCACCTCCCAGTTAACTGTCAGGTTTAGTGAAAGTGTTTGAGGAGGCGAACCATCAAACTGTGCTGGACACCGAGCCTCCAGGACTGGAGCTCAACACCCCTGCCATAAAGTGGTACAATACAATATAATATCAAAACAGTGTTTAGAATACTAAACCACATCAACTGAAGGATCCACATCAGTTTGCACAGTTACAGACAGGTACGCTACGTAATAGAATAACAACTAAACATTGGTTCTCAGTTATCAGTTGTTCATCTGATAAGCCACACAACATCTAAATATGTCCAATCACCAAACCAGTAGTGTAGTGATTTCAGCCTGTGGGTCTCCAGGGGACAGCAGTGGAACAGCTAAGGGGCCTTTGGTATCTTTCATTTTATCATAACATTTTATGATAAAGTGTTAAATATTACAAATGTTATTTGTGATAATCTCTTGCAAAAATCAAATTTCAGTGCAGCTTGTTGATTAGTGTCATAAAATGCATGATTGGCAAAACTGGCATAACCAGCTAATTATATTCATAAATTCCTATTACATTTGGAATCGTTGTACATCAGGGACAATAGTTGTATAAAGAAAATATTCAGATCACTTTTGACATTGTGACGTCCACAGTCAGTGGCCACTGTATGTTATTTAAGACTTCTATTTTGAAATTGTGTTCTATGTATTCATAGTGTCTGGTGTCATGATGTCTTTAGTTACAGCTGTTTAGTGTTTCAGTTTAAGTGACTGTATGTGTTGACTGGTCTTTTGTATATTTGTGTGCCCTTATGTCAGTCCTCCGTCTTCTGTGCCACCTTCTTTCATGTTAGAGTCGTCTTCAGGTGTTTGGTTTACCAAGTATCCAGTTATGTGTTCTTTGTGTTTTTGACCCTCATGCCTTGTTTATGTTTGGTAATAAAGTGACATCAGGTAGAATCCTGTGTCTGTGCTTCCTTAGCCATGCCAGTTGTGACAGACATTTACTGCAGCGCTAGTTATACAGTCAATCTGATAGCCTGTCCTGATTATTGTTATATTACCTTGGATTTAAATAATTGAGTTAATTCAAATCTGTTAGGGAATGTATCATTGGGCAATTATAGATTCATGCTTATTTTTCATTTTTCTCGAAAGTGCTGAGCTACTCATAAAGAATTAACCTTCGCTGAGTTGCATTCAGAGGTCTGTAAAGAATTTGACTTTGTTGATCTGTTCTCAGCTGGTTTGCTGTTCATCCAGTCAGCATGAATTATACCAATCGCATGGTGAGCTCAGACAACCTTGGCTATGCCTCCTACTTGTTTGAACAGGAGAAAAACACTGGCTCATTACCTGGTGAGGTAAGATGTCTTATTCAGTACAAAAGCTTAAATTTTTTTTTTTTATCAGCAGTCATACTCTTAAAGAAGAATAGCTAACTAAATAAAGAAAAATGTGCTATAAGTAGATGTGTTAAAAAAGAATAGTAGCAACTATAAACAGCAAGAGACAGGATTACCATAGTGTGTCCTATTGTTCTGCCAGGGTCCTTTTGTAGCAGCTTTTGCCACCAGCAACAGCGGGGATGTGTCTCCTAACACTCGTGGCCCACACTGTGTTAATACAGGAGAGAAATGTGACTTCCTTAACAGCTCTTGTCCCATCGGTGGGGTAAGTTTCTCACATTCATTTAACATGTAAAAATGAGTGTTTCGAATTGTCTGTACTCTTTTACACATCTCTTTTAGCTCATGAACAACATGATAATTAGTGAACTTGTTGGGCAAATATCTAGCATTGGGATCTAGAAAAAAATCTACACAGACACAGATTTGTAGGTTTGTATGTGTGGTGTATTCATATCCTCCACAAAACACACCCCTGTACATTTTAATAGACATTTCACTAACTGGGTGAAAAGGATGTAAAATGTAGCCCGTGTAAAAGTTTTTAATTCATTCAGTTAGTTAAAGTTCCCTGTAGAGGATTATTTTCACTTTGAAAAAATCCATGACATTTGATTTGACTGAAGATCAAAACTTTTCTATACAATCTGTAGATACAAGTGATGTGTGAGTTGTGTGATTTTAAGCTGTAAAATATACAGATTGAACAATTAGTGCTTTCACTGCTTCAGTGTTGGGTGTAAGAAAATCATGTATCAGGGCTCCAGTGCGACTAGATTTTTATTTCAGTCGCCAATGGCGATCATCCCTCACAGCCAAGAGAAATTAAAATAAAAGTACAAGAAAAGTGACAGCACACAAAAATGTGCAGATACGCTCAGCCCGAGCCTTTCCTACCACACTATCACATGATTAGTTTTAGAAATTCTGGCTCTTTTTAATGAGTGGATCTTACCTCTAAGAAGATCCAGCTCATTTCCAGGCCATACTGCGAGTGTTGAAAGCACCAAGTAAACTAATACAGGTAGACATGGTTTCCTGACGCAAACACAATAAGACTGCATGACAAAAAATACAAACATTGTATTGTTTACAGATGGGCTTAAGAAATCATTTCAGAAAACATTTCACACATTCCTTTCTCTCACACACACACACTATGTGGTTACTATAGTGGCCCGGTATTAAATATATACAGGGCAGGCACTAAAATCCTTGGAACAGAATTGTCTTATTCTGTTTGTTGCCACTCTGTAATTTAAGAGTGTTCAATCTGCCAATGTGGTACAGCCTTAGTTCGTGAAAGACAGATACAACTAAAGATATCACATTTATATCACATTTGACAGAGATTATGGCTCCTAAAAAATAATACAGCTCCCAAATATTTTGTGTTTGGGAGCCGATGGGTCCTGGAGCCCTGGGTATATATAATTTTGATTTATTAACATTATTAATTTTGATTCTAAATTTTTTATTGGATCAGGGCGTTCCTTGAGTATGTGTGAACAGAATGTGTGAAGAGTATACATTATAAGAGTATACTCACTGAAGGGTTCCTGTATTTTAGCCTAACTTATCTTCATCCATGTGGTCACAGAGTAAAATGTGTCTTGCTTTTGGACCGGGGAACGACATGTTTGAAAGCACAAGGATTATTGGAGAAAATATCTACAGAAAGGCAAAGGTAAATGGTGTGTAAGTCATTTTAATATTCTGTAGCTTTGCCCTCCACACACACTAATACAGTGTACTAATGTGCAGGACCTTTATGGCAATGCTGAACAAGAAGTGCAAGGCGGTGTCAATGCTGCTCATCAGTGGGTCAATATGACAGATGTGACTGTCCAGCTGAACTCCACCCACAGTGTGAGTAGCCCTTGAAGAATTTATTTTAGCAAAAAATAAAATCATTTTTGGTCCATATTTTTGGTCCATGGGAGACATGTATTGAGATTTTATGTTGTTATTTGAAAGAGGTGTTTCCGAAATAAAAGACTTTGTTCTAACCATTAATCACTCCCCATATATGGAGCTCAAATATGGAGCCTACGTTGTAAAAGAAGCTCATGTTGAAAACATGCTTATGATGTCAACTGTGAGGGGCCCCTTGAGAAATAATTCATACTCTCTACTATACTCTCTCACATACACTACTATACTCTCTCACATACACCTCTACACTCTCTCACATACATCACTATACTCTCTCATGCACACTACTATACTCTCTCACGTACACTACTATGTTGTACACTACTACACATACTACACATACACTACTATGTTTGTTTTAGTACTTTGAGTCCCTACATTAATGAATTGGTACGCAAATACAATATTTTGTACCCAAATACAAAAATACAAAATCTTTTACCTTACAATGGGAGCTGGAAACCCCAACCCCACGAAATTAGCATTAGCAGCATGCGGTGAGCCAAAACAAAGACTTGTACACAAAAGAAATAACTCTCTCTACCCACATGTTTAGACAGGACACAGCATTATCTACATTATATCATGTGTGCCACAATTTTTCCAACAGGACAGCACTAAATCTTCTATGTCAATAAGGGTTAATAAATTAAATTTAATTACAATTCACAAAGTTGGAAAATCTTTGACCGTTTCTCTTTGCACAGTCTCTCTGGGTAGTTATACTCTGTTATACCCTTACCTCTTTGGCTCACCCCACAGGTTTTTTTCCTGAGATTTAAGTCTGGGGACTGAGATGCCATGGATGAAGGCTGCCTTTGTGTCTTAGGAATATGTTTCGAATCATTATCCTGCTGAAAGTCTCAATAAATAACATTTTCAGTTTTCTGGCAGAGGCCACAAGATTTTTATTTAAAATGATTTTGTATCTCACAGAGTTTATGGTGCCATGCTCTCTAACAAGGTTCCCTGGGCATCACATATCTTCAACCATACTTAACATTGGGCATAAGGGGATTTTCCAGCTCTGGTTTACATCATGTTTCTGCCTCAGAAATGCAGGAAGTCATGGTGACAGGAAACAGGAGAAACACAAAACTAATAGGATGGTGGACCGACACCTACTGTCGGTCCCGAAAAGAACTTAAATACTGAAACCTAAATCCCATAGCCCAATCAAAACACAAAGACCTAAACACAGCTGTCACTCATAATCAACAAAAACCCATGCTTTCCATAATAAAAGTCCCCAAAATAAAACCCAAAACCAAAACTGAAAAAAGGGCTGCCTCTAGTGGCCAAACACCGTTACTGCACACAGACATGACACTACCCCACCTCCAAAGACCACCACACCAACCCAAGGACGGAGGAGGGAAGCGGAGGCAACAGGAAGCATCCCATGAGCCCCACCTGGCCGTCTCTTAGATCTGCATCGGCTCGGGTGGGTCTCTTGGGACTCTCCCCTTTGAGAGTCCCTGTAGTCATGTGCGCAGCTCTCCTCATGAAGCCTCTCTCTGTCCTTCAGAGCGGAGCCCCCTATCTCGTCCGTGTTCTCATGCATGGAGCCCCTTCCTAGGAGCCCCTCACTGTCCGTGGGGCGGAGCCCCCTTCTGGGAGCCCTTCAGTGGGAAACCCCTGTCCTCGGCTCCGGGGCCCCTTACCTGGAACCTCTCACTGAGAGTGCACTGATCAGTTGTAGTAATGGTCACAGCAATCAAAAATGTATACCTAATACACTGAGGGAAAAATCTTTCAGCAAGAACAATGATCAAACTAGATCCATCTTAACCTCAGTTTTTTTTCAGTAGTTGTTTATTTTAATTTTTTTAAACCTCAGTTTAATGCATCAGCATAACCCCTGATCTACTCGGGCTAAAAATACAAATGAGGGCTTGTGGGAAAGGTCTCCTGAAGATCAATCGAACTATAGAGTGTTAAAAAAAACAAAAGAAGGCATAGAATATTTACATATTCGGCGTTATTGTGGGGATTTCCACGTAAAACTATGAGTTCAGTAATTTATATATATATATATATTAGTGGCGTTAATGTGCATTAATGTACTCTTATCGGGTGGAAAAAAAAAATATCACTGTTAATCTATTCACAATGTTGGGTTGGGAACTGGGTCTATACTATGCAAGCTATGATGACTTTCACCTTGATATTTTAGCTCGGATGTATACCTAGCCGAACTGCACTGTAGGGGGCGAGAACGAGTCTTCGAACCTGTGTGTATGCCTACTATGAAACAGGGACGTCACTAGGACGGAAAGACAAGGGGGGCTTAGCCCCCAGGGCCGTAGGAAGGAATTAGCTTGTA
>JBBPDC010000109.1:21220211-21234515 GCA_037974485.1 Hemigrammopetersius urotaenia
TTTTTTCCTTCTCTCTCCCCTGATATGTTGACTCCTCCCCCCCACCCCCCAAATTTTTTATAATTGTTTTTTTTTTTGTTTTTTTTTTTCTCTTTTCCTTTTTACCCTCCCCTTTATTTATGTTCCTTCCATTCCCGTTTGCACTGTCCGGCCTTGTCTGACTGTTTACTTAATTAAAAGAGACAATAATAATTAAATATATTAGTTTAATATTTAAAAACTAAAAACTATAAAAAAAAAATAAAATAAAATATTAAAAAAATAAAAATAAAAAAGGCTATGAATGATGATAGCACAGCTATACACACATCTGCGTTATCTGTGTTACTGACAGGCCGGGGGAAAAAAATAAATAAATAAATAAATAAACTTGAGTAAAAGCTTAATTACTATGATTTAATTATACTCAAAAACTGTAACAAATATTCCAAATAAATGAAATAACTGGGGGCTGGTCTCACGCTGTGGAGGAGGTTTAATTTTAATTTGCTTTATAGTTAGATAAAATAAGCATTCACCAATTTGTCACATCGGCTGCGTACCCATCCATAAAGGAGGCGGGGGGCGCGGACTTCCATTTTTCTCCAAAAAGGTCTTTATTAAAAAAAAGCAAAACAAAGGTGGCACAAGGACCGATACTCTTTTCCCAGAATACAAACGAAGGACAGGTGCACACTCAGGTTATTGTCTGTTCAAAACATGAACAGACAAACTCTTTATAGTGAACACGCACAAACTAAAGATCAATGGAAACATCATTGCTGATGTGGTTTTTCCAGACGCTCGCAGGACTGACCTCACTAGCTGCAATACTCTTGTTTTCTTATGCCAATAGATAACTCACTAAGACACTGGAACACTAAACTTGCTTTTTTGCAGAAAACCCACCTCAAACCATCAGATCAATTTAAATCTTAGTAAAGGGTAGGTGGGTCAGATTTACTAATCCTCATTCTCAAGTAGGAATGGAATTCTTCTTCATAAGCCTGTCCCATTGTCTCTGACCCTAATGGACATTTTGTCATTTCTGTGGTTAAAATGTATGGCTACACTTTGACTTTAGCAAACATGTATGGTCAACTTTTTCTCAGGGGAGACTTTAACTGCTGCCTTGATCCTACACTTGACTGGTCATCAGGTAAGATTTGTGTAGCATCAAAATGCTGGATGCAGTCTGTTTGGTGTTATTTCAGTCCCAGTGCTGAGCAGGATTCTTTTTTCTTCCGTGTTCATCATACTGTTTCCATAAGTTGTGAAAGTGAAAGTGAAACGTTATGACGTTTTTATTGATAAATTACAGTTGTAGTTGACATTTTACTTTCAGATAAATTCTTGTCACTATCTTCCTAGTGCTTTAATTAATTACTAATTACTGTTAATGACTCTATTAAAATAACCAGTAGTTCTTCTGTGGCACCCTCTAAATTTGCCTGTCCAATGACAGGCGCTCACAGTAATTTTTGTTTTTTGAATTTTTAATGCACATTTAAAGGTTGCTCAATAGTTAACAGATAGCCATATGGATAGATTTTTTTTAATTTTGTCATCAGTTTATCTATTTCCAGTTGAGAATAATTACTATAGAGACAAATGTTAATTAAAAATTAAAACAATACTTTTGTCACGGCTGGGGTGGCTAGTCCTCCTCAACCGTGAGCTTCCCCTGAGTACTGATGGGACTGGAGACCAAAGTTCCATGCTGTGAGACTTTATTTAGAATAAGGAAACAGAAGCCTGGCACAATGGCCGCAAGAAAAACAGGAAAAACTAGATATTGTTACACACGAGGGAGAAACGAGGTACAATGAGGCGATGGACCGATAAACTGAAAGAAACACAAACAGGACTAAATACTCTAAGAAATCAGGAGACTAACACAAAACAGATGGAAACCAAGGACACGTGACACAAGCAGAAACCCAGAAAACATATCAAAATAAAAGCACCTCAAACACGAACAGAAACAGAACAAAAACAAACCAACCAAAAGGCAACAAAAAAGCAGTGGCCTTCACCGGCCACTGACCGTACCGTGACAGTACCCCCTGCTCAGCGGCCCCCCGTGGGAACGCCACGGCATACAGGCAGGCCCCTTCCCCGGGCCTGCTCTGGGCGTGCCCCGCGCCCCGTGGTGTCTGGACGGCTGGCCCGTCCCTGGGCCAGAGCTGGGTGCGCACCGCGCCCCGTGGTGACTGGAAGGCTGCCGGCTCCTTCCTGGGCTTCCCCCAGGCTCTCCTCTGGCTCGGCTGAGACCATCAGCCCCAGGTCGCTGCTGCTAGCAGGCCTCTCCCTAGCCCCGCTAGCTGCTACTCTGACCCCCTCCGTCCCCCATTTCTAGCCTTAGAAATCTTCTAGCCTCCCCCATTATTAAACACGAAGAGGCATAAGGGCCAAACAAACAGAAACGTTGAAGCCAGGCAAAACACACTAAATCTAACAGAAGACTGGCAAATAATGGGAACTAAATACACACACACACACACACAGGAACGCAGGAACCAATAGGAACAGAACACCACTTTAACTTCAACACTGGCTGGCTGTGAGTACTCACCTGACCGTTGTACACTAGTGGCCGCTGACCAAGCACGTCACAATATCACTCAAATCAAAACTGATACCAGAAAAACAATTAATGCTCAAACCATCACTATATACCTCTGAGAGTTCATTTAGATGATAAGCGACAGGAAAACGTCTGTCAATTCTGCCTTCTGTCATTTCCACAGATCAAACTGGCTTTGTTAAAAATAGGCATTATTTACACAATGTTAGATGGTGGCTGACCTTCATCTTTGGACATGCCAGAATGTATTATTTCAATGGACATAGAGAAGGCATTGGGTTTGGTGATATATTTATTTCATATTTTATATTCACCCATTATTGTACTAACAATAATGACTCTGGCTATTTCTCTCTTAAACATGAAACCAGGAGGGGCTGTCTGCTTTCTCCACTGTTGCTTGCCGTTGCTATCGAGCCACAGACAGTGTCCCTAAGATCCAGTCAGATACAGAGGAACATACATTTTCAGCTCTTGAGGGGTGTATCGACCGGTTCTGGTCGGTTCCTCCACCTGCCAGGGCCAGCATGTCCCACTCACCCTGTTGGCCACGGTTTCCCATGGACCCTGTGCCTTGTGTGGTCCATTCATCTGTCACATACCAGCTTGGTTCGCTCAGGCAGGAGCGAAACTTGGAGACTTCCATAGTTTTGCTTTTCCTTTATTACTTCAAAACACAAAGTAAACGCATGGTGGCCAGAAAACACATCATGAAGCAGAACCAGCACGGAAACAAAATCAGCATAAGGTGAGGGTGAACTGTACGTCAGTACGTCATTCTGCGTGGTGGAGATTATTCTGCTGCGGTTCTCTCCCACTCTCACACACACGACCCTCCAATATAAAATTATTACTGATTACATGCAGGCAATTCCAATTACACAGAAAATATAAAATTAAATGCTTTTACATGAACAACCATGGCATGCCTGTTTATTCAGAATCCAGTATATGAGGGTCATTTCTAGTGCAACAGGTTCCACAAGTACTTCGTCCCAGGATGGATCCGCTACGTTTTCCGGATGATTATTTATATGAGACACAGTATTGCATATTTGTGTTAGTTATTGGAACCGTACATTTCTAAGAACATGCGTCGACCTAAAGCCCTTATGGTTGCACAGTCTGTGTGTATCGCTTTGCGTTACGTTGCCAGTGGTGCATTTCTGTACAGTGTGGGTGATGCTAGCAAAGCTAGAGTGTGCTGTGAAATCAGGAAGATTTACATTGCATTGAAGTCTTTTTAAAAATATTCATTACCTTTCCTGTCCACCGAGGCACTTCACTGGTCTTCACTGGTCCTCACCAAATTTTTTCTTGAGTCTTCACTGGTCCTCACCAAATTTTTTCTTGAGTCTCCACTGGCTCAGAGCCTCAGACAAGGCAAGTCAACTAAAATTCACAAATATACTATAGTTTGTTACACTACATCCTACTGTGTCTACATTCATTCTATTATAAGAATGTTTCCTGGCGTACTGCTTGGTGACAGAGGGTGTAACGGTCTGCTTTTCTGGTTTTGGTTCTGTTTTTGTTCTTGTTTTTGGGACTTTTATTTTGACTTTCAGTTCTGTATCACTTGTATTCTGTTTTTCACCTGTGTGTGTTTTGCCCTCTGATTTGGTTCTGTATTTAAGTCTGTTTGTGTTAGTCCTCCTTTATCCGTCTATCGCCTCATTTCGCCTCATTTTTGCACCTCATGTTTGCATGTTTGTTCCTAGTCTGTTATCCTGTTATTCTGGTTCCTGTTCCTGACGGCCCCTGTGCCTGGTTTTGTTTTGTAGTTCTCAGTTTTCAGTTTGTAAATAAAGTCACTTCTGCATGGATCCCTAGTCTCAGTTTTGGGCTGTGCCCCGAGGTAGCTCCCGGCTGAGGAGGTTAGCGACAGAGGGTACCCATGCCTACCCTTTCTTCTCATCAGTCAGCCAATAATGATGTAGGATGAGGAATGGGGTCTAGCAGTGGAAGACCACATGGATGGTAGATCTGTAAGATATTTTGATTCTATTGTAATTTTTTCCCCCAAGAAATGACAAACAGTAACATTTAGAGGCCTTTATTTTTTATTTAATCTTCCATATCCTGTTGGGGGAAGGGAAAGCTTTAACAACAACAGCTTTTACTGTGCTTTTACTGTGCTGATGAGGTCTGTGCTGATAAGGTCTGTGCTGATGAGGTCTGTGCTGAGGAGGGCTGTGCTGATAAGGTCTATGTTGAGGAGAGCTGTGCTGAGGAGGGCTGTATTGATGAGGTCTGTGCTGAGGAGGGCTGTGCTGATGAGGTCTGTGCTGATGAGGGCTGTGCTGATGAGGTCTGTGCTGATGAGGTCTGTGCTGAGGAGGGCTGTGCTGATGATGTCTATGCTGCTGAGGGCTGTGATGCTCAGGGCTCTGCTGATGAGGTCTGTGCTGCTCAGGGCTGTGCTGATGAGGGCTGAGAGTGTCGCCCACCTGGTTCTTTAGACTCCTGTACACAGCAAATACTGCATGAGTTTATGAGGAAAAGACAAATGTTCATACGGCTGTCTGAGCCAACAGAAATGGTTCCTAATCCTCCTGTGTCATGGATGTCATGTGAAAAGGGACCATTTGTTGCTTATATTTATCATGCAATCAAATTAAATTTATTTGTCACATACAAAGTACGGCATGCATTATTAGATTAAATACAATACTCACAACAGATTCTACTATTCTACTCGACTGTTCAGGATCCAAGAGGCTTGACACCTCCCACTACTGTAATGTGTTAGAATATTTGTTTGAGACATTTAACAGACAGTAAAGCAGAGAGGGTGAAACAGAGTAAAGACCTACCTTTAATGTATGATTGCACTTGACGGGAAAGAACAAAATCTAAGGATGTTCCTCCCTCAGTCCCCTCAGTAATAGGTCATGCACAGTTTTGTGGAAGGACCATCACCTCGGCTGGGGTACAGGCTGCTGGAGTAGGGCCCCCACCGGCTGCAGCAGCTGCATTTTTTTTTGGTGGCTAAATTATGCTAGTTAGATTACTGTTTACCATTCTGAAGAATATTTTTGTATTTGATCTTTACTTGCTGCCAAGACCTTTTCGTTCCACTCATGATGCTCCTGAAGCCAAATAGGCCTTTCTGGCACTTTCAGGCAATTTGCTATACCTTTAAATTTTTAAGTATTTCAGCTAAAAACATCTATGGCAAAATGACAAATATTGTTATATTCTGGAAAGCCCCAGTTATAATAATATGTAATATATATTTTAATATTGTGTAAACATGACAAAAAAACTATTTTCAAACAAAGTAAAAAAACACCCTTAAATATGTCTGAGCAAGACTTTTGAAGTTTAAACCTTGTAAACATATGTGTTAGCTACACAATGGTGTGTAGATTAGAGTGCTCCGGGCTGAGAGCTCAGGCAGTCTCCTCAGCTGGGCCCATTAGGAGCCGTGTGTGTGGGGGCACACTGTGATTGGTGGAGAGACTGTTTAAAGCCCGGTCGCTCCATAGTCACAGTGTGTGGTCACTGAAATCCCATGTCTGACAGCCATCACCTTGGGGAATTCTGAGTTAGAAAACATATCGGTAGACTCTGGAAACATATTGCCCTGGGGTTTACACTGGTGCTGGGGAAAACCGGGAGAGAGTGTGTGCGGACTGTGTACGGGAATCTCTTCTGTTTGAGGACAGCCACTAGGACGAAAAGCAAGCTTTTCACTGGCCGGATGGAGAGCAGCAGCATGAGAGAGACGAAGGACAAGGATCTCTAAGGTTGTTCCTTCTACGCTCTCTTCCTCTCTCTATCTCTCTCTGTGTTATACAGGAGGAGCAGGAAAGCCGTGTGAAAGGTCTGTGGATGGGAAGTACTGTACATTGCCAGTGGGCTAAGTAAGCTCCCTGTCTGCACGGAGTGCACTGGGACTATCCTAAGGACTTTAGCAAGTGCTGAGGACGTTTCACTCCTCGAAGAGAAGCCGTGAGGCTTGCTACGTATTTTGAGTTGAACTGTTATATTTAGTTTGTAAATAAAGACTGCCTATCTGGATCCCTGTTGCATGCTGTGTCCTCCCCATGCAGACATGACCACTACAAGCTAAGGGTGTTACTCAGTGCCCCCTGCTGCACAATGAGCCAATCGCGCCACTGCTATTCATGTGTTCAGATTGCTGTTTTACATCTGAATAGCTGGGTGCAGGAGAGAAAACAACATGCCTTTTTTATTCTATTTACAAAGCGCCATTGATATATTTTATTTTAAAACATTTATACTTGAATCTGATAATTGTTTTGGAAAATTTAAAAACTCCCTCTGGTGAGAACTTAAGACTGAGAGGTGGTGGTAGCCTAGTGGTAGGATATTTACCTCTGGACCAAAAGATCGTAGGTTCGAATCCTACCTTCAGCACCACCACAGGGTCCCTGAGCAAGACCCTTAACCCCAAGATGCTCCAGGGAGAGACTGCCCCCTGTAGGTAGGGAATGGAAGTCGCTATGGATAAAAGTGTCTGATAAATGTAAATATAAGCTTAGGCCTCAGAGGACTAATAATTACTATTATAGACACATTTGTTTAAGATGGACCCATATGATAACATGCCATCCTGTTTTTAAATTTGTTAAAATAGCCTGCAACTGGTAAAAAGATACATATAAAAGGAAATGCTGCATTAAAGTGACTACATTTTGAAGGTTTGAAACTGTTGTTAAATATTTAGTTTTTAAATAGTTGTTAGTTGTTAAATAGTTTTATACCCTTAACACAAAGGTTACTTAAATCATGTTCTTACGCATTTAACCTGCCAGTTATTTTCTGCCATGCAGCTCTCAAGCTTTTATCATGCAGCTGATGTTCCCCTTTATGGTTATCATTTCTTTATAGTCCTCATAGGCTTACATGAATAATTCCTGCTCTGCCACTGAAAAGAATGGGGTTCTTTCTTTTCCTTCAATCTTTACTTATCTAGTATCGATTAAGGGGGCTGCCTTTTATATCGCGTGGACATGCACAAGCCTTGCGTTCCACGCGATATAAATGGAATACACCCGAGTTTTGTTCGTGGAACTCAATGAGCCTGACGTGAACTGCTAGGCTAACTCAAGCGAGGCTATTTCAAATAAGCCTCAAGTTTATAATCTAATTTCCGTGAAAGACCCCCAAGGGGCCCTCGCTGTCCTGAATTAACTAAAACACAAAGCAGGTGAGAAAATAAAGAGACAGTAACCCCAGTATTTATCTTATACATCTTATACTTAAACAACAGTGGCACCTAGCGGCCTCTGTCTGGGGATGTTACTTGTTGCTGTTGCTCCTATTATTGTATCAGTAATGTTTCTACAACTTTTCATTTTATTTGACCAAATACTACTTCTCTCATAATTTTTGTGATTGTGCTCTTGAGGGTTTGTATGGTTTTTTTTCCTTTTGTTGAGAAAATTATCTAAATAAATCATACATCATAATATGCTTGCACAAATGCATATTTAAATGTTCAAAGTCTTGTAAAAACTGATGTTTTTTGACATGGGGTTAGCACTGTTGCTGCACAGCAGAAAGGTCTTCGGTTTGACTCCTGGGTTGGGTGCAGGTCTTTCAGTGTGGAGTTTGCATGTTCTCCCCGGGACTGCATGGGTTTCCTCCGGGAGCTCTGGTTTCCTCCCATCACCAAAATAGGCGAACACTGGGGATAGGTCAACTGAGCACACTAAACTGCCCTTAGGTGTGAATGTGAGCGTGAGTGGTTGTCTCTGTATGTGGCCCTGCAGTGTGCTGGCTACTGTCCGGGGTGTAACCCACCTTCAATCATAGCAGCTGACATAGGCTCCAGAACCGCACCTCCGACCACAAGTGCAGGACAAAGGAGTAGAGGATGGATGGGTGGATGGATTTTATATGTATGCTTTTGGTCTGTGATCACTGTTTTCATTGCCATAGTAGAAAAGCTGTAACAATGACATCAGAACTGAACTTAATTTATTGATGCTTAATGACACATTCAAAATGATCCCATCTCTTCCCCCTCACTTCGCAACACATTATCATTTGGAACTAAAATATCTCCCAGCCACCTACGTTGGGTTTCAAGATAATGACTGAGACATCATCATATCAATATTCTAAAACAACGTTATATTAACAATGTTGGAATCCTGGTACAAAAATAGGATCTAAGTGCTACACACACTTTAATACTGTAACTGCTTAGCAATCTTCATATTTGACAGTGTTAGTGTTACAAGAACAGTTTCACATTCATTCATTTGTTAAAAGGATGAGGTGGGATGAAGCGTTTAGCTTTTAGTAGGTAGCAGGCCTGGATCATTATAAATGTAATATGTAAAGAAAAAGACAAACAATATGTGTGTTAAAAAAAAGAAAAAAATGAATAGACAAAATACACAGCAAATATGCACAGAAAGTGTGGGTCAACTTTCATAACATTAAACATTCCTGATGTTTTGTTTGATAAACTAAATACTGAAACAAAACAAGCCTAACTTTAAATATGAAAGAAATATTAAATATATCTATGGCGAGATAGGGACTGCATTCTTGATAGCAAGAATAGCTCATTTAAAGGTAGCGTTAATAAACACTGAAAAGGGGTTCAAGCAAGTATGGAGGTCAATATGAAATACACTAAATAGTATCTTTGGCTAGTAAAATAAATTTTTATTTCTTCTTCACTAACAATGTGTTCTTATCGAATCAAAAATGTTTTTGACCACGTTAACCTTAAGTTCCATAGTATTTATCATCATCTAATGGACATGAAGGACCTGTATTAATAGGTTATAAGGTAGGTGGACCTGATAAAGTGGCCAGACTGTTGAAGTTGTTTGTAGTTCTTTTAACAGATGAGATTGAGACTGTATTGTTAAGATCACTCAGATTGTCCCTTCCTGAGTTAAGTAAAAAAAGATGACTTGTGTTGTATTATGGCTGGGACAGTTGTTAAACCACGCTGAATTATTACTCTGTGCTACTAAAGTAATGTTTTCTGGTTAGGCAATGTGGGACACACTGCATTGTGCAGTTGACTGAGTTTGAGTTTCTGGTGGGTTTTAGAACACGCCATAGCCATCTCCACGGGGCGCCACGGCAAATGCTGGATAGCCCTCATAGGTAGTGTACGCCGCCAGGTCCTGTCCCAGAGACACAGTCTGTTTGAGCTGGGAAGCAACTGTGGCAGCGGTGTTAGCTATTGCATAACCTGGAGCATCATGGGAGAGACAGGAGAGAGGGTTATAACCCAGTGTTCAAACTATTGGTTGTCTTTCATGAGTTTAAGGAAATGAGTTTAATGTTTATTGGTAAAGAACAATCTTATTTTTTCATATGATGACTATGAAGCATCAAAAAAATTAAATTAGCGTTGTTGTGTTAATCCGCGAATGCTGATCCGTTTAAAACTGAGGGATTACTGTACTATGTTTATTAATTTACATTAAACAGTTTTGTTGGTTTTCACAATATACATTTTTATGCCAATGTATTGTTTTTTTGCATCTTTTTTACATATATAAAAACATAACAACATAAAACGTGGTCTGCAAACAGTTATGTTAAAAATCAGTTTATGAATAATTGAGCATGAAACATTGCTGAAAACAGTTTGTTACATTAAGGAAGTGTTACATTAATTTCTTTGAAAATCAGCAAAAAAACATAATTTGACCAGGGGCATTCAAGTGTTACAACTGTACATATACCTGTTTCCAAAACATGCACCAAATTAGAAATACTAAATACTTTATACTCCGCATCCTCACTCTAGCTATTCAGCTAAACATATGCTGTATAATCAAACTATTTCTGCTTTTCTATCTTACGTGTAGATAATAGCTTTGATAATAGATGTTGTATCTAATCGATTTCTGATTTTAAGGACTCCTTTAAGACTATATGCTAATGTTTTACAGCCTATAATGCCCAGACCTCAAAAAAGAAAGACTCTACTGTGCATATTTATCTCAAACCCATGTGCTTCTTCAAAGCAAAACACCAGCAGTCATAATCAAGTCATAATAAGTGTCTTACAGACCTTACATACCTGGGAATGCTGCAGCAGCGTCAGTGCTCTCTGTCTGCAGTCCTAAAGTCTGAAGGGCATGCTCTGCAGCATGGATTTTAGCTTCATCTACTACTGCACTCAGCTTTGCCGGGGTAAATGGGTGTCTGTGGGGTTTATAAATGAACAAAAGTAACAATGTTACTGAAAATGTTACTTCCTTATGACTATTTAGCTTCAATATATTCTTTGGATACCGTCAACAAATGGATACAACATATTGTAGAGTGAACATTTATTGTTTTCAATTTTAAAAATTGAATTTCATTAAAGAGGACACTATAAAAGTAAACCTGATTTGAACTGAACTAACATGCTGGGGTACTGGCTGGCCAGAGCAGGGATAGTGATTTTGTATAGAAACAGCTGCCTCTGGTCTGGTCCAATGGCAGAGTGAAGCTGATACACAGGCTGTCCCCAGTTATTTTTCTGACAGATATCCTCCAAGATCTGCAAAATGCAAAGCATTGCCTTTTTAAGCAGATGTTTCCTCCATAGGAGTAGTACAAAGACTGGGGTGTGTTTGTCTCATGGACAACAATCACAAAACAGGCGTGTGTGTACCTGTGGCGCATTCTTAATGCTCTGGGGTTTTAGGGTCACAGGGTTCATGGGAGTGAGCTCCATGCCCGGGAGCAGATCGAAGAGTTTGTCCTCTGGACGTTTGTCTGTCTTTAGTTGGTAAGAGGGACAGCCACGGCCAACACTCGCATAGGCAAGGTACCCCCTGCCGCCCAAACCTCGCACTCCCGCTGCCCCTACAGGCACATTCATGTAAATTTCTAGGAATGCAAGAAGGCATTAAATCAAATCAAATCATTAGAAATCAAGGTTTCAATCAAGAATCCTTACAAGCAAGCATAGTACTCCTTTCTGATTTTCTTTTCAAGTTGTGCAGATTTTTTGTGTCATTGTATTTGTGGAATTCATGAACACACTGATACCCAAAGACATATGATTGACATTACATGACTGTATTATGCAGGCATGGAGAACAAACTCAAAAATGCAGCATTGTGTGCCACACACACACACACACACACACACACACACACACACAATTTTCAACAGCTTATATATATATATATGAATTATTCATATATATGAATTATATATTTTTTAATATATGAAAATTTTAAAAAGTCATGTTAGCTTCCATGCAAAACTAAAGAAGCAATCTTAGGACAATGCAGTTGTATATTAGCCAGTTGTTTAATGCTAAAACCCACCTCTTACAGATGGTGAGCGCACAATCCCACGCGTCGCCACATGACCTTTTGCTGTGGGGAAGCGAAACTGGCTTGGAAGAGCTGCGTATGCATGTGGGGCGTAAAACATTGGGGCACCCAGGTAGGCAGCCGTGGGGTCATACATCTGGCCCAGTGTATAGGTGTAGTCCCCTTGCAACAGTGCAGCCCCCCGCCCTCCTGTGCCACGAGTATAGCGAACATAACTATCCTTATCCACCGGCTTGGCTAACGTCACTTCTATGGGAGACCCATCAATCACCTATAGAGGTATAGAGGTAAAATGTTTGTTGATCAGTCGATTCTCTCTGCACTACTGTTCAAAAGTAGTTCAGTTGTAAGTAGCTTATTTCTGTATAAAATGTATTACACATTTATAGTAATTATTTGTTATTACATGCTCACCATAGAAGTTTCAAATAGAAGGTTTTCAGGATGTCAATTTTGTATGAGGTCATTATGGAATCTACAGCTCTTTTCATCATTTTAGACACATACAATATCTTTTTTAAACAATATCTATAAATATGTTTTTTTCACGTGTATTTGTATCTCACAACTGAATAATAGAGTCAGTAGAACAGTTTAATACATGCATCTGCAGCTGTATTGATTTTATATTATTAAAAAATATACAGAGGTGTAACAGAATTGAACAAATGTAGAAGCATGCAGTGCACACAGAAAATGTTCAGACCCCTGAACCCCCTAAGTTACCTTCATTTTGTTATGTCTAAGACTATTATTATTATTTCTATAATCAGTCTACACCAGTGTTTTCATCATTTACAAACAATACTCAGATTCTTCACTTAGTACTTGATTCCGGCACATTTAGCAGCAACGACAATCTCAAGTCTTTAGTGAATTTACCTACAAGCTTGGCACATCTTTCTTTTGGAATTTTCTGCCCTTCTAGGCAGAAGGGTTTGATGGGGAGCTTCTGTGCACAGCCATTGTCAGGTTTTTCAAGAGATATTGTCCAAACCTCTTTTCAAAGAGGTTTCCTGAAGCTATTCCTTTGTTGTCTTAGTGGTATGAAGATAATTGCTATATATTTTCTGCTTTCATCTTTATCTCTGTCCTGACTAATCTCCCAGTCCCTATTACAGTACATCCCCGCAACATAATGCTGCCACAGTGTTTGACAGTCGGGGTGGTATTAATTAGGTTGCCTGCTTTCCTCCAAATGTCATTGGGAAATAGTTAAATCTTTGTTTCATCAGACCAGAGGATTTTCCTGAATACAGTCTGATAGTCCCTAAAGTGCTGGTTGGCAGACTCCCACTGGCCAGTCATTAGCCTTTTAGTGAGAAATCATGGATAGTAGTACAAGCCTGAATGTTGGAGTGCTGCATTGATGGTTGTCCTTCTGTACCATTCTCCCATCTGCACAAAGAATGTCTAGATCTCACTCAGAGTGACCTTTTGTTTCTTGATTATCTGCATGAACAAGGCCCTTAATCCCTGATCACTTAGTTTGGATGGCCAGATCTAAGAAGACGTCTGGTGGTCCTGAATCTATTCTGTTTGAGAATGATAGAGGCTACTGTGCACTTGGAAACCTATAATGCTGCAGAAATGTTTTCATATTTCCCCCCAGATCTCACCACAATCCTGTCTCACAGGTCTGCTGACAAATCTCTGGACCTCATGGCTTGGTTTTCACTGTGACATACTCCATTCAACTGTGGTGTATATGCAGTTGTGTGCATTTCTTAATTATATCTAATGAAATCAATTCACAGGTCGAGTATGCCACCAGTTAAAATTCAGTTGAGGTGTAGAAGCTTCTCTAGGACCACTGAAAGGATGGACTATTTAATTTTTTTTTATTTTGAATAAATTAACAAAACACTGGAAAATTTGAATGTAATAAATTTCCAGATGAGTCTTAGACATAACATGGAGACATAACAAATGAGAACAACTTTAAGGGGTCTAAATTCTTCCGGATGCATTGTATACTATGTGTGGAAAGAGTATATGGAACAATGTGTGATAAGAGCTTACCTTTCCATTCAGTGCATTCATAGCTGCAATGGCATTCTCTCTATGAGAGAAGTGAACAAAGGCGTAGTCCCTGATCTTCTTCACTCTCTCCACTGCACCTGTGAGATTGTCACATACATTTTTTAACTCTGCCTCCAAGCTTCAATAATGTCTTGAAACGGTTTTCAACTTTAATTTTCCATTTACTAATAAATATTTTATTTATACAAGAGCATAAAATTTAGCCCACATATAATGTGTGTTAATGTACCAAAAACACATTATATTGCACTCTCTTTTAACACTCTGCCACGGCTTGGCCAGTGACCGTTAGGGGTCACTGTTTGTGTTCTGTTTGTTATGGGATTTTGTGTCTTTTATTTTGATATCCTGTTCTGTTTTGTTCATTTGTCACGTGTCTTGTTTTCGGCTGTTTTGTGTTTTCTGCT
>JBBPDC010000109.1:21234615-21256185 GCA_037974485.1 Hemigrammopetersius urotaenia
GTCTTTTATTTTGATATCCTGTTCTGTTTTGTTCATTTGTCACGTGTCTTGTTTTCGGCTGTTTTGTGTTTTCTGCTTTAATGACTGGCTGTATTTAAGTTCTGTTTTTGTAACCTTCAGTTGTCAGTCAATCGCCTCATTTACACCTCATTTTAACCTGTTTTTCCTAGTCTGTGTCTGTATTCTCGTTCACGTTCCTAGCGGCCCTCGTGCCTGGTTTCTGTTTCCTGTTTTGTTTTTGTTTAATAAAAGCCGTAGCATGGATGCCTGTGTTCCAGCCTGGTTCATGCACAGAGGTAAATCACAGGGGCCGGTTTACCCAGCCCCTCGTGACACACTCACTTTGCTACAGTGTCTTTGACTAAAATATGATAATGATTTCTGTCCTTATTGATTGCTCTTTACTGCTCCTCTTCCAAAAATGTATCTGGTTGAAATGTGGAACAATCCTCAGACATGACTAATAAATATAAACTTCACTTTATATAAATGTGTCGTGACACTGGTTAATTTAAAATAGGCCTAAGGTTGAGCGCTATAAAGATATAAAGTAACAATATGCTTTTTTGAGCATACGGTGGATATCATTTGTGCTTAATGAGCCCAGCAGTGTTCACACCTGAGAGATATGATGGACTTTCGCACCTGAGAGCAGCTGAGAGACTGCAGCTGAGAGTCTGTGGAATTCTCTTGCCCTGCTAACGATCTTTCACTTAAGTCTCTCAGAAGTTAGGATGAGCTAAAAGGATAAGCACCAGAAAAATGAGCTAGCCACTCATGAACCAGTATAACACTTCACCCATTTAACCCTTGCCACTTGCATCGATGCCTGTATACAAGAACGGATGCCTGTATACTAATGCTGGAAGAGAAAGAAATGGGTATCATCCGTCCCTAACCCCAGACTGCCTACCTCTGCGGCAAACAGTCCAGCTGTATCTCCCACTGAGCTCTCCCGGGGGATCCGTCCTGCCTTTACTGGGGTGACTCATGTCTTTTGCTCCTGCCCCTGGTGACTGGGAAACAACTAGATCCACCCATAAGCGGGAGCAGCTGGATAATTTTCCAAACTGTCAATTACATTCAACTAACAACCATTTTAAAGTATGATACCATTACTCATCCCTTTCTGGTCACTGAGGATTCAGGTGCAGCAGGTAATTTCATGGATGAGTTCCTACCCCTTTCAAGCCTGTGCCATCAACTCTCTCCATCCTGTCCCATGGATGCCCCTTGGGAAAAGGCAAGGACACCCATACCACCGTCCCAGTTCAGCTCCATGACAAGCATGACAAGACCACCCACTTTCTCCTCATAAAATCAGCAGAGCTCTGTGTGATCCTGTGCCATCCCCGGTTGATTAACCACAGCCCTCGTATTGACTGCCATGGACCGCTCTATCAAGGATCAGTTCAAGGCTCACACCAACAACCCCCTAGACCAAGGGTGGACTGGGACAAAGAACGGCTATGGCATTTTAAGCAAGAACTGCTCACCACATACAATTATGCACATCAGTGCGCTCCTGTGAATGTGTATACCAACATATTAGTATTCAATAATAGTAGTATTCAGCAATGTAATATTCAATTAAAGTTGTAGCTGAAAAATTATGTAGCTGTATCTTTTAATGAATATTTGGGGAAAAATATTCATTAAATAAGCATGTGAATATTTCTCCAGTTATTGTTAAAGAACTATCTCTTTGTCAAACTGGAGAATAGTATGTTCCACATGTCTGACACTGCATTCTTAAATCATTTCTACGTCATTTCTAAGGGTGGCCTCCGCATACATTTCCAAAAGAATGAGGTACTGCTGCATTCCCTAAACTGTGAAGGCCCATGGATGCCCCCCTTTCATGTCACATGGACAGAAACTGGCAACTCTAAATTCAAGGAACTGTGAGAGAGGCTTAACATGTGGCAAACATGTCCTGCTGACCTCCATGTCCCTGTTATAGCTTGCTCTGTGGTGTTGCGATGCGGAGCCACTATTCTCCCTTGGCTCCCCATCTTGTCATCCAGTGCACTCTTAAGCTTATCAAAAGATGCTCTGCAGGCATGAGAAAAGTGTGTCAATGTATGTATGGTCTGCTGCCAAAATAAAGAGGCTCCACTGAGGACCAAGCAGGCTCTTCCATCCCTGGGGTATTCCAGGCAGACCCTTTCATACCTTTCGTTAGACTTCATCACAGGCCTGTCCATGTCAGAAGGTAACACAGTCAAATTGAATATAGTAGATAGAATTTCCAGAGCATGTCTCCTTGTGCCTTTGGATATAACAGGGTGACCTGTTATACCCCAAGTGGCCACCTGGTGGAGGTATTTTCTTTCTGTCCATTTCACTCCTGATTACTCCCACATGTCTTCAATTCCCCAGTATTCATTCCAATCCTTTCCCTGTTCCCTTTACATCTTTACCCAGTCTAGCATTCCTGCTTACACCCTTTTCAGTTCCTTGCCTTTTTTCCATTTCAAATCTTTTTGGCAGACCTAATTGGTTTCTCTTTTAGTTTCTTCTGCTCCTTTTGCTCGCTCTAGGCATTTTTTCTCCTTTCAACCATTCACCTTTCCTGCCTTCATTATTTCTGGCCAGACCTCCGTAGTCATACTCTTTTTTTGTATTTTGTAGATGTATTATTTTTCTTAATGTATTTTTATTATCATTTAATTTTAGGTCATAGCTAGCTAGGACCTGTCTTTGATACAACTTTTTTTTTGTCTGTTTCAACATATCAAACCTTTCAAAAACTAAAGATTGTGATGTGTATCACAATCTTTGTATCAGAAATGTCTAGTGTATTGTGATTTTACAGACTAGAGTAAAAAGCATGATTGTTTTAAAATGTTTCCGTAGCTCAATAATCTTCCATTTTAAAAAAGCAAGAAGAATTTTGTTTTCCCTAAGAGCTTCACCTTTGACCATTCCAGGATGCCCATTTAGAATCAGAGGCCGGCTTGGTTTATCTGTGCAGGGTTGGACCCATTCATGTATTTAGTTTGAGAAAACATAGTAAACTCAAATTTGACTTCCTGGTTTTATATTAAGGTGAAAAGAAATAGAATTGAATTGGAATTTCAGGAAACAGAAATACATTAAATCTTATGAACCACATAAATGACATATGAAATAAATACAAGGATGATTATTCCATGTTTTGCATATTAATTCCTTAAATTACTTTTACTTATTGATTTATTTTCATGATTGTCTCAATCCTCACTTGGTTCACAGGTACTATCCTGAGCCAATGGGCACAAGGCAGGCACCAGCCCACCACACGGTGCACACATCTTTCAAACACACGAACGCTCTATTAAAGCTCCAATTCACCCAACACACACGTTTTTGTGCTGTGGGAGAAACCCACGCCACCATGAGGAGAACAGGATTCTACTCTGATCACTGCACCTCCGTGGGCCTTCTTGATTTGCATTTTTCTTTCTGTACATGACTGTCCATAACAACATTTCCCAGAACACCACGGTGAAATAAAGAGTATAAATAGGGAAAGTCAAGTGTGAGACTGGAGATTTTGTGTTAGATTGTAGATATTTTTGATTGACTTTGGGTTTTTTGTGTGTAATCTTGGACTGTTTTAAGAATTTGTGTATGCCGTCTGGACTGCAGCATTAAAACTGAGATTTGGAATTCCTATTAAACTGGAAATGGTAGTTCCTACAACTTCAGGTAACCGCAGTCCATTTACATTTATGGCATTTAACAGACGCTTTTATCCAAAGCGACTTCCATTCCCTAACTACAGGGGCCAGTCTCCCTGGAGCAACTTAGGGTTAAGGGTATTGCTCAAGGGCCCAGTGGTGGTGCTGAAGGTAGGATTTGAACCTCTTCGAACCATGACATCTTGGCAAGTATCCTACCCACTGAGCTACCTCCACCCACTTACAGTTTGTAAGTCTTTTGTTCCAACAGAGCATTTTGAAAGTATTTTCAGGAGTACTTTTACTAGCCATTCCTGCCTTTTCAGTACTCTTGGTAAGATTTTGCTTTTGACACATCACATATAACAATTTATTAAAAACATATTGGTGTAAACAATATATTTAAATCATATTGGTTATATGCTACTTACACGCCATTCACACAGACAGTATGAGATACCATGTATAGTAAACCCCCTGCTTATTCCCCCTGCAGTCGCAGCTTCAGTCTCTCCCCATTTTTTTGCTGTTGTGATGCCCGGGCCTCGTTCACCACACCCTTTGTCCTGAGTTGTTTATGTTTATGAGTGTGGTTGTTATGATTTCCTTGCTCAGCGCTGTGCCCAAACATAAACAACGCAGCATGAGGATGAGGCGGACAAAGCCCTGGACTTCATAGCTTTTTCCGTGGCAATATATTTCTTCATGCATTTGAGTGCTAAATTGCTAAGAAAAATATAATGTATTAATTATATTATCAAATACTAACGCAAATTTAGCTACATTTCCACATAAAATATAACTGTACATTTTTGGTACTGTCCAGAGAACACAAAGAAAGTGTGTCTTGGGAGGTGGGAGGTAGCCAATCTGAGAATGTCATTTATTTCTCCTTGTTCCTGATTGGCGGCTGCCCTGTGACGGATCTCTGACAGCTACAGTCCAGAAATTCAGCTTATATAAATGCCCCAAAACAGTAAAAAAAAACAGAATTAACATTTCATTGACTTTAATTCCACTTCCTGAAATTCCAGTGCAGTTCCAATCCAGTTTCTTGTAGTTGTTGTTCTGATTCCTATTCCCTTTCTTTATTTGTCCCTACCCTTATCTCAGTTTTAATGTGCATTTTATTTGGAAAGAACTATATCATTTACAACAAATTTTCCTGCACACTGTAAGGAAAATATAATTGGAATTATTTCGATTACCCAGTTTGATAGCGTTGAACTCCTTCTCTATGGTCTCCTCTGTTGTGGCCAACATTAGGTTCCGAACATAGAGGATTTTCACGGTGGCCATGGTGTCCTCATCAACCTCCACTTCTGGCTCTGCCCAGTCCACAGCAATGGTGTGACCCCACAGCTGGATCCGGCCTGCACCGAAAGTGTCACATTGTGTCTTGATTTAGCAATAAAAGCAAACTTGTCATATCAACAAAATCCCCTACACTAAAATAATACACTACACTACAGTTCAAAAGTTTTGTAAATGCTTGAGATTATTGATACTATACACAATAATAATGTATGTACAGTGTAGATCTAAATATTATAAACTGTAAAAGAAAAAAGTATTTGGAAGGCTTTACTCAATATCTTAACATTTTGGAGTGTTAAAGGCTATTAAACGGTAAAGAACCTACTCCATAAACTGGGAATACTTTTTGTAAATTTGGCGACCACTTGACTAAATACAAGAATTTCCTAGATATTTTTAATTCTTTTGGCATTCTTTGTTGTATACAGCTTTCTCTGTCAGTTTTATTGATCTGCTGCTCTGCCAATCTTTCAGAACTGAACTTTACAGTTCTTTTGTAATTATATTAAAACTGTTATAAAGTTGCACAGGATTTCCAAATGTAAATAATTTCATACATTTTCTGTAAGGTTTTATATGAGAGAAAACCAAAATTGTAAAAATACTGCTCTAGAAGCACTCTGGGAAGTTGTTCTCATTGCTGCGAATGCCAACAGAGAACTGATAGAAGTTTCTATTTTTTCTAAATAAGTCTTTACCGGGCAGCAGCTTCCTCCTGGCCATGGCAGCAGCACGGTGGCTCTCATACTCCACAAAAGCAAAGCCTCTGTTTTTGCTTTTGTCCGCAGCACTGGGGTAAACAATCACCTCCACCACTCCATCCGTCACTTTCTTCATCTCAGCCAAAATTTCCTCCTTCTTCTTGGTTTTCGGAATGCCCCCAACAAAGAGGCGACAATTGTCTACACTGGCACAAACGCCCAGTAGACGTCCACTCCTACAGCAAGACCACAGAGTTATGTCAGTTATATATATCACTGATCTGTTTAGTGAAATATACTCTCTTTTAGATACCACTAAATCTGTCAGATGCTACTCATACCAGCACCACACACACTACAATGTCCCTATCCTGTAAGTCTTACGGCTGTGTTGAGAACAAACCACTTCCCAGATAATAACAATATTGTAGAAACACACTGACCATATTAAGCCTGAAATCTGTCTGTAAAAAAGACCCAAACCAGCTTTTCATTTAAGTGGAGGAAACCTGTATGTGCTGTAATCTATAAAAATAAAGAAAACCATTCACAATTAGAAGCAACCAACTCAGGCAACACCAGGACCAGTCTTCAGAAAGGAGTCATATAAAAGGATTGAGTCTTAAACCACATCCACTAGTCTGTGGCTTTTATGAAGATCTGGATGTGGTTTAAGCAGGTTGAGAGAGACTTTGATGACATATTTAAACTATTTTGGAGACTTTTGAATACTAGTATTTGAAAGCAGCATTAGCCTTGTAGCCTCAGCGCTAAGCTAAAGTAGCAACATGTGGATATCGAACATGTTTTGGCTGATGGACTACATCGGGGGTAAGTGGAAACCTTTCAGAACTATTCTTTGATGCAAGTTAAAAATGTAAGTTAGTAACTTTGGCTGTTAGTTTTGGCTAGTTTCAGGCTAGAAAACTTAATTCTAATGGTTTTAACGCCAGTTTTAGTTACCTACGATGCAAATTAGTTTTTAGTATGGGTTTATGTCATACCTGCAACAAAAACCAGCCTTTTAATATTGCCCACAAAAAAACTCAATCTAAACTCAGACCCCAACAACTAGAGACTTGTCCAGAGATCACCCAAAGACATAATGATCTCTGAGAGTGTGGCTAACAGTCTGTGCCAGACATCAGAGGAGTAGATGTCATTCTATGCAGGGGACCTATGTGCTGCAATGGAGTGAAAGGAGTTACACAGTATATTATAGCATGAGTGGTGAGTATATAGAAACATCATCCTACCTGATTTCATAATTGTTTAGTTGTTTCATGGCATTTTTGGCTTCTAGTTTTGTGCCAAATGTAACAAAAGCATAACCTCGGTTGTTGCCGTTGAAATCCATCATCATTCGCACTTCATATATTTTTCCAAACTGTGAAGACACACAAAAAAACATAATTTTAGATAATTTTAGATTAAAACATTATTTCATAATTAATGTGTCAGGTCTGGGTACAGTGACTGTGGACGGCCACTAGGGCCGCCAGGGTTTTGTGGTGTTTATTTCGTGAGCACCACGGGTTTGAGTTATGTTATTATTTCTTTCAGCTGCCGGTGTGTTCAGGAGAAAGAGGTTTTGTATTTAAGTTCTTTAGGAACTGGCAGTAGTTGTGGCTCTGGTTGTGTGCTCCCTCATCTCCTTTTGGTAGAGTTTTGTTCTGGCTCTTGTGCCTTTGTTTTGTTTATTCAATAAAAGCATATGCATGATGGAAGTCTGTGATTGTGCCAGCCTTTATGCAGGAGTCATGTAGGACCGTGACACAATGATGTAGTTACAATATATTGTTACATGTAAAAGCTTTTATTCATCAAATTTAAATCAAAATAACATATACTACTTAGAAACGCGTATGAAGAATTTTTTTCCCCAAGGTGCACAGACTTAAATTGTTTGAATGACATTCTATAATGAATCAGGTAGATCAATTATTTTGAGAACCACATAAAATAATGCAAATCAACAGCATCAAACTCTAAGGGATAAGGATGCTAAGGCACACCTAGAGGTATGCGTTTTAAATAATGGTGGATCCAAATATTCATTGAACATTTCTTGTGTTGTAGCACTGGAGCTTGAGGTGCAGAGTCTACAGTACTCGCTTTTAAAATAGGTCTTACTTTTTCACAGAGTGGCACCAGCTCGTCCTCAAAGAGGTCTCGAGGCAGCTTGCCCACAAAAATTTCACTGCCCCTCTCTGGAGGTGGGCCTTCCCAGCCAGGAGGTGGACCTCCATATCTCCTCTGGCCATTCTCCTGCAGGATGGGACAAATAATCAGATAAAGAACAGTTAATGACCACAGTGATATATGTCCACTGACAGCTTAATATTGACCAGCTACTTTATAAGCCCATTAAAGATTTACATTGCAAACTGTAACCCATCAACTGGCTTGCACAATTCATCAGCCATCTTCACTGGCCAGTAACTTACCAGAAGAATGCTGTTGATGAGTATAGTGGCATGGAAGTGTGTGTGACACTGGTAGAAGTGACACATCTGTATTGCTGATGCTCAGACACGTCAGTGTCCCAGCTAGATTAAAAGTAGCCTTTCAAAATAACCAACCAAGGAATTGACCACTGATCAAAGGATGGAGGATGGCGCACAAATAGTGCATGGTGAATCTGTTCACCGGCGAGTTCAATAAAATTTCAAATAAAGTGGCCAGTGGATGTAGATGGCATAGTAATTACTTCCATAAAGTGATTTCTATTGCAAGGATGGAGTGATGGGGATGCTTTAGCTTTGTGGCATTTAGTCCTGGGCTATGCCTGCACTGCATATTTATGTGTTTTCGCTACTACTACAGACTCTGTTTAGCTTATGACATGCTTGGTACTTTGATGTTACACTGAAAACAATAACGATTATTTTCTCAACAGAAGCATTCACAAAGAAATTATAGTGCAAGATGGTAGTTGGTAATTGTTTATATAAAGCAGCTGGGTTTAATGCTGTTTCATAAAAAATGGCTTGTGCAAATTCCTGTGAAAATCATTGCTGTTTGTGCAGGGCAAAATGAACCCAATGCTGGAGCAGAATGCTTCTGTATTGTATATGTATTACCAGATTTGAGCAATGTTCATTTCACACCACAGATTATACAACAGTATAACATCCTGAATAGTAACGTTGCTCTATACTGAAAATCTGGTATGTGAGTGTTAGCTGGCATAACGTAATTTGTGTTTACTATTCTCCTTTAAGTGTGTTATGCTGTTCAGCAAAAAGATGCAATGGCTTTTTTCACTTTACTTCATTCTCCCAGTGTTGGAGGCATGGTATGATGGGGGAGTCCTAGGTAGTGGTTTTATTTGAGATGATTAAATTGGGCAGATAATCTGAAAATGATTGTTGATTTTTTTTTTTACTAGAACTATATGTTCAGGATAAGAACCATTTCCAAAAGAGTGTAGTGTCAGATAAATCGACAGCCATTCTTGATATGATTAAAGGTACCAGATCTTGATTTATGCCATGAATGAAAGTTCATATGTGTAAGCCGATTCCTTCTCACTTTGCCTGTATAATCACCAATCAAGCTCCTTCTCTAAACATGTCTTTTGCCTGAGGATGGGCATGCTGGATAATGCACTCTGTTGTCGGTCTCCTACCTGGTGTAATTGATATCCTGTGCGCTGGATGAGAGCTCGCAGCACAGCCTCTTTCTGCATGCCAGTCAGTCCATCCCCGCATTTTTGATTGGTTTCCATTGTGAGTGATTATCAGCAATAAATCAGCAGAATTAGGGGTGCTCACTGAAATTAGATCAAAGTTCAAACACAACGTGAATGACAAGGCAAGGCTGGCTAATTCATGCCGTGATGGCTCTTTTTGTGGCCATGTCAGGTTGCAAACAGTGAGACCATCTATTCGGGTTGCATGTTCAACTACAGATCAAACCATCTATCTCCCAAACTGCAAACCTCAGCCTGAACAGCTATGCAACATTATTATGATTGTTATTTCTTCAGTCATCTGATAGCAATCTGTAGAATATCATTGTAGGTAACTATCTCCCCGTTTGAGAAAACACAAATTGCTCTCTCTCTCTCTCTCTCTCTCTCTCTGATCTGTTGCAGCTAAAGTTTACAAGAGGACAGAGAGAGATAGAGACAAGACTCTAAGCTTTAGGTCAAGGACCACTGTGTAATTATTAACTGTGATCCAGAGCAGTAGGCTTAAATTTGAGGTATTGTACTCCATGTTCTTTTCTTGTAATCCCCCAACCAACTTCATGGATCAAAATGTAAAAAAGTTCTATTTGAAGAAATTACATTAGGTCAACACAGAAGCTTGTATGGTAATAAAGAAATATAAATGTATGCTTTTAATGTATTTTCTAATGCGAAAACAATTATAATTAGTTCCATCAGTGTATATGAAAATGAAACCAGCAAAAATATTGCTGACAATAGTGCTTAGTCAGACCAAACCTCATCTGTCCACATTATAGATAGTGAGGAGGCTGCTGTATAACAAGCTTGATTGAATCACAGGCAGCCTAAAGAAAACCGACTACAAGAATAATCAATGTAGCGCCTGTCTTTGTCTCTTTCAAGCTCTACTTGATCAAAGAGGGAACAGGAAAACAAAGGCATGCATCTTTAGAATAGGGGTCAAAGGCGATGGGCCGCAATTTGTCTGGTCTTCAATCACAACTTTCATGATGATCTTACACCTTTTGTTTTCTGCCATTTGTGGATCTCAGTATGAGCACACTGGTTTAAACACTGGCTATTGCATGCTACCTTGTCCAGACACTTACAGTCTGGTTGCCCAATCTCAAAGGTCCTAATGCTGCACACTTAAGCTGATCTTTCAAGATACTGTTAACTAATAAAACTTTTTTTTAATCACTGATGACCCATTACTGCAGCCTCGCTCCCAGTCAGCAAAGCCAGTCTGTTTTTTAATGGTCCACAAAAGAGGTGACAAAGAAAAAATCCCCACTGGTGCAATGATCCCATTCAGTTGACAAGAAGAACTGTTGGAAAACATCTAATAATAGGGAGGCTTGTTTTGCGGCTGAGTCTCCCATAACACGGTAGGAGAAAGCTCCATTAGTTAACTCTCCACACGAGCTTGGTTACCGTTTGCCTAAGCAAGATAACTAGACAGGGCTTATCTCAGATCAGTGCCTGCTTTTTGAGGCTTTGTTGACCAAAGCTTAAATACACACTGAACTCAAGGCCACTGAGTTCTGTATTAAAGCTCAACAAGTCAAGAGTGCAATCACTGTAACTGATCTTTTTTAGTCATGTAGATTCTTTATTGCCTCCACATTTTAAATGTTGATGAAGTTAAGATCATACCTAATGCCACGGCCCAATGTTTACAGCTCTCTGGCTGAGTAGAGTACCATATGCTACAGTGATCAAATGCAGTCATCACTGCATTTTAAAACTGCTATAGGCTACAGACGTAAGCTGTAGACTGCTGCTAATCGATACATCCTTAATTATACATGGTGATCAGACATACTTGATTAAATACATTTTGCCTCACAGCTTATTCAAGCAGCTTAACTGGCTTTTATCAACTGAAACTAGGCAAACTGGCACATAAAGAGTAGATAGGAAGAAAGAAGATGTATTTTCCTGCAATGTTTCATTCTCTTTCTCAAAAGCCTATTTATTCCTGTAAACCATGTTTACCGTGCATATGCCTTTCCATTCTTCACCCCAACACTGACATATTAGTATTACTGACCAACATTAGATCACAGATGAGGAACAAAAGGAAAAGGAAAAAACAACAGCAGAGCGGAACTGAGCTGGCTGATTAAACATCTCCCCAAGCTTTCTCAGCCTGCGGCACCCAGCCTGAGACTAGAAAAAACTGGGGAACTTACCTGAGCAATTTCAGAGATCACCTCCTGGAACACTCAAACCTTCATTCTGCTGGACTGGGCAACATGTCACTGGGGTAATTCTGTAATCACATCATATCAAACTCCAAAGGTTCACTGTCCTGGAGCTGTTTTACAAGCTGGACGGGTTAAAAGTTAACCAGCCCTATCTCCCTGCCTCTCTTTCTCTCTCCCCTGCTGTTCAAGCAAAGTCCTTTGACCGTGAACAGCAAGATCTGTCTTGGTTCCTCAAGGTAGCAGCTGTTGTTCCAGTATTTTTAGAAAGGCTTTACAAAATATATGTATATATTTTTCCACATTTATGGAAATTATATAATGTGTGTTACTTAGCAATATCCAAAAAATTGTCTTTCTTTGGTCTTGATGAGGTCCCTAGCAGTTTTTAATTGGAGTGGAAGAAATTAAGCACAATACTAACACACCACCTAACACAGTTCTCTTAATACAAACAGAAATAACACTGAGAACTTCCCCAGGGTATACGTTTAGAGTCTAGAGCAATCCTAACATTTCTGCTTGTTATTTTGGTGGGTTACCTTTGGAACAGTATAAAGGCAACTTCCAGCATTACAATGCTGAAAGGGAACCACAAAGGGTTCTACAAGGAGTGTGTAGAACTTTTTAAAGATATTAAAACTTGTGTCCGACATCTTAGCAAGCAGAATTTGAAGCTGGATGCCATGATGTGCCAGACACTTCTGCTTTTGCCAAGTGGGGCTTTAACAGTATAAGCCCCTCTTGTTATCTGAACTTTTTGTATATGTATTCATTCATTTGATTTAAAATTAAGCTGAATCAGACAGGGGTATGAAGAAGTTGAAGATCCAAATGAAAAATGAAAATGCTCTGAATGCTGTATCTGAAAAGCAAGAACCAGCCACACAGACAGAACAATATATAAAGCAACAGCAACACTGTAGCAGCACAGAAACAACATAAACTCTTACTGCCAATGCTATATGATTCTGGGTAGTTTTTGATTATGTATATGCCTATACCTGTGTGCGTGTGTGTACGTGTGCGTATGCATGAGCGTACGTGTGTGCATGTGTGCCTCTGATTGTCATATGTATGCCTATGTATATACATGGGTGTATGTGTGTGAGTGTATTGGCGTGTGTATGTGTGTGTTTGTGTGTGTGTGTGTGTGTGTGTGAGTATGCACATGTATGTGTATAAGTGTGTGCATATGCGGATGTGCCTATAAGAGTGTGCATATGCAGTAAGAATGTGCATGTGCTCATATAAGTGTGTGCCCGTGCCTATATGTATGCATATGTATACGTGTGAGTGAGTGTGTGTGTGTATGTGTGTGTAAACATGTGTGTATACGTGTGTGCATGTGCCCATATGTAGGTACATGTGTCAGTGTGAGTGCGGATGTAAAGTTTGTCATGGAATGTTTTGCAATGAGGGTGAGGGACCGCCCCAGCGCCCAGGGAAGACTGAGCAGCACCGGAGGCTGCGGGACCCTGGCCACACGCCCCAGCAGGGCCTTGGGCCGGCCCCGAGAGGCCAGCTCAGGAGTCAGGAGCCCAGGCGGACCATGGCAACAGTGCACCTACCCCCACCAGTAGCCAGCTCCCGCAAGTGCAGACAGAATGCGGGATTCGAGCCACACGCACTCAGAGGCTACCCGCCCACCAGACGAGCATCCCGCCAGGTTCCACAGAAGAGCCCACCCCTACCAGGCAGCCCACCCGCCCCAATCTCACCCTTTCTAGGTGTGGCAACCACCAATCTCTGTGAAACTTTAGTGTTAGTCTTTCCAAAGACCCCTCGTTTGCCATAATACCCCACGGTGATCTATTAGCCGAGTTATTAGCCGAAAACCATTCACCTAGCCTGGGTGTCCCATTACTTTTGTCTGAGGTGAAAGGTTTTCGCCTAATAACTCTGAATCTATTATGGCTATTATGGCAAATGAGGGGTCATTGGAAAGGGGTCACTGAGCCCTATCTAACTGCGGAGTTTCACATTTTCATATTTTTTCAGACTTAAGATAATTTAAGGCAAATCCTTAATTTAATTACAAATTCTCTGTTCTATGAGTGTTAAAATACAGCTTTAAATATAATCTGTTCACATAGAGATTACTTGATATTTTTTTACTTTGATGTTTTTGACTGTGATTTATCTCTTTCTATGCAGCTCACAGACTTTTTCACCTTACAGATGGTTTCAGAGATTACTTTTATTTTATAAATTCATTTTTTTCTAGGCAGTGTCTCTGAAAAGCAGCAATAAATAGCTTCTGAAGTTCAAAACATGTATAGTATGTGTTTGTGTGATTTATATTAAGTAAATACTTTTGTGAAATCAATTCACATAAAAAAAACATGATAATTGTGAAACCGTGATTATTTCTCAGACTTTAATCATACCACCAAAATTTCTAATCGTTGCCTACCAGGGAGCAGTATGTGGGGATGGTACGGTGCTCAAGGGAACCTCAGAGGTACCTCTAGCAGTCTTGAGAATGCAGCCCACAACGTCTTGATCGCAGGGCGAACCCATGGATGTCAATCCTGTTCAGAAAGAGCTGCTGTGTGTTTTGTTCCAACCAAGCAGGAGGCACACCTGGTTCCATGGATCTTTTCCACATGTTTTGGATTCAAGATGGCACCTCTGTGTTTGGCTTGCCATCTGACTTTTTTACTGAATGACTTTTTTTCTCTTGTGAGTTGGATTTTATGTTCTTAACTGAGACCTGGTTACGCGATGGCGACTCTACACCACTCTCTGAACTTCTTCCCACTGCTTGTATGTTTTTTTGTTCTCTGAGGTCATTGAGTAAAGGAGGAGGATTAGCATCTATTTTTAGATCCACTTTTTCGTGTCACAAATCTCCATCATCACTACCAACCTCATTTTCCAGCTTTGAGCTACAGTCTTTTGTCTTAAATATAAGCTCTCCGGTACTGTGTGCACAGATTTATCATGCCACTAAGTTTAATAAGGAATTCATACAGGATTTTACAGATTTTGTGGCCAACCGAAGACTGAGATAAGTTTTTAATTGTTGGTGATTTTAATATTCATGTTTGCTGTGAATCTGGCCCTATGGTTAAAGAATTTCTGAACCTTGTTGACTCATTTAATCTTGTTCAGTCTGTAGCCGGACCGACACATGAAAAAGATGACACACTGGACCTTGTTTTGCCTTTTGGTTTAAGAGTATGCATTGATGAAATTTGTGACTCGTGTATTTCTGACCACTTTGCAGTTTTATTTAGTATTATGATAGAAACGGCTCAAACTAAAATAGATTCTTCGGTTTATAGTATGAGAATGGTTGATGCTTTAACTGCTAACAGGTTTTCTGCAAATCACCGTTACACACACGGGATAATTACTGAAATTTAGACCCTGATGAGATTTTAGCGCTTTTTAATTCCACATGTACCGATTTGCTGGACTTGGTGGCCCCATTTAAGATGAAACGCTTAAAACCTAAAGCGGAACCCTAGTAAAATGAGACCACTCGTGCACTTAGACGCGTTTGTAGATAGTTTGGCTGAATATCAGAAAGCTGTGAAAGCTGCAAAAACCCAATACTTATCTAATATGGTGTCGGATAATAGTCACAAACCCCGGTTTGTTTTTAGCACTCGTAATTCTCTTTTGAATCCTTGTCCCTCTGACTGTGTGGTCCCTTCATCTTTATTATGTAATAGCTTTCTTATCTTCTTTAATGATAAAATTGCTGCTGTTAAGACAGTGCCCTCTCCAACTGCCCCTGAACTTGCTGTATGTCTCAAATGCCCGGTGAGTTTTGTGAAGTTTGAGATGGTGACTCTCACCTCAGTAACCCAAACAATTAAGCATTTGAAACCCTCCTTTTGTCCTTCAGACTGTATTCCACCTCGACTTCTTAAGGAAACCTTAAATTGCCTTGGGCCGTGTATCGTGGCTCTGATTAACTCATCTTTGATGTTTGGTTGTGTTCCAGCTGCTTTCAAACATGCTGTTGTACATCTCTCAAAAGCAGAACATTGACCCTGGTGTGCTATCTAATTTTAGGCCCATCTCTAAGTTACCCTTTCTTTCAAAGGTCTTGGAGAAGGTGGTGTATGAGCAACTTCAGACTCATCTGGACGCTCATGGCATTTTTGAGAAGTTCCAGTCTGGCTTTAAAACTTTCCGCAGTACTGAAACAGCTCTGGTAAAAGTTTTTAATGACCTGCTTTTAAAATTGAACTCTGCAGTTTTAGTACTTTTAGATCTGACTGCCGTCTTCGATACGGTGGACCATAATATTCTTTTATCTCGTTTGCAGGCATTTCTAGGACTGCCCTTGATTGGTTCCAGTCATACTTGTCCAACAGGAGATTTTCTCTACATTTAGGCTAGTATTCCTCGGCATCATCCCCTTTAAGGTGTGGAGTGCCTCAGGGTTCTATTTTAGGTCCGATCCTGTTCTCATTATATCTGTTTCCATTAGGTTCGATGTTCAGGAAGTACAATATTTCTTTTCATTGCTTTGCTGATGATGTACAGATCTATCTGCCCATTCAGGCTAATAGTTCCTCATTGAAAATTATTCAGACTTGTTTAAGGGATATTTGTACTTGGATGGAGGCTATCTTTCTGAATTTAAACAAAAGTAAAACTGAAATTATAGTATTTGGGCAACCCACTCTGTTGGAGGGCTTTGATAATGCAATTGGCCAATTAGCCGCCTTTTGCCAGCCAACGGCTAGAAATCTTGGTTTTATATTGGATAATTATTTTAAACTAGAGGCACAGATATGCTCCGTTGTGAATATTAGTTTCTTTCAGTTGAGGATGTTGGCAAAGGTCAAGGCATATTTACCGTGCCAGGACTATGAAAAAGGCATTCTTGCCTTTGTCACCTCTAGAGCAGATTATTGTAATTCACTGTACTGCGGACTTGATCAATCCTTACTCCGTCGCCTGCAAATAATTCAAAATGCAGCTGCTCGTCTTTTAACCAGAACAAAACGGCGTGATCACATCACATCAGTTTTGGGCCTAACTGCATTGGCTTCCTGTGCAATGTAGAATTCAATTTAAAATCTTACTGCTGGTTTTTAAGAGCCTCCATGGATTGGCACCTTCATATCTGTCTGATCTCTTAATTCTTCACACTTCAAACAGGTCGTTGAGATCGTCCAACCAACTTTTGCTTCATGTTCCTAGGTCTAGGTTAAAAACAAAAGGGGACAGGGTCTTTTGGATGCAGGCCCGATGCTTTGGAATAGCCTTCCAGTGTGTGTTAGATTAGCATCAGACTATGATCATTTTAAGAAACTTCTTAAAACACACCTTTTTACATTGGCTTTTGACTCTGTTTGATTGTTTGATTGTATTTTGACTTGTTTTATTTTATCTGATTCTATTTTTTAATTATAAAGCACTTTGGTCAACTGGGGTTGTTTTTAAAGTGCTATAGAAATAAAATGTACATGCTTACTTACTTGGTTTTCAGTTTCTCAGGTGTGGCTTCTTTTTGGTTGGAACGAAAACCTGCACCCACAGTGGCCCTTTCTGGGCAGGTTTGACACCCCTGCACTAACCACTAGACTACTTGCTGCCCACATATACTGTCCTATAGACCATTGTTCAGCTCAGCCATAGACACTTCAAAGGGAAGAATCTATTACTCAGTTTTATTATAATGCAGGCCAAGAGGATATTGCCTAGCTTTAATTGTTGTATCTAATGGAAGGTCTTGGATTTTAGGAAAATAGACGTTAACAATTGTCTTGAAGTACAGATAGTGAGGACACTTACTTTTGGTTCTAGCTTTGCTGTGTGGTCAAGTTCTTTTACTTGAAATTAGGACAGAGATGAAATACATAAATGCAACAGTTTTGATATTACACTGAGAGTGAGAAAGACTGTAGCTAGTGGAGACACACACTCACAAGGCAGCTTTAAGACACACTCACAGGCAGATTATGGAGAACCAGCTGCAGCAGAACAATGTCAGTGGCATCTGCAGAGGCCTTAGAACCATCTCAGACCACAAAGAACAGAACTCTACTGGTGAGGTGTGAGGTGGGCAAATGAACTAAGGCCATGTCCACACGTACACGGGTATTTCTGAAAGCGGAGATTTTCCGTTTTCGTTTTTTCTCCGTCCACACTCAATCGCAAAAATCGCTGTCAAGAGCATGCCAAGGCAGCAGGTGGCGATATAACCTTAAACCGTATAGCATTGGTGACCAATCAGAAGCCTTGGAAGTGGAGCATCATTACCTGTTTCTGGTAGACAAACAATAGAGCAAAAAGTAAACCACCATCCGCTGTTCCGACCGGGGGGGTATTCCATGAAACAGGATTAAGGGAAAGTCTGACATAGTTTCCATTGAAATAAGCCAGACTTTCCCTTAATCCTGTTTCTTGGAATACCCCCCAGGTCTCGTCCAAAACGTTGGCGGCGGGGGCAGTGCAGAGACAGTGTCTGTGTTGAATGTAATAGCATCCGAAGCTGACTCTGATGTCTCTACCCTTCATACTGGATGGACAGTAACTCCGCGCATGAGTATAAACATACCAACATTTCTAACGCGGTTGAGAGCCGCATTATTTTGTGCATTTTAGGTGACAACCAAGGCGCATACGATGACGTTATATGAGTGACGCACAGTGTAACGCGAACCGGTTCATTTTTCAAACTCTTTGTTTTTCTTGTCCACAAGCAAACGCATGTTTCACTGACCCAAAACGCCGTTTACGTGAGGACGAAAGGCCAAAACGCATAGAAAAACCTCTGTTTTCAGAAATATCCGTGTATGTGTGGACAGGGCCTAAATCATTACTTCAACAGGTTTAATTTATCTGTTCCTGCCTCTCCACCCATATTAGTCTCCCTGATCCAGACCCCAACATCTGCTACACACACAGCCCCTGGTGAGCTCTTCACTGGACCCACTTTAGTTTGCCTACCAGCCTGACACTGGAGTGGACGATGCTGTCATTCACGTCCTACATCCTTCCCTCTCTCACCTGGAGACCGCTGGGAGCTCTGTGAGAATCATGTTCTTTGATTTCTCCAGAACCTTCAACACCACCCTTCCCACAATCCTGAGGGACTGGACTACCTCACCAACCGACCACAGTATGTGAGAACTCAGGGCTGTGTGTCGTCTGCAGTATGGGGACCCCACAGGGAACGGTTCTGGCACCATTCCTCTTCACTGCAGACTCCACTCACAACTCCACCAGCTGCTTCCTGCAAAAAAAATTCTCTGATGACTCATTTGGCAACAGTTACTGATGAGGTCTGATGAGTACCATGAGAAATATAGAGAACTGAGCAGGGACTTTGTGGACTGGTGCCAGGAGAACTACCTCCAGAATAACACTGGAAAACCAAGGAGCTGCTGGTAGACTTCCACAGACACAAACATCCTCCACTGCAACCACTGAACATCCAGGATATGGACATTAAAGCTGTGAAGAGCTACAGTTATTCATCTGAACAATAGACTGGACTGGACTCAAATGCACCACAAAAAAGAGCAGAGCAGGCTGTACCTGCTGTGAATGCTCAGCTCTTTTGGAGGACTGGGGACCTTTTATGACTTTGTCAGCCATCTTTAACGGTGTGGTCTGCTGGGGACAGAAAGAGACTGAACAGACTGATCCAGAGGTCCAGCTCTGTTCCAGGATGCCCTCTGGACCCAGTGGAGGTGGTGAGTGACAGGAGAATGGTGGTGAAGCTGTCATCCCTGTTTGACAAGATCTCCCACTCCATGCAGGAGACTCTGACAGCACTGAGCAGTTCCAGTGGCAGGCTGGAGAGACTACACACACAGACTAACAAACACACACATCCACTACACCATGATAGTTTCTTATGTGCAATATTGCTTTCGACTGCAATTTTCTGAGGCAACATCTGCATGAAAATTACCCATTTGTGGGACATATATATATATATATATATATATATATATACACACAAATGTCTATATTTATATATTTATATTATTTGTATAGTTTACCTTTTGTATTATACTGTTGTATAGCTTCTATGCTAGTGTTTTTACTGCTTATACCTTTGTACTGTCCACCTGTATGCTGTACCAATGCAAATTAGACTAATCTTATCTTAACTTATATATGAATGGACGAAAAGGGATGAGTGAAAGGCAACGAAAAGACGAGCATGCCCCGGATGTGCTGGTGTTCCTAGTAAAGTGGCCAGTCTGAACCATAAAATTCTGTATGTATGGTTGAAGTATTAATGCGCAGAACTCCATTCATTTAAATGTGGCCAAAAATTGAATGGAAGTGATTTTGAGCAAAAAGGTAAAAACAAGGAAACAGATGAGATCAGGGCTTGTATAAGAGGACGGAAATGTGAGGAAAGGTGGCCTGAGGTTTCATGTGAAGTTTAGATATATTTGGTTGCTGTATAGAGACTGAAAGTCTCCTGATACTCCTGAAACTAATTTGCATTGTGTCAAAAATGAATGAAAGTGAATGGGGGATAAGGGATGAGTAGTAGACAAGGCAAAAATGAGTGCTGGTCATGACAGATGGCGCTTGTGTGTTGGGGGAGTTGAGGCATCCCATGATGTTTGGTGTGTTTTGGACAAAGCATTTCCGAGCAGGACGATCATTCATTCTCTTTTGCAATCTTTTGTGGTGAAAAGGGTGTTTCTTGGCTTGGGTGTTTCTTGGCTTTTTTCTAGTTATGGGCCTGCCCATAGTAGCACAACAGTAGCATGGTAGCACAAAACGCCAACAAAAGTAATACCACACCTCATACTGACAAGCCGAACGTCTTGGTGTATAGGTTGCCTGAGTGCGTGCCATTGTTCGGGCTGTAGTAAGTGCGAAGGAAGAATAATAATATTTCCTGAGTTGGGCCTGCTGCCAAGAAATACCCAATACTTTTGACCATATACATTTGCATGACAGCTGTGTCCCAATACTTTTGTCCATATAGTTCAGCTTAAACGGGTGTGTCCTAATACTTTTAACAATAACCTATTGATTAAGCAGGTGTGTCCCAATAATTTTGATCATATTGTTTAGTTTCATCAGTTGTGTCCTAATACTTTTGGCCATATAATTCCGTTTAAACAGGTATGTCCCTATAATTTTGGCCATAATGTTCAGTTGTTGGTGAATAATGTTGCCATGGTAATGCAAAACAGCAACAAAAGTAATACCACTTCTTGTGTTTTAGGCCACGTTATACCATAGCAACTGCCTTTCATGCCATAGCAACCACCCGGAAAAAGCTCTGTCCCAATACTTTTTGCCATATTGTGTTACATGACGTGTGTCATAATACATTTAGCCACATCATTTAGGTCTTGCAGGTGGGGCTCTAGCTTCCAAAGGGTCACCAGAGGTGAGGGAGCGTGGCAGAGGGGCAGATGGTTCATCTATATATAGATGGTTCATCTATATATTATAATGTAAAATGGCTAAATCAAATTAAATAAATAAAAACTGAATAAATTAATAAAATAAGTGGCTAGTAAATTGATCACTATACTATACAAAAATAGCAAGTGCATGTTTGATGTAGTTACCAATGAGTCCCATGGAAAAAGCTGTTTAATTTGCACATTTAAATGGTCATCATGTAATAATACAAGGTAACCCTGCATGCCACGACAAAATACATACAACCCACAGAAAAAAATAAGAGACCACTTAGTGTGTCTGTTTAAAATGTAAATGTTACTATTGTTTTATACACTATTGACCACATCCAATTCAAAAATTTTAAAAACAGTTACACACACACACACACATATATATAGCCTCCTGAGACCCAGGAGAAAAAAAGGATTTTGATATATTTTCATATATATCAAGTGTTGGGGTGGTAAGAAACAAATTGCAAAGATTATTTTTGTTTGTACCTAATTTTATTAACATTTTACAACATGAGCACTTCAGTGCACAACAGGACTTAATTAGTGTGAAAGATCAATAAAATTCAAGAGCTTATTATGAAAATTGAACACTCCACTCAAATCTTTGTGAGCATGATATCAAAACAT
>JBBPDC010000109.1:21256285-21266852 GCA_037974485.1 Hemigrammopetersius urotaenia
AAATAAACACTTGAAATATATCAGACTGTGTGGAATGAATGTATACATTATACAAGTTTCACTTCTTGAATGGAATTGGTGAAATAAATCAACTTTTTGAAGATATTCTAATTATATGACCTGTATGTGCGTGTGAGTTTTCAGTAGTGCGGATGCATGCGTGACAGTTTCATATGTGAATGTGTATGTGTTTCAAAAGCGTTTGTGTAACGAAAGTCTGAAATATTTCCTAAACGGCCCCTCATATATTTCAGCCTCAGAAAGAACGCTGTCGCTTTTCTTCTGTGGATAGTGTATTCAGCTTGCTGCCTCGGCTGATTTCTTCCTTACTTAGAAGTGGCCCACGTCCCTTCGTGCATGTGTGTGTGTGTGTGTGTGTGTGTGTGTGTGTGTTGGGTGGGGACTGCCCTGTCTAAAGGCAATATGTGCACACTCAATTTCCACTAACTAAACTCAACCACGACAATTAAAAAGGACGTTCTACTCACCGTCCAGAAATTAATTCGCTTGTGGGAGACCGGGTTAATCTCTTCAGAATGAGTACTTTGGAAGAAGACCTCGCCAAGGTTCTCCTGCTGAAGGAGGAGAGGATACGAGAGATGGAGACGCGGCTTGCCCAAAATGAGCAGGAGATCGCCGAGCTAAAGAGAAAGCTGCACAAGTGCCAGTCGGTGCTGCCCAGGGCTTCCATGATGGGACCCAGGACGAGGAGGGCTCAGGGAATTTCTGCAGAGCCCCAGACCTTCACTTCCTTTCACCAGCTGACCAGCGAGACGCTTCGGAAACACGCTAAGTTGGACAGGCAAGTCCAACAGGCTCGCCACTCTTTATAGAGCTTGGAGCGTATCTGTAAGCGATTTTAAGTTTTGTAGGTCTTCATTTCGCTTAACCCTGGGTAAAATCATTGCAAACTGTAACTCAGATGATTCGGAATGTAGTCGGTTTCTTGCTCCAGACAGGTAAAAACTGGTTTTAGTTCCAAACTAGAGCAAACTCCAGTTAATGAACAATTGTATGCTGGTCCTCCTTCGCTCCAATTGTGCTAAGAAAATTAGAGTCCTAACAGGTGCTCTAGTGTAGGTTACGACAGTTCAAACGTGTGTTTTTTCGTATAGACGAACATTTTCTCTTAAAATCGAATGTTTATCTAATGTTTCTCCACCAACTGTAACACCAATTTGTCTTATGCGGTCGACACTCATTACAGTGCACTTTGTCCTATTGCTTTTACACACACGCGCACACAAACAACTCCAGGATACTAACCTTGCTGAATTTTTGCTGTTTGCTGCTAAATATTTCATGTCGTCAAATATTTCGTGCAGACACGAAAACGGTCAGCTTATGCTGAAGCCGTATAATCAGCATGTGTTTTCAATCCAGGCAATTAATTAAATGTAACTTAGTACTGAAGAATTGTACTTATCCCAGTAGATGTCACTAAAACATTGTGATGTGGTAGATGCTCTCGAAGGCCTTCCGAAAATGCACTGTATTTCACTTAAAAACACTACACATTTGGAAATCACCCATGGGCGTAAAAAGGTGAAGAATTCCAAGTGGTCTCAGAGGTGTCACTGTATTTCCAAAAGGTTATTTTGGCTGATAATTGTTTGATTTCCCTGAAATGTAGTACAGTATACTGAACATAGCACATTCTGTTGAAAGTATTTTTCAGCCCACCCTCTATCTGCAGTTTCTGACTCCTAACAATATGGAATAAAGGCTGAGGTCACTAGAATGGAATGTGAAGACATTGTCACATATAGTAATCAAACATTTTGTCTTTTTGGAAAATCTTGGCAACCTATTGCAGTATGTTCATACAGTGGGGGGTAGAATTATTTGACCCCCTGTTGTATTTGTAAGTTTGCTGATTTACAAAGAATGAAGAGTTTCTAATTCATGAAGACAGAATATTAACCAAAAATCAAGAAATAAATGCTGGAACTCCTCTTTACAGAATCTCTCGAAGTCCTTTAGGTTTCTTGGCTGCTGCTTGGCAACTCGAAGCTCCAGCTCCTCCACAGATTTGATTCTGTGGACAGGTGTGCTTTATACACATAATGAGTTAAGATCAGGAGTATCTATCATTGATAGACTGACTGTAATCAGTCTGTGGGAGCCAGAAGTCTGGCTGGGTTGTAGGGGATCAAATACTTATTTCACTCAATGTAACATGTTTGCTCTTGATTATTGGTTGATATTCTGTCTCTCTCCATGAAAATGAAACTACCTCATGAATTAGAGACTGTTCATTTTTTGTAAGTCAGCAAAATTTCATATTCAACAGGATTGATTTCCCCCACTGTATGTATCTTCTGTTTTTGACTGTAGTTTATATCTCGCTGTGTACTTACTCTAGGACCCTTCAGTGTAGAAATTCCTAATAGGCCTACTTAAGCAACATTGGTTTAGTAATAAACTGTAAGTATAAGCAGGACCATTTTACAAGTAAACAGACCCTAGTCAGTGAAGAAAAGAAGCTGTGTTTGAACACACAACCTTGCACTTTTGGCAGACGCTGCCTCCCACGCTCGACTCTGCATGTTCCAATTTAGATGTCCCTATATAATCAACAAGCTGCTTGAAAAGCACTTGAGGATGGAAAGTGTGTTATCTTGCGTGAAGAGATAAAAGGCTTTTGGGCTGCCCATGGTCTGTGCTCCTGTGTGTCTCACACACCTCTGGACCTCCCTACATTAGCATTGCCTCTCTCATGTCTATTGCTTGTTGAGGCACTTTGATGTGTGCGTGTGTCTTGTAAGTCTTCAGCGAGGATGGCAGAGCCCCTTAATTGGGCCTCTGTGATGAATGGGATGGATTCAAATTTGCCTCTTGTGGAGCTCTGATGAAAATGAGCTACAGGATACTCATTACTCCTGTAAAAACATAAAAACAAAATTGATTAAAAGCATTTAAAAACACTTTTAAGGCCTTTATGCTGTATTAATCTATATCTTTTTATTATATGTAATTGATTTGAATGCAGTCCATGTTGTTTACTCTTAATCTAATGAGTGTAGATCTCATACTCTCTTCTGACTGTTGTATGAACCTTCTGAGATTTTGTCTTGATCCAAAGTTGTTTGCTAAATATTGCCAATTCCATCATGGCTATGCATCAAAGGAATACTTCAGCAAAAAAGACAAATTTATGCAACATGTAATTTACATGTAATTTAAGCAACTGAACTGCAGGACATTCTAGCTCTAGTAAATGACTCTCACATAATACATATTTTAATCAGCCTTTACCAGAAAGCTGAGTGTCTGACTCTGCTGATGTACCTTAGTGCAGAGGTCCCCAACCACCGGGCTGTGGATCGGTATCAGTCTGTGTGTCATTTGGTACCAGGCTGCACAGAAGGACTGAGTCAAATGTTTTTAATGATTTTGGCGGGAAAAAAAATACATCAAACATTTAGCCCACAAGCTAACAAAAAAAAAACAACTGCACATTATTTTTAGTTGTATCTACTGTATACTGGTCTGTGAAAATATTGATTTACATGAAACTGGTCAATGGTGCTAAAAAGATTGGGGGCAACAGCTTTAGTGTATTCTGTAGTTATATGAATTATATCAGATATATTGGTGGTGATTGAAGGATGCAGAGCAATATGGCTAGTAGGATTGTCAAAAAATCGATTCTCAGATAATAATCGATACAAAATTTTAGTATTGAGTTTGATATAGCCAGTTTTACATCTGCTGGTTCATGGAAATGGCAGACTACAACAATTTTCAACAGGCATTGCAGTGGGCAGCCCCTCCCCAGCTATCTGTAGGACCCAATGTTTACATGACAGCCAGCTCAGGACTTATTTAAAGGTGTGTGCTTTCACGTTGTTTATGCCAAATTCTTACCCTACCATCTGAATGTCACCGCTGAAATCAAAAATCATCAAACCAGGCAATGTTATTCCAATCTTGTCCAATTTTAATGAGCCTGTGCAAATTGTAGCCTCAGTTTCCTGTTCGTAGCTGACAGAAGTGGCACCCGGTGTGGTCTTCTGCTGCTGTAGCCCACCTGCCTCAAAGTTCGACGTGTTATGGTTGTAATGAGTGGTTATTTGAGCTGCTGTTGCTATTCTGTCATCTTGGACCAGTCTGCTCATTCTCCTCTGACATCAGCAAGCCATTTTCATCCACAAAACCCCGGCTCTCTAGATTTTTTTTTTTAGCAGTTTCTGAAATACTCAAACTAGGTTTGAACTTGTCTTCACCATGTCTAGATGCCTAAGTTGCTAACATGTGATTGGTGTATTAGCTATTTGTCAACAAGCAATTAAACAGGTGTAATATAAAGTGGCTAGTGAGTGTATGTATGTACACACTCTCTCTGTATCTCTCTCTGTCTCTCCACAATAATGCGGAAACTTTTCACACAAGGGGACCCGTTCACCTCACCGCGGTGTCGCAATATTTTTGTGAGGAAAGCACTCCGACACTTCAAACTCCACAGATCAGTAGATCTCTAGGAGACCTTTCCAATGATTTGTATTTTTATCCCGAGTAGATCAGGTTTTATTCTCCGAAAACCGTTCACCTCACTGTACACTATACAGTATGGATATGGGTTTACCTGTACATTTTCTTTAAGGGTAATGTATTAGATGGAATTTAAAATTAAAATGTTTTGGTAGCATATTTGGGAGCATATTTAGGGTTTACAGTATAAAAATAGACATTTTTGTTTTACCACATCACAACATCATGTTTTTTCACTATACATCATTTTCTAAGTAAATATATTTCTATTCACATGAAATTCTCGCAGGATGTCGGTAACAACTCATCCAATCCACTCATGCAAGGAGATGCAAACCATAGATGTCCATAAATGAAATGATGTGTAATAAAATGGAATGACACATGGAAATGTACTGAAATCATGAAGGCACTGCATATCACTCCAAAAACACTGACAGTGAAGTTTGAACTTCAAGGGACTGTTTTTCAGCATAAGGCAAAAGGATACATAGGAAAATGTACAGAGTCATTCTTGATAAAAAATCTGCTGCCATCTACCAGGATGACGATGATGAAACGAGGGTGGATGTTACAGCAAGACAAGGATCCCAAACACAGCCAAGGACACTCTCAATTGTTTTCAGAGAAAGAAAATAAACTTGCTAGGATGGCCCAGTCAATCACCTGCCCTAAATCCTATAGAAAATCTATGGAAAGAATTAAAGCTCAGAGTTTGTAGAAGGAGCCCACGGAATCTTCAGGAAAAATGGACCTAAATCGCACTTAAGAAACGCATGTTCTCCATACAGAAACGAGTCTTGAAGGTGTTATCACAAAAAAAAGGCTTTTGTATTAAATATTACATGAATTTCAGTAAGCGTGTTCAATAGTTTTCCCTGTATCATTCCACTTTATTACACATATTTAAATTTATGGACATCTATGGTTTGATTTTTTGCATGTGTGGATTGGATGGGTTGTTATCAACATCTCATAAGAATTTTATGTCAATAGCAATATTTACATCGGAAATTGGTGATGTGGTGAATGCTTATTTTACCCGCTGTATATGTTTGTGTGTATATATATATATATATGTATTTTAGTCGTGTTGAAAAATGCTACCTATCAAGATGTGCTACCGTGCCCTTCTGTGCATGTGCAGTTCCAGAGTCTTGGGATTCAGTGCCATCCCCATAAATCTGTGCTACCTTGGTATAAACTTCAAGGGAGCATTGAACTCGGAACATTGTGCTTCACGGTACCTTTGCTTAAATATATTATATATATATATATATGTACAACAACGCGGTTCATATATATATATATATTAGTGCTGGGGTTCTTATCGCGCGATAAAAAAAATATGCCGTTAACTGCTTGGCTTGAATGCCAGACGACACCAAGACACCGCCGTGAACCTTTGCAGTGGGCACAAGACAATGCGACCTGGACAATGCAGCAGTGGTCTACCGTCCTGTTCACTGATAAGTGTCGGGTCACCTTGCCCAGAAATGATGGTCGTCAGCGTTGCTGGAGAAGGAGAGGTGAGCGATACGCTGAGGTCAACATGGTCCCCAGGGTTTGCTTTGGTGGAGGAGGTGCAACAGTCTGGGTGGAAACACCCGCTATTGACATTGTCAGTTTTTGTTATTTGGGGCTGTCCCTGTTTTGTTTTTGGGGTAATAAATATTAAACTAATGAAAATGCTGTTTCTTCTCATACATTATTAGTAATATCAAAGGGAACTTTTACTTACTTCATTTTAATTCAGAGCAAATAGGACAAGCACTCATGTAAATAACAATATCTCTAACTTATTGTGAGTAGTGTATATATATATATAATTTTTTTACATTTTTTTTTTAGCTACGTTCTTTCTCTCGAAAGCCACGCTGATCCAGGATTGGTGCCACACACGTGAAGGGCGGGGCCTGTCAAAAACTGGGCGGGAAAAACCGCACCCCCTTTCGAAACTTCCAACTTGTTACTCCACAGCTTTGGTAAAGTGCCTCGGAATGTACTTTCCGCGGCTCTCCCACCATTATTTGCAAGCAGCTGTAGCACACTCATTGCCTTTTTTCTTTTTGTCGTCTCCCCTCCCAGTCGCCTCGAAGGTGGTCTCGGTTTGTGAGAGCTTTTTTTTTTTACCATTTAAACAACACACTCGGTAAGGTCCACCGTATAGTGTAAGCAATGGGCACTTTACGTGATCTCCAGTACGCGCTGCAAGAGAAAATCGAGGAGCTAAGGCAAAGAGATGCGCTAATCGATGAGCTGGAGCTGGAGCTGGACCAGAAGGACGAGCTCATTCAGAAGCTCCAGAACGAGCTGGACAAATGCCGCTCCGTGATCCGACCGGCCACTCAACAGGTCCATAAACCCACCATCGCGCTCCAAGAACAGCAGCGGACCAAAAGGCAGGCGATTTCAGCCGAACCAACACCTCTGGACATCCTGGACCTCAGTCACGTTACGCTTCCCTTCTACCCAAAGAGCCCAGAGTAGGTCTCTTGAGTATGTGCTGTTTTTGTTGTCTACGTCATGCTGGCATTACTTGTGCTAATATTAGAAAACACCATGAAGGTGTGTTCAGATCCCCCAAAGGATTAGCTACTGCCACCTTAAGGGCTTCTCATTAACCCTCTTATGTGTGCTCAGATGACTTACACATTAGTTACTTATTAAATCTTGACAAGTCATATCATCTGGCTGCTCGGTACGAGTCAGAGGGACAGATAACAAGTCTTGCTGCCACATGCTGAGAGCTAAAGTTATTCTTTGTGTAGTGTATTTTTTTATAGTATACTGTTGTGTATAGCTTTATTCTATAGTTTTGCTGCTCTTGCCTTTGTCCTGACCACTTACTGCCATAATAACGTACATTTCCCACTTGTGGGACTAAGAAAGGTTTATCTTGCCTTATCTTATATTAGCAGCATCACTTAATAATTTGTATATTAAACAAAATATCTTAAACTGGGTGTAGAAAGTGAAGAGCAGTGCCGTTATTAAATGTTTCTGACTGGAACACAATACCCAAGACGAAAGAGTTATTAGAAAAAGTAAAAAAATAAAACATTGAGAAGATAGTCTTAGATCAGAACTCTCTTTTTCCTCTTTGCAGGTGTGAGCATTTTCACAGCATTCTCACAGAGACTGTGTCACAAGCATTTTAACACAGACTAAATGGCCAAGGGCATTATGTGTTGTCTATTGTCTTTTTCAATTAATTCATTCTACTGATCATGTACACTAGAATTAATGTGGGTTAGTTTATCTTAGATACCACTTGACAAAAAGTGAACATATAGCAGAATAAACCGCTGCTGAACTGTAATCAGTACTTATATCTTGTACTTGCGTAAGATTTTGTAACATTGTCCTGGAGTAAAAGTACAACCTCCTGCCAGTCGCTACTTAAGTTAAAGTACATAAGTATTTGCCCTTGGTCAAACTTAACTTGGTCAAACTTAACTTGGTCGAACGTAAAAGTACTTTGAGATATTCCAACTACCTCTGTTGAAAGCATCAGTGGAACACGTGCTCTGACGTACATGTCACAATGTTATAACCCTCTGAAGTTTTTTCTCAAATTTATAGCCGTCGCTGCTTTCTTGCATTGATTTAAGAGAGAAAATTAATTCTCGACTGAACCTCAGTGCCCCTGGAACTGCTGCAATTTTTGACATGTTGCTGAGCGTGCTATATCCAGTGTTGGATTGTTTGTGGTGATTGCTGTTTGGGGCAGGGAGGGGGATTTTGTCCAGTGGATGGGGTTGTTGGACAAAAAACTTGCAAATGAGATTGTGCATGTTCTCCACTGATATTGGCTCCTATTTTCAATCTATAAACCTCAACAACCCTAAAAATTGTCTCTCTGCAGCTGTAGGCTAAATACATAAAAACGGTTCTAAAAATACATAATGGTTCTAAAAAAATCGGAAAGTCAAAACAGTAAAAAAATTAAAAACAACATGAAATAGAGGTCCTCATAGACAGCATGGAAATCAAAGAGCCATAAAACAACAGTGCTACAGTTAGCTAATTTAACCACATTGGTTTGACCATATGTTTTATGCCTATTTGTGTTATCAGCAAGATTAGTTGGTATTCTCCACTGCTTAAGCCAAATCTGTGATTATTGTTAAAAGTATGTTAAATCCATGTGGGACGTTTGTTTTGGATAATATCAGAGCATCAGGCTGCAATGCCTGAAGCAACTGTGGCAGACTCAATTGTTTTGCAGTTTATTAAGGTTTCTCAGTAGATGGTCTCAGTTGCAGGATGCACATTGTATTTGCCCTTTTTCATTTGGAGCATTGACAAAGTTAGTTTTCTACTAAATGTTTTCTTCACAACACAAGAAATAAAGCTTAAAAAAGCAGTTGGTTAAATGAAAATTGGCTTATCCAGGCCCCACAACATCTGGCTTATCCAGGCCCACACAGATGTAAATCCTGGATAGATTAATTACTTGAAGTCAACAAACGGAGGTGTTGCTTGGCCATACCACTGTTTCATTACAGAGAATAATAGTAACCTAATTTGAAAAGAAATGTGTTAAAATCTTCATTTCTGTCCATGGCCCTCTCTTCTCCCCTGAATGTATCCATCTGTGTGAGCATTCTTTCTCCTTTTAAGGCAGTTGCTTGGAGCAGGACTTCCAGGCCTAGCAGACAATCTTTTTTAAACAAAAGAATGAAGGGGAGGCTGAAAAATACACTGTAAACTACAGCCTGTAAAGAGGCTGGGTGGCCAAGTAAAGGAAAATAATTGCAGTGTGTGCTTTGTTTGATAGTTATCCATCTTGGCTTATTGAAGTCAGGCTCCATCTGGCTAAATATCACATCAGCATTCCTCACATTGGCTGCTGGGGTGCTCTAATGATGTCCTTTCATATCAAAGGCTTTGATTCAGTTTGATGATCCTGATGAGGTGGTCTTTCCTTCACTTTTGCCATGTTCAGAAACTTTGGATGAAGCTGGTCTTGAAATGCAAGCCACAACCTGTCGTTGTCAGCTGTGACACTTTGGTGCTCTGGTGTGTCAGCCTTTCTGATCTTGCTACTAAACAGCAGAAGGAAGGACTTTTTGGCCTCCCCAAAAACCTAATGAAGTGCCTGTGTAGCTATTATAAGAGGGTTGGGCAGATGGGAAATACGTAGGTGCTAAGTATTGTTAGCTTGAAGCACATGAGAACCCCGTCAGTGCCCAATCAGTTCCGCGCCATGTTGTTGCCCTGTCAGTCCCAGGTTGTTAAGATAAGATAACATTATTAGTCCCACCAGTGGGAAATTTACGTTGGTTTATGGAACTGTCATGCAAGACTTTTAAATTTTATTTATATACACTGTAAAAAATAAAAAATTGGGAACACTTTTAAGGCAACCTGCTGCCAAGAAGTTTTCTCATCTTCATGCCCAAGTAGTTGTGCTGACTTCATTTTCTAAGTTACACTGTGAGTTCACACCGGGCAGTGCTTTATGTTTCCTCAACTTCACTTTGCAAGGGTAATCAAATAGTAGGTATGATTTTGCTGAGATTGAAACGATAAGTTATAACCAGAAGAAGACAAGCAGGTTATCCCTACTGCATGGTGATTGAAGTTGAGAAAACTTAGAAATGCTTTCCAGCTTGTTGCCTTACATTTCGAAGTTTGCTCAAATCCCTATGAACTTACTTTGTAAGATTAATGAAGTACATAAAAAATTAAAGGCAATTAATTACATCTTAACAATCACAACAAGCATTATTTAACTGTGAATACAGTAATCCCCTGCTATTCGCTAGAATGTAAATACCGATATTACAGTTGTACAGACTGCACTGTAAATCATACGCGGGCGTTTTCTTTGGTATGCCTGTCGTTTCCTTTTGTATAAGTAGGGTAAATACAGTGATAATTTAATGTATTTTTAATGTATTTATTTATTTTTGAGTAAAATGTAGGAGTAATCACCAGTCATTTTTACAGTTTACAGTTAATAACTGGCACTAAAATACACAAAGAATTATACAGGGTGGACCATTTATATGGATACACCTTAATAAAATGGGAATGGTTGGTGATATTAACTTCCTGTTTGTGG
>JBBPDC010000109.1:21266952-21296871 GCA_037974485.1 Hemigrammopetersius urotaenia
TAAATGCAGAGGAAGTATTTCGTTCTGTTCACACTGTGTGCTGTGGTGTGTTCACGTATGACCAGATTGTCACTTTCACTTTTATTTGTGTTGAAGTTAATTGCTATTTACACATGTTTTAAAGGGAATGTTTGTCATCATGTATTTGTCTGTTGCCTACTTTGTGGTGAAGTGTAATGAGGAGAGCCTGTGTACCCGGTTGTGTCTGCACCACTGCTGGTACAACCTGTTAACTACACTCTACGTTGCGTGGTCCAATGAAAGACTTGTGACACCAAGGCCAGTGGTCGGGGCTTTATTCTGTATAAGGTGTAGCACAAAATGGATGCCTCTCTCCTAACAACTGCTCACTGTCCCCAGTGTGCAACCCATGAATTGAGACAATTAATGCATGTATATAAAATAATTCTACAATATTAATAAAAAAATGCAAATACAAAATTAAAATGTGTATGTTTCACAAATGTTTCACCAAAGTTTCACCTGGCAGGCCCCAGACCTGACAGTACACCCCCCCACCCCCACCCCCTCCAAAAACATCCCCCCGGGGGCAAACCCACCCCCCATAACAACCAAAAGGGCGGAGGAGGGGAAGGCAGGGGCAAAGGGAAACGTCCTGTGAGCCCCACCCGTCTGCATCACACTGGACACCATCCTTGATGTTGTTTCGCTGTCCGGGTAGGTTCCCCTTTGAGAGTCCCATTACGAACCTCTTTGTCTTTTGGAGCAATGCCCCTTTTAGAGACTCCCTTTTCCGGGGGCCCCTTCTTGTCCTTGGGGGCGGAGCCTCTCACCCTGGGCCCCAGACAGTCCCTGCTCAGAGTGGCGTCCGGGGCCAAGCCCCCTCCAGGGAGCACCTCAGCTGGGAGCCCATCAGTGTTCACACACACAGAGGCCTTTATTGAGAGTCTCCCACACCCCTCCGAGGCCCCTGCGGGACGTCCCTTGCTGTGTCCTCTGGCCAGGCCTTCTTCAGGAAGCCCCAGCATGTCCTTTGACACAGAGCCCCCACCAGAGAGCTCCTTCAAAACCCACACATCAATAACCTGTATCTCCTTCGGAGCCCTCGCAGCTGTTCCCTGTAGCTCCTTCGTATCCCTCGGAACAATCACATCTATAACCTGTAGCTCTTTGGCGCCCACACATACCCCAGTACCCCCACCCCCCAAAAATTTCTGGGGAAGCCCCACTAACTCAGGAGGTGTAGCTGACTCTATAACTGTGGTCCCTGAGGCTACAGTGGTGGCTAATATCCTCTCTCTTGACCCTAATGGGCCTCGCTGCCCCTCTGACTTGCTTGACTATAATGGTTAATAAATAAAATTAAGGCACATGTTTGATCAGTGTACAATGGAGCAAGCTTACATCTTAAAGGACTGATTTTATCTAAAGGGAAAAGTGTTCTCTGAGCTTTTATTTTGCTTTCAGTTAACTATTATGGGTTGTGTAGAAGAATAGAGTCAAAAGCTTTCTCGTGAACTTTAAGGCAGCAGGGATGACTGACACTAGAATTTGGCAAAAGGGCAGAGGTGCAATACAGAAGGCTAACTGGGAGATCCTCAAACCATGTTCATATGCTAAAAATACTGTAGGGATCATGGGATAGGTAGGACTAGCGGAAGCTTGAAGGAGGACACTATTGGAGCATGTGTTTCCACAGTAGCTGACCTTTAAGCAGGAGGACTGCGGTGGTATCAGTATTCGTCTGTCACCCCTAGCACTCAGAGAACACTGTCTGCTCTGACTGTCATTACTACCCTTAGGAGATCTTTTACAAGTCTGCATATGGAAAGTTTTTGATCTTGCCTTTGCTTTGATTCTGGCTACTTTTACTCCAGTTATCAGGTGTAGAGAGAACGTCCACTTAGGCAGCTGTTGCATCATTTTGAGTTTGTTAGACCTTGTGTAGAAAATCAGTGATCAGAAACTAAGCTTGATGCAGGGAGACTTTGGGTACCTGAAAAACTCTCACCTTCTCCACAGTTGGACCACGCTACGCTGCAACGCTCAAAATGTAAACTGGAAGTGCTGTTTTAACTTTACCTTTTTGAGGGGCCTGTTGCTAGCACTGTGTCGAATGTGCCTCTGAAACGAGGTGTCAGGGGTGTTTTGCAAGCCAGATACTGTAAGATCCTCACTGCAACCTTACTTGGCTTTTTGAGAGGAGTCCATTTGACTGAACTACATTATTTCTTTTGGGTTTTTCAAGAGGAAAGCAGAATGCGCGAGCTGCTTCCTGTTCCAGAGCGGGAGCAGAAAGAGAGGGGGAGAATCAACAGCCTTCCTGCCCCCATTCCTGCCTCTCTCACATTCCCTGTTACGTACGGTATTCATACTTCTAAGAAGTTCCCCTTTTTCCACTTAAAAAAATGCAGATACGAGGCGGAGAATGCCTTCTTTTCCAACCTGAAGCTGGTGGACTTCAACATTATCGACACCTTAGGGGTGGGAGGATTTGGACGAGTTGAACTGGTAGGATGACCCAAAATTGAACAACAATTTATGTGCATGTCGTTTTTCATATTCAAGCCTCAGAATACTTTTTGAATCTGTTTTGATGTGCTCTAGACTCTTTTAATGACCATAACTAATATGAGTTATGGAACCAAAAAAATCTCTGTTTGTGATCCGTATATGTATGGAAATGATCAATTCCAACATGGAATTCATGGCATAGTTGTAGTGCATGCGTTAAATCTAAGAATGAAGCAGCTCTATTCAGGGAAACTTTCCATTCCTAGTATAAATTCTAGTATAAATGTTAGTATAGCATGCCAGTCAGTTTCTTATAACCATCTACAACATGCATGCTTTTCATTCAACATTTCAAGGAGGCATTACAATTCAAATTTTGGTCTTTAATTTAGCACTGAAGCATTGAATTTTATGTAGCCAACAAAAAAAATTGTTGGTAAAAAAAAATGTATTCAAACCCTATGCAATTCTAAAGTGGAGCATACTGTTGTTGTTGATAACAGTGTTAAATCATTGCCATCAGATGTGTGTAGTATACCCCAGTGAAATAATGACAGGGGTTGGCATGGAAAGTAAGACATGAAGAATAGTGCAATGCAGATTTAATTCCATTCTGTGTTGTAAGGAAAAGCCCAGTAGTCAGCCTAAAGAGGAATCCCCATGCCCTAGACTTATTTTAGGCCCTGCAGCACCATAGTAAAACCAAGTGGCATCATATTCACCATAGTGCAGTTCTTTTACTTGGTTGGTGGGGATCAAATAGCCCTTGACATGTAAGTGCTTTCTATGATACACGATGTGAAGAATGTCTCCATCAATCTATATTTATCGTGCCAGAACTGTGAATAGACTGTGACTCTGATTCTATAATTAACCCTGGCACCTGTAAAAGTAAGAGTTTGTTTGCTCAGACAGTGTTTACAGGGTAGTTGCTTATGCCTTCCTTTCTATGGCTTGGTCCCCAGGTACAGCTCAAAAGTGAGGAAACCAAGACATTTGCCATGAAGATTCTGAAAAAGCGTCATATCGTGGATACCCGGCAACAGGAGCACATCCGCTCTGAGAAACAGATCACGCAGGAGGCCCATTCAGACTTTATTGTGAGGTAAAAAACAAAATTGCTAGTGTTTTCCGGTTATTAACAGTCTTATGCAAAAATCTGGACAACTCCAATCTGTTTTGTTGTTAACATAATTTACAAGAAACTTAAATATGTGCCAGTAAATTTTGCATATAATTGTATATTTTGGATAAGTGCATAGTGCACACGACAAGAAGAGATGTAGGTACCATTATCTGGGTAACTGGCTTCACTACCCATCAATGTCCATCCAATGGTCTTGCTCAGTGGTAAGGCACTTAAAGCAATGATGCAGTCAGCTCGGGTGATTGGTCAAAATTCTGTCATCACATTGAAAGAAGCCAATGTAACATTTAAACAAGACTATAAATAATAAAAGAGCACATTAACAATAGCAACAAAACTTTCTGTTGGTATGTCTCTGTGGAACTGGTTTTGGCACAACGACTGGACATAAATTGCATAAATTTCTCTGCCAGCATATCAGAAACACGTTACTAGGCAGAAAAAATGGCAAATCAAAACAACCTTGTACGAACGCAGTATGGTTTAGGTATGGTTCCTGCATTCCTATGGAAAAGTGCCTTTTTAAAGTATACTTCTCATCTGTTACTCCAGATTGTACAGGACATTCAAAGACAGCAAGTATCTGTATATGTTATTGGAAGCTTGCTTGGGTGGAGAGCTATGGACAGTTCTTAGAGACAGGTAATGTTACTAATACATTACATCAATAGAGATATTATGAAGTAATATCTAAATAAATATATAAATATATATAAACATAAAATATATAGAAATATATACATTTTCCTTAATGTTTGTCTGCAGAGGCTCTTTTGAAGACTCCACAACACGATTTTATACAGCGTGTGTGTTGGAAGCGTTCGCTTATCTGCATTCCAAAGGCATAATCTATCGGGATCTTAAACCAGAAAACCTCATTCTAGATCACAGAGGCTATGCCAAGCTGGTAAGCTAGCATCTTTCAGCATCTTTATTTTTTTTTTTTAACAGGGCACTAAATATATGCTGGCTGGATCTCAGCACTTACTTGAAGTCTGATATCATCATTTGTTTTCATTGTAGGTGGATTTTGGTTTTGCCAAAAAGATTGGATTTGGGAAGAAAACATGGACTTTCTGTGGAACGCCGGAATATGTAGCCCCAGAGATTATTCTGAACAAAGGCCATGACATTTCAGCAGACTATTGGTCATTGGGTATCCTCATGTATGAACTGCTGACTGGCAGGTAAACACAAGATTTGAGATTGTCACATGCATAGTTAAACAAGTGAAATGTACCCTGAAGTGCTCCTTTTTTATGACTGTGCAAAAGTTACAAATGAGTACAATAAAAAATCTAAATTTAAACACAAATAAAAAATAACAACTTAAACAATGAACAAAAGGGTAAGGTGAAATATATATACGTTTTTTTTAATGATAATGGTTATTGTTAAATTTTAGTGTAGCAGCAGTCCTGGCAGAGCACATGACAATGTGCAAAGTGGGAGGTGCATTGTGACATGTTAGCGCAGCAGTGTAAGTGGAGTAATGTAAACACTAATGTAAACAATGAATGCAGAAGTTGAACAGTCCGTTACTGGGATGGGATGAGTCCTTTAAAACCTGAGCTGTTCTGTACCTACATCTCCTGGTGTAAATGTCCTGTAGGGAAGGGAGAGCAGACCTGCAACACACAGATCACTCTCTGTTTCCAAAAGCTGGATGTGAAACAGCTTTGTAGCTCTGTTTGTACGGCGTGTAGCAATGGTCCAAAGATCTAGCTCCCCTCATTGGACACGTAATGTGTTTGTAAAAGTTCTGTACTTTGCTTAGTCTCCAGCTACAATGAAGGCTTCGGTGACCCCTTTCCAATGACCTCTCGAAAACCGTTATAGCTGAAAACCATTCACCTCGGACAAAAGTAATAGGACACTGGGGCGAGGTGAACGGTTTTCAGGTCGCTGGAAAGAGTGTGAGATATAAATAAATAATTCCATGAAATGAACATTGTTTACAAGTTATGACTCACGAGTCACAGCACTCGAGTCCGAGTCAAGTCACAAGTCATTGAGGGAAGTCTAAAGTCAAGTCACAAGTCTTTGTTTGTGCGACTTAAGTGCGACTCGAGTCTGAGTCTCAGACTCGAGTCCCCATTTCTGCTCTTAGAAAGAATGATCTTGTCTTGATGCATCCCCTTAAAAAGTTATGCTTCTCTTACAGCCCACCATTCTCTGGTCCTGATCCCATGAAGACCTACAATATAATTTTGAGAGGTATTGATATGATAGAATTTCCCAAGAAGATCACCAAAAATGCTGCCAATCTAATAAAGAAACTATGCAGGTTGGTTTTCCTGAAAGTGCTGTGCTGTCTGTATAGTATGGTAAAGCCTTCTTTCAGTTTGGTGGTGGAATCAATAATTGTCTGATTATACAAGTCAACAAAAAAAGATCTGATTTCAGTTTTTTTCAGTCACATCAACATTTTTAATTATGAATAATATTAGATTTGCTATAAACTTCTATGTGTTTTTTATATGTATATGTGTTCTTATATGTATTAAACCGCAGACACCAATCAAGTAACTGTTTCAATATTTTCAGTGTGAAGTCAGACAGGCCACACTATGGCATAGATGTAATGATCAGTGTCAGTCAACTACCACTGTTTCTTCAAAAACACTCAGCATATGATTATTATATGCCAATTATACCAGCTATCATGCAATATATAACTAGCTTCACTATGAAACCCACATAAACTTATCTCTGGTGGTTCTGCAGGGACAATCCATCCGAGCGACTGGGAAACTTGAAAAATGGGGTGAAAGACATCCAAAAGCACAAGTGATTAACTTGCATTGTACACTACAAGAATATATATGAATGTATTTTAATGCTTGACCTAAACTAAGTTTTCTCTCTGTACCACAGATGGTTTGAAGGCTTTAACTGGGAAGGGCTGCGCAAAGGGACTCTCACCCCCCCGATTATCCCTGATGTGAGTTTTGCATTGTGAAATTTGCATCAAATATGAATGTATATAGCATTCAATGAATTAAACACAAGCGTTTAGCCAAAAATCTAAATCACAAATTCCCCTTACAAATGTACTAATAATATTTTTTATTCATACGACACCATTCTCAAACTCAAGGTCCCTTTACAAAATAGAAAAAAAAACAGCAAATGATAGACAGTAGTCGATAAAAACTTTAAGCAGTCCTAATTGTAACATCAGAGTGTACAATAACAGGAAAGAACAAATAGAAAGCAGGATCAAGCAGATGAGAAAAGATACATTAAAATAAACAAAATTCTATATAATTCTGATGTATATTTCTCTCTTTCACCAGGTGTCATCGCCCACCGACACCAGTAATTTTGATAGCTTCCCGGAGGACAATGAGGACCCGCCGCCTGATGATAACTCTGGCTGGGACTCTGACTTTTAAACCCAGGCCATGTAAAGTGTCCTGACCAGCCCATAGTAATTGTGGCACAGGCCCTTCAAGATATGGCTGTTGTGATTGCAGCCTGAGGGGGTAGAATTAACAAAACAAAAAAAAAAGTCCAGCTCTGGGTCACCATGATGCCTTCCCCAATGATACTTTGGGACTTGTCAGCTCTCTGCAGTACTCCATGACTACTTAAGCTCTGTTTGCTCCTGTGTGTTAAGCCCTGTACCTCCTCAAACCCCCGGGTATATACTCTCATTGTGTCATCCCTTATAACATAATTCAACTTAATTAATAGTGCCCTTACAGTGCCATCAGCTAGTGTGTGGATGACACATAATGAGTATTGGAGAACCCTTTCTGCTCTGAATATGGTACTGAAAAAGTTCTATGAATTTTTTTATTTTGTTACGCATTGTTTTAACGTTATAATGTGTATATATGTTTATTCTCCCATGCCACATCTGGTTATACGCTGCAGTACTGTATGTTTGCAGTGACTTAAGTTCGTTAAGATTATGAAATGTCTTTCCTTCTTAATAACAAAATAACCTTTTCTTTTTTTTATTTAAAAAAATTCTTAGTTATGCTTAAAATCTCACATTGGAGTATTTTCTAATTACTTCAATACATATGTACTGTATGTTGTACTGTGTCTGACAAACAAGGGTCATGATTTACAGGTTCCATACCACCAGAGGGCAGGCTGTGACAAATACAAGTGACCTAGTGTGCCAGTGTGAGGGCAGCGGCCAGAGCACAAAATCAGCAAAGTTCAAAGTTACTGTTCTTCTATATGTCATGTATGCCTGCCTTGTATTTTTTTTTTTTTTTTTTTTGCATGACCTTTCAACCTTTCACATGAAACAGCCCTATCTGTCCAACTGCTGACTAGAAGTAGCTTGAATAGAAACTACTGTACTGGAAAACAAATTACAGATTTGTATTTATAGTAGGACCAGAGGTAAATATTTATGTACATATTCAGTGCTATTATTATGTGAGGCTCTTAGAAAACAAAGAAATCTTTATTATCAGAGTAAACCCAGTTATATTATTTAATTTGTAATATGTTTTCTGATATCTGTATCATATATCACATAATTTGTTAATCTCTTTTATCCATTCTTCTCCGGTAGTTTTTGGAATAATTGAAAGTGCCTTAACAAACTGGCATTCAGCGTAGATCCCACGTTTGTTTTTATACGGCTTGGTCAAACACCTCAAAAACTGTAGACATTACTTAATTGAGGCTTTTTTTTAAGGTTCACTGATTTATACACCTTTTTAATACAATAAAAATGTTATTTGGTAATGTTCTTGTACAGTTTTACAACTGTTTTCTCTGACTTTGACATGTTCAAAGTATATATACTTTATTATAATTATATTATTAAATTATTATTATTAAATAAATCTGTTACAAAACTGATTTTTTTAATTTAGCATTCAAATAATGCACACCATAAAATAAAATATTTTACTTGGCCACACTCAATATCCTAAAAGCAAGATATCTGAAATATACAAATATCTTCTCTCATAAAACAAGTGAACTGTGAATTTTAATATTCTGGACGAAATGCATGAACAAAGTGCATTCAGAACAAGTGCTCTGAAAACTGTTGAAAGATACAACAACATTCTCTGTAGGCCTATAACAAAATGGTGTATTAAACCAAAGATTAGCATAGCCCATATATTAACTGTAGTCACTGGAAAACTTTTTTGCCTTTTCAAAAACACAGTCGGAGTGGGTGTGCTCGAAGTGCTTTGCCTCTTCTGTGCTTGATCGGGATATTTTGATTTTATATGATAAATGAAAAAGTCTCTGTGTATATGCACCACCTCTAGAAATTTCGACATTGCACAGTCTTTCTTAGATATAGCGAAATGGGGAAGACATGTTGACTCTTGTGGTTTTTTTTTTTTGACCTGTCTTAATTTTAGTTTATGTCTAGTCTTTGCGTCAAGCTGTCATTTTGAGTTTTTATTAGTCTTAGTCACATCCATACTCTTTTTAGTCTAGTCAAGTTTCAATCGACTAAAAGTCGGAGCATTTTAGTCTTATTTTATTCAGAAATATCCATGCCTATTTTTGTCTTGTTTTAGTCAATGAAAGTTGAATTTTAGTCTTGTTTTTACTAATGCAATTCTATTTAACCCAGTCCATATAAGTACTTCATCAAAATATTCCTTTAGTCAAAACTATTTCACAATTCAGACATGGTTATCTTATTATTATATTATTGTTACCTTAAAGGTTCATTCCAGACACGGAAGACACTCTAATTTTAATTTACAACATTTTGCCAACCAAACATGTTAGATCTTCGAAGTACATGCACATGAATTTAAATGAAATAAATAAAATAACATCACATCACTGATGCAAAGTGCAAATAACATGAAAATGTGTGTGTCTCTCCTCCATTGGAATCGCTCACACCCCTTTAGACTGGTTCAAATCTTATCTCTCCTGTCGCAGTTCATTCAGCTCAAAACTTTCTCATCCCAGCCTTCACCTGTTACTTCTGGTGTTCCCCAGGGATCTGTCCTGGGGTCCCTCCTCTTCACTATTTATCTCCTTCCTCTTGACAACATATGTCGCAAATGTAACATCTATTACCACTGTTTCACAGATGACACCCAGCTCTACCTAACCCACTTCCAACCTCCCATCTTCCTCCCTTACTCACTGCTTGACACAAATCAAAACCTGGTTTTCATCAAATTTCCTTACATAGTAATAAAACAGAAATTGTCCTTATTGGTACCAAATCAACATTATCCAAAACTGACAGTATCTGTATTGATATTGATAATTGCTCCGTCTCCCCCTCTCCACAAATTAAGAGCAAAATGACAAGATAAAAACTGCTTTCAGAAGAAATTAATGTGCAATATAAAAGAAATATGAAATCAAGAGCCAAATGAAGAGGTAAAAACAAGTATAAATACTGGCAATTAAAGATATTTAGAAAATATCAACTTAAATGTACAATCAAAAAGAAAATAAATAGCTTAACTGTATTGCAAAACAAAAAGTCAAGGGACTTAAATAAACAAAATTAAAATAGAACAAAGACATCCATACGCTAGGTGCCGGACAAATGAAATCCAAACAGGATCGTCATTGTACTTCAGGATGGCATTTAGGAATACCAGCTGGTTGACCTTTGTAAAACAGACGATTTCGTCGCTCTGAAATGATCTTTTTTACTAAAGACTCCCTCTGATGGGGCAGATGTGGCAACAATGCAGAGACTCTTCATCATCATCTCTCGGGTAGACCATCCCTCGACTTTCCACCACGTGAGAGGGTTTGAAGACCTCAGCACTAGAGGTTCTGCCACAAAAGCACGAACTTCCAGTACTGAATCAGCCCTTTCGAGTAGTGGTCACATTAACAGAGACTTGCTGGTCAAAGTCTTTCCTGATAGCTCTCCTGAGAGAATTCCCTCAGGAGAGCAAAATATGGGACTCAATTTTGTGAAAATGGTCTGGCAAATGGTCGCCACCAGTCGCTATATGTACATTATTTTTATATATAACAAGACTTTTGTCCAGGCAAAATTTAACCTTTCTGTCCTAATTAAATGATACAACTCAATGGATGATGCAAAACTTTATTTTGGTATGATAAGCATAGTCTAGAGGGTCTTTCTTATAAGCTATTTCTGATTCCAACTGATTAAATACAAGTCAAGTTATTATTTGTTGTTCCTACAACTTGGTTAAGTGACAAGACTTTTGTCAGACACTGTATGTTATGATTGTACTGCTCTGGCCCACTTGACATCTAATTAGGCTCCATGTGGCCCCTGAACCAAAATGAGTTTGACACCCTTGCTGTACATTTAGGTGCCTGAAAGGCATCAGAGTAAGGCCAGACTGTGCATGCAATATTGTGTAGTCCTATACAACATTGCACACATACACTGGGAGAGAATGCCCACACCAATGGCGGAGGAGCAGTGGGAGGACATTCCTGCTCTTGAAGAAGGAACAGATGGAAAGAGAGGTCCCTTACCAGTTAGTTATGAATTTTGTAAACTATTTTTTCAATACATACCAATGTGGATGATAACTTTATACGTTATACTGCCAGGTTCTTCTCTCTCTGTTGAGATGGATGGTGAAGGATGGATATTCAAGTCAATGAATATGCAAGAGGGTCAGTGGAGATCAAACACATCTATTTAACAACCTAAAGTCTTTGTTGTCATTAGGGTTACACATAGGCTTAAATTGCTAATTCACATAGATCATGCATTTAAATGTATTAATAATGTGGAAAGACAAAATGCAATCGAAAGTAGGTACTCTGAGAATAATGAATTAAAATGAACATATGGAGCCAATAGAGAGAAGGACCAGATGGCTGGGAGGTTCAAACTGGTGAGTGTCCTTGCCTGACCTAGTGAGACCTAGACTTAAACCATAATGGGTGGACTGACTTTGAGACTGCAGTCTACTAACAATCACCTTTGAATTTGACTGAGCTTAAACAGTTCTGAAAGGAGGAGAGGGTCATTATTGCAAACAGACTTAAGGCAGAAGTAAAAGCAAAAGGTGCTTTCACAAAGTACTGGCACGTTTTCCATCTCAGTGATTTTTTTAAAATGCGGTTGCTGTCAAATCTTTCACATGGGTGTTGAATATTGCACTAATTAAAATGGAAAAATGTGTGTCCTTAAACCAACAAAATGTGAATATTATGAAGGGGTGAGTGGTGATTATTTTCTATACCCACAGTATATATATATTAGGGTTGTCGAATTAACACGTTCATTCCAATCAATTAATTATGAGGGGCCGTTTAGGAAATATTTCAGACTTTTGTTACACAAACACATTTAAAACACATACACACTCACATATGCAACTGTCACGCATGCATCCATACTACTGAAAACTCACACACACACACATAAATTCATATAATATAGTGAAGCTTTTCACATGTTGATGTGCGTGAAAACAGTTTAGTATAACCGGAAGGTGTTTCACTATGCCCGCCACTGATGTGACAGTGGAGCGTCTGTCTCCTCAGTCAGTGAGACAGTAAAAACACGTAAATATGACTGACAACTGTAAACGAAGCAGCATCTGGCTGCAGTTTAAAGATATTGGGAATAGCAGAGTAGAAAGCCTTCATTGTAAAATGAAAATAACAGTAAGAGAAGGTTCCACCACAAACCTGCACAGACACATCAGAACTGTCCATCCCACAGTGCAGCTGGACTGTTTGGTTACTGAGTTTGGTTCTGTTTCTGTACTGTGGGTTTATTTGCAGTGCTAAATTAAAATTGAGTTTGATTAAAATATTAAAAGTAAGAATGCATGCTTTTGTAACAGAACAAATACACAAACACTAAACGCAAAAGGATTTATCAACACACAAAGCATTCATATACGCCAGGGCGCCCCTCGTTAACCTCAGCCCACTGCTTCACTTGGTGAATGGGTTAAATGCAGAGAAATAATTTCACTGTTCACCCTGTGCTGTGGTGTGTTCACGCGTGACGATAGGGGTTAATAAATTAAATTAAAGTTATGATGCTACATGTGATAATAAACTAAGGGCCGTTTGGGGGCCGAAAGAACCGGCTCTTCTTTGGGAGCCGTGGCACAAGAGCCGGCTCTCTGAAAAGAGCTGAACTTCCCATCACTAATTGCGCGGAATTCCCACTATTTTAATGTAGTATATCATTGGATGATGACTGGTACTGAGCAAGAGCATGCAGGAGGGCGTGCAGGAGGTTGAGGATTGCCATGCAGAGACGCTGAATTCCCGTGGAAGAAATGAATCGGAAAGCGAAAGAAATCCATGGCTATATCTCAGCCAGCTCTTTGTGTTCAAACGCAAACAAGGCAGTAACTTTTTCACGCAATGCAAAATTTGCCTGCTCAGTTGAGTTTGGTTGGGTTAAGTTTCATATGTGTCATTAAGTAAGTCGGCTTTAGTGGCTTTAATTTGCAGTATAGATAGTCAGTAAAGAAACATATGCCCCTTGAAAATGTTTTATGGGGTGGTCTGAACACAGTTTGCACAGAATATCCCTGAATAGATCCTAATTATTATTTGGACTGAAAGATGATTAAAAACAACAAGTGCTGAACTGGATTTTTGACTCATTGTTCTTTTTTACATCAAGTAATTGGAAGTAACCAAGTAACTTTTACTCAAAGTAAATCTTAAATTAAATACTTTTACTCAAATGTATTTTTAGATGGATACTTTTACTTGAGTAGAATTTAAGCAAAGTAAAGATACTTTTACTTAATTACAATTTTTCAGTACTTTTTCACCTCTCCTTGTGGTTGGGGAATGGATAGGATAATTAGTATGTCTCAGAAACAAGTTCTATGTAAGCCCAATGGTACGATTTCTTTTTTTCCTTTTAAACTAGAACTTACTCTACATGTATGGCCAATTGAACATTTTTGACAGTGTGTATGTCCAAATTGTGTATTCTAAGCCAGCTCATATTAACCCACGCATCTGAGGTCAATTAGAATAACAAATAGGCCCGTTTTCATCTTGTTCCAAGCCCACAGCAGAACACTTTCACGTCCACAGAGAATACAAGGCTTCTGGAACTTCATCAGAGAAACTTGGCAGAAGCATCACCCCGACTTGATTAACAGAGCTCCCGGAGAAAACAAAAAGATTCAATTTAGAAACTAGGTCCCAGCCAAATCCTGAGTGCAGCATCAACATTTAGCGTGATTGGTTCAACGCTGTTAAAATGACACAAAGAATTGGGAAGGTTAAGCCCATTTGATCACAAAGCAATAAAACTTTTAATAGCCCAAGCTGTACAATAATTCATTCAAAATCAGAAGATATACATATCTGAACTGACAGTAAAGGCTTCTTCCAGCAAGGGACTAAACTGTATGAAGTTCTAGTATGAATTTGTGCATCATTTGGCCATCCCTTTTGCTAGACCTGCCAAGCTAATGACACTCGTTAAATCGAAAAGGAGCAATGTGCCTTGACAATGTTCACTCTTTTGGGAATAAAATAAAGAAATGTCAGTAAGTAAATAAAAAAAAAGAATGAGAACAAAGAGCAATTTTAAATCTGTCTGAGCTGTGTACACATGGACAATAGCATGTATGATGCTTTTTCACAGACAGTCCAAATCAAGAGTTGATACCCCAGAAGCGCAGAAGCGCAAGTTCCTTCTCTGGCAGCAGGACTGCACATCCTTGCCTTCTGAAACCAGCTTTAGCCGCTATGCCGCTCAGTAAATGTGCTGAGTGCCAAGTCTGCAAGGAAACGAAGCACAGCAAACGGATGGTTGTTTCTAAAGACGCAGCTTCCCATTTGTGTTTGATGTGTCTCTCATCAAAGGGCGCTTTTGCACTGACCTCCCTTTTACACCACTGTAGCCTTTGGACTGTACAAATAAAACAAAGCCAGGAGACGAGAGAATGGCGCTGAATGCTGCCAGTTCAGGATGAATAAAGTGGATTGAACGTCTGTCTGGTTACAAGCAACCTCGGTTAACAACATCAAAGCGCAGCGTTTGAAAGGTCATCCCGAGGTATTTTGGTAGACATGCACTTTGAAACTGTTAAATTGTTAAATAATTTCACGCTCCGAAACATCGCATCTAAAGAAACAATCCAGCCAGTCTAAAGAGGAGATTATAAGAGTAATTGGTACAGGACAAGTGCAACTTGTGTGCTTTTGTTGCATTTGTAAGTGAAAACATTTAGCTAGAAATAGATTTACTCATATTAACTTATCCTTTCATGTTATGGAGATTTTCTCCCCTCCTAGAGACCGTTAACGAGAATAAAGACTTGACAAGACCCGCGGAGTGTTAATCAGCCGCTGTTTACTGAAAAGCAGAGACTGAATGATAATTAATTCGGTAAACTTCTCCCTCCACCTTGTTTGCACACCCTCTTTGATCTTCGCTTCTTGTGTTATCACCTACATTACAAAGTGCATCTATTACAATTAAGGCCTCTCATCAAACGGTAATGTAGCGAAAATGACTTCTTGTTGTGCTCACACAAATAAAAAACATCTGAAGCCTTTTCTTAGCTTGAGTGCACGCTGAACCAAATGCGTGCTGTGCGTGTGTGTGTCGAACATGTTTTACACTGTAGGGATGCAGATAAAACACAGTGGTAAACATAATGTTTAACCACTTTTAATTAGTATAATTAAACGTAGCATGCACCAAAAAGTAGGTTAGTCGGAAAAACAAAGTATTGCTATTATTATTTTTTAAGTATTATTTGCTGTTATTCATTTTCAAGATTTAAAATATTTATTTAAAAGAACAAAAAAGAATGAACACGAATACATTATGTAAAAGCACAACAAATCAAACAATAATACAACAAAGTTGTTGCTCATTTTATCTTGAAAAAACTTAATATTAATAAAGATAACATTTCATACCAACTCAAAGTAAAAAACACAAAATACACATCCTTTACCGTCAGTTATTTTTTATAATAATCCTGCCTCATTGTAATGACTTGGTCTCCAATACACATTTTATTAATCCTGGTTAAAACGCGTATAACAGGGCACTTAACAGACAACTCCGCTTTGTGTTTGATGTCAGCTCGTCAAGCCTTATACACACAGAAAGCTCCCTGCCGTCAGCAGCCCGGGCTCTGTGACCCAGCGGTGCTTCTTTTGAAATCTCAGCCCCCTCCCTTCGTGGCGCGCAGTGAGGGGCGGGTGCACAAACAGCCAGACGGGTATAAAGTGTGCGGCGAGGGATTATGACAGCACAAAGTCTAGTGCGCTTTCAGAGCAGCCTCTCTGAGCTCCAAAAGCCACAGGGAATACAGAGCCCCCCGAGTACAGGGATCACTCGCCGAAGTCAGCATGTGGCCCGCGATGCCCTCCGCTGTGTGCTTCACTCTGCTCAGCTGCGTCGTCCTCAGCAGGACGACCAACGCTTTATTCAACTCCAACTCCATCAAGGTCGGTCCACCTGTGGCCAGCTCGGGACAGGCGGTTAGCGACAGCCCACAGGTGTTGCCCGTGGAGGACGGAAATCAGAACTTCGCCACTGATACGATGCAGGTGAGGAGAGGCTATTATTTCATCCTGTATTTTTTGTCTATATATAGAACACGTTCAGGTGAGGTGAGTCAGACACTAAAGTTACTTGCTTTTGGCAACCACTTTTAAGCGGTGTGTGCTGAATAGTCTACATGTAACTTGTATTCTGCTTTATCTGAATAAACATTGCTTTGATATTTATGTCTGTACTGTGCTAATAGCACACGTTTTTGAAATGCCCTGGCATCATTTTGGATTGCTTTTTACTTTTATTATCATTTGATAATTATCTTTAAATGTAGGTGTTATCTGCACAACAGTTCCACTAGATGTGAATGTGGGGCAATTGCACTAGGGTCCATGGTGCAAGGGAACCCTAAAATCTTTATTTTTCCCTTGATATAGATACTGACACAGTTTAATTCCTGACACATCACAACGTTCTCTTCCAGATATTTGAACACGACATCCCCATTACTTGCAACATGTCTTCAGAAAATCATAGCCAAAACCCATTAATATTATTAGCATTTGGAGCCATAAATTCATTGTGACACTTCATGACTTAAACTGAGAGTCAGACTTTACCTGAACTCACCTTGTTTTTTATCATTCTTTCTTCTTCATTGTCATATTACCTGAGTTTTTTACCTAACATTTTAGGTGACTTCCTTTTTTTTTTTTGTCTTTTTTTCATCATGAATGCAGCCTCTAGATTGCATGATCGATGAGGAGTGTGCTGAAGATCAGTTCTGTTTCCAGTCTCGTGGTGTGTGCCTCCAGTGTAAAAAGAGGAGAAAGCGCTGCATCCGCGATGCTATGTGTTGCCCTGGCAACTACTGTGACAATGGTAAGAGCCTTTAACAGCATCAAAATGAGTTCTAACACATTTTTATAAGATGTTTATGCAATTGCTGATGTTTCTTAGTCAAGGTTTGACTAAGTTTTTTTTTTTTTTAACTTCAGTGGTGCTAGAGATAAATTGTATGTATATTTCTCCTTTAAGTTTGTTATATTACTACTGTTTTCATTTTAGTCTCACTGATGCCTGTGTCTAAAATACACGTTACCACCGAAAGCAGTGTACCGAGATTGTATAAGAAACGTTACAAAATGTAATGAAACTAATTATTGTTGCCTGGTGTATTTGAACAAATCTTAATTTAATTCATAACAATTTCGGCTGACAACCTGTGTTGTAGACCTCTGGGCTACTACAATCCTGAAGACATTTCTTTACTCTTCATTAGATTTTTAAACCGTCATAACTTACTACTGGTCAATTCCAGACCTGAATGACACCCATTTACATATAGGAGCTTTCATTGCTTCTTAAAAACAGATAATGAAGTATACACTTCAACAATGTTCTGAGAAAATTACCGACTGCTTAAAAATCATCTATAAATGTTTTTTTTTAAACAGGAGTGTGTCAACCAAATGACCCTGACATTGCTCTGCAAGCTGGAGTAGCAGGACTTGTCAGCACCCCACTTAAGGAGAACGCCACAGCAGTAGTGCAGTCTAAGCCATCAACTCAAGCTCTACCTCAGAACCTGAAAGGTAATAATAATAATAATAATAATAATAATAATACAATTAATTTTGTGCTTATTATTCAGTTATTTACCTCAAAATTGATGTACTATGAATGAATAATAATTACTGTGTAACTCATATGTAAGGTGTGTAATTAAGAGAATGAAAACGGCAACTCTGGAACCCCTGACAGGTCCTTAATGTTCAGGAAGTTAAGCAATGAATACTGTTGCTATTCACCATTGTGGGTTTTGGTCTGAGTCTCTCTTTTGAATGGGTTTCAGGTCTTGAGGGCGAGACCTGTTTGAGATCAACTGACTGTGTGGAGGGACTGTGCTGCGCCCGTCATTTTTGGTCGAAGATCTGCAAACCCGTCCTGAAAGAGGGACAAGTCTGCACCAAGCACAAGCGGAAAGGTATCCATGGACTGGAGATCTTTCAGCGTTGTGACTGTGAGGAAGGCCTGTCTTGCAGGACACAAAAAGGAGACCACAGCAAGTCCTCTCGAAGCCTCCATACTTGCCAGAGACACTGAAATGCAGTTTGTTGATATCAGGATTATTATATCAGGTTAATATATCAGCTCCTGGAAATTGGTACCAATCAGTAAAACAAACAAGGAAAGCAAAGGCAATGGATGGATTTTGATTGGAATAGTCATTTCTATCTATAGTTCTCATTTCTATCTAATTTCTATCTACCGTATCAGCATTGCAGAGCAGATATAAATGTTTCTCTATGGAACTTGATGGTCGCAGTACATTACTGTATTGTAAATACTATAGGGATGTTGGCACTTAACTCGTTTTTTTGTCAATACAGATTCTGGAGGATGCATCACACCTTTACCAATGAATTGTAAATGTATATACAGATGTTCACAATCATAGGGATATATGTCTATTTTTATTCTAAAAAAGAAGTGCAATGATATTAGATACATTGTTTCAAACCATGTCTATAGATACAGACCCTTTCTAACCCTTTTTTGTAACTAGTAAATATTTACAGTTGTGTGCAAAAGTTTGAACACCCCTGGTAAAATGACATGTTTTGTTTTTTTATTAACACACTAAAGAACAATAAAACGAAAAAAAGGAAATTTGTGCCATAACTTTGAATACATTAGATTATATATTCAATAAATATGACAAGAACTGTCATGTGATCACACAAACAAATAACACAGTTAGAAAGGCATCTGGCACCGTTCCAAGGTAAAAGCTCTTCCCCATTGATTTAGCTTTTAGCTTATTTAGTTGCATTCTCATTCAAAACCATATGATCCAACATATGGAGTATGAGTATGTTTAAGAATGCTTAGCTCACTTGCTACCATACTATGATGAAGACTGAAACACACGCCTTTATCTAACTTAAGAAGAAGCCTGTGCAGTCGAGTGCAGTCAAACTTAATATTTGTGGAATTAAAGTTATGTTCAAGGATATTTTGTTCACTGTATATTTTGTGTTAAAAACATCACAACATCTTTTGTTTTGCATTTTTGAGAAAGTGTTATGTTAAGAGTGCAGGGTAGTGTCACAATCCTATCATTTAGAGCATGCCCTGCTTACATTGTATCTTTTTTTTGCATTTCCTAACTGGAAAAAGAGGGCTTGATGTCTTTACTTGGAGCTGTCAAAGGAGACAAAGCGGTAGGGTAGGCATTTCAAAGCACAGGATATACATGTTACAATTGTCCTATTTGTGTGCTCTGGCTGCTGCTGGGGACGCCGCCCCCCAGCTTTTGTCAATCCCATCAACAGCTTGGAGCCAAAAAACATCTGGGTGGGGAACGGTCACAATGACACAAAGAGAAACTCAAAACTAATCTACTTGCACTGTAAGGCAGAAAATTATTTGACCATAGCAGTGCGAGCATTTCTAAGATTCCAGAGCAGATTCACAGTCATTCAATTTGCTTTTTGCTTAAGAGGCCATTAATGGACGTTTCTGGCATTCATTCATAACGAATCAGCAAACCTGACTGCAGAAAAGGATTTTCCTCTTTTTCTTCTTTTTCTTTCTTTTTCTGTGCTGGAGACAATCAAACAGCAATTGAAGGCCCTCGGAAGGGGGCAGTGTGAATGTTTGCAGACTGCCTCCAAAGCCTGGCTCACTTTGAAGTAAACGGCTTAGTGCCACAATGCTATTTTGCAACAAGTAAATGAAGGCTTTCTGAGAGACTTACTTAGAAAGAAGCCAAACATATTAAGATTGCATAAATATTTACTCTGTAAAGCACTTTTTAATGTTTAATGAATATTGCAAACCTTGGGACACTTTCCAAAAACGCAAGAAAAATGAATATTTTTTATTTTGTTAGTTCAGCTATACCTTTAACAGGCAAAAGGGCAAAGAAAAGATTTTTAGTGTTTTAACTGATAAACCTAATTCTATTTTGTATTCAATTTAGAAACTGATGCCTACAACACACTCCAAAAAAGTTAGGACAGAGGCAAAGGTTAAACAAGTAACTTTCTGGAAGGTTCTACAATTAGCAAGTTAAGTGATAACAGGTGTGGCATGGCTCACCACATTGTGCTGAATTTCACAAGAGAATGAATACAATTAGGAAAAGATTGTCAATTTGCATGATCTTGGAGCCCTAAGCCAGTATTGCATTAGAAACCGTCATGCTATTGTAATGGACATAGAAACATGGTCTTAAGAGTACTTTGGGGAATCATTGTTGCTGAACACAATCTGCCACTGCATCAGGAAATGGTTCCTGAAACTGTATTATGTAAATTTTGTGCAGAAACGCTGGCAAGATTACTGGGCCCAAGGTTATCTGAGATGGACTGAAAAATGGAAACGTGTTCTGTGGTCAGATGTGTACACGTTTTAACTTGTTTTGTGGAAAAATATACGTCAGATTCTACACGCCAAAGACTAAAACGACCACCAGATCTGTCTCCCATAAAAAAACAGCATCTGTGACCGTATGGGGATGCATAAGTGCCCAAGGCATGGGGTATCTGTATATATGTGAAGACACCATTGATGCAGAAGCTGGAATTTTAGCGATAAAATAGTGATAGAACGTATTTCAAGATAGGTTTTTTTTTTTTTTTTTACATTTATTTACATTTATGGCATTTACTAGATGCTTTTATCAACTTCCATTCCCTAACTACAGGGGGCAGTCTCCCTGGAGCAACTTAAGGGTTAAGGGTCTTGCTCAGGAATCATGTGGTGGTGTGCTGGAGGTTGGATTCTAACCCATGACCTCTTGGTCCTGAGGCAAGTATCCTACCCACTAGACCACCACCACCCCCAGAAACTGCATGTATACAGTATTTTTTGCAGGACAATGCCAGGCCTCTGCACAAATTACAAAAGCTTGTTTTTGTAGGCACAGGGTGTGTGAACTTGACTGGCCTGCCTGCTGTCCAGATCTGTCTCCCATTGATAATGTCTGGCACACCATTAAGAGAAGAATCAGACTATTGTGACCAGGGACCAATGGGCCTTGTATGCAGAAAGGATGGGCAAAAAATCCACTTGCAAAACTGTAACAATTAGTTTTTTCAATTCTAAACAGTCTGCTCATCTTAGTGTAAAGTCACGATGGAATGCTGAGCTGAAGTCAATGAACAGCATCCTTACATGAAAGTTTCTCTTGTCCAGGTGGTTCAATGACAGGTGTAGTGCAGTGGATATGCTGTTTTCTTTGGACCGTTTGGGGTGGTAAGCAAACTGAAGTGGGACCAGTGAGCTGGGAAGAGTGACTTTGATGTAGCTCATGACTATAATTTTTTTGTCCTGCAATAATACTGTATACATGCAGTTTCTGTGCCTAGTAGTCATTCAGACAGGTCACATACAATTGGAACTGCAATAACTGCGGTTTTCTCAACAACAGCTTGACTCAGAGAGGTCATCGGTCTGCACACTCTTTAAGCACCTTTACAGGTATGTTGTCAGGATCAGAAGCTTTGCTTGTAAGACAGACTCTAATAAGACAACAAAGCTTAATTTCTGTGGCGGGTAGAACAGCTTCACTGCTATAAACATTACTGCCATAAGGCTTATGCATCACTCATTGTTTCTTTAAATGCACATACAGTGCTGGAGGTTGGATTCTAACCCATGACCTCTTGGTCCTGAGGCAAGTATCCTACCCACTAGACCACCACCACCCCCAGAAACTGCATGTATACAGTATTTTTTGCAGGACAATGCCAGGCCTCTGCACAAATTACAAAAGCTTGTTTTTGTAGGCACAGGGTGTGTGAACTTGACTGGCCTGCCTGCTGTCCAGATCTGTCTCCCATTGATAATGTCTGGCACACCATTAAGAGAAGAATCAGACTATTGTGACCAGGGACCAATGGGCCTTGTATGCAGAAAGGATGGGCAAAAAATCCACTTGCAAAACTGTAACAATTAGTTTTTTCAATTCTAAACAGTCTGCTCATCTTAGTGTAAAGTCACGATGGAATGCTGAGCTGAAGTCAATGAACAGCATCCTTACATGAAAGTTTCTCTTGTCCAGGTGGTTCAATGACAGGTGTAGTGCAGTGGATATGCTGTTTTCTTTGGACCGTTTGGGGTGGTAAGCAAACTGAAGTGGGACCAGTGAGCTGGGAAGAGTGACTTTGATGTAGCTCATGACTATAATTTTTTTGTCCTGCAATAATACTGTATACATGCAGTTTCTGTGCCTAGTAGTCATTCAGACAGGTCACATACAATTGGAACTGCAATAACTGCGGTTTTCTCAACAACAGCTTGACTCAGAGAGGTCATCGGTCTGCACACTCTTTAAGCACCTTTACAGGTATGTTGTCAGGATCAGAAGCTTTGCTTGTAAGACAGACTCTAATAAGACAACAAAGCTTAATTTCTGTGGCGGGTAGAACAGCTTCACTGCTATAAACATTACTGCCATAAGGCTTATGCATCACTCATTGTTTCTTTAAATGCACATACTGCCTCCCGTCTGTCCATGCGGTACAAGGAGCCCAGAATGAAATCACGTAAGCAAGTAAGTGATTTTCATTTAATAGATGACGGAGCACTTTTTTCAATGTATTTATTTTTTTGATTAACCGTGTGCAGGTGACATGACCACAAAACAGATATGAAAAGGAAGGGCTGCTTACATAGGGACTTCAGTGTCTGTGTCTTTAGAGGTTGGATGTAATTACGGTGAGTAGTTTGCTATCTCACAAGCTCCTCTTAGATGTTACCATGAAAGGGGGTGAAAACATTGACACAATGATAAACAGAAAATAGATACAATTTCTCCTCTGTAAGCCAAAGACTTTGCAAGCCCCCATACTTGAACAGACAGTACCTTTCTTCACGATGCTGTCAACAAACAGGATGTTAGAATGGTAATTTGATTACAGCATGTTACAACCATGGCTTCTTTTTTGACCATGGCTTCAGAAGTTGATATTGTAGTAACACCTTCCATCAGGACAAATCTCACAAAAAAGAATTGAATAAATTATTTATTTACTCATTAATCATTATTAGTTAGATCATAAGCGCATGTATTGGTACGTAAATAGGAAGGCAAAATATCAACCACATAACCTTAACACTAACCCCAATACCCTAATGCTCAGATCTTGCCTATATTAGCAGGTCTGATATTTTCTATCTGTCAGTTATTATACCTGTGAGCTTCATCAAACATTTATAGTCATCAGAAATAAAATGTCACAGTTACATTTTTCAACTCAACACTCTATTTTGTAATGAATGATGTGCTAGTACTCTCACTCTAACATATAACCTTGATGTTTATAACTATCAAACCAAACACTCTTTATGTTCTGGAAATCCTGAGTGCATTTGGAAAATGCAGGCTTTTTAGAAGCCCCTTTAAAAGGTGATTTATGAAGGTCAACATCACTGAGGCAAACTGACATTTGCCACAGATTATGACTTTCTGAGAGATGATGTGTCTGTCTCACAGGGGGAAATGTTGGTTACCTCACACTGTAAAGAAAAAATTCTGACATTGGCTTGATGCCTCTGAGTAAAGAAATGGATAGATGTGTGATGGTGGCTATGCAACAAGAAGCTTACTCTTTTGGAAACCTCACTAACTTGTTATACACATACTACATTTTTATTAAACGATTTGAGGCAAAAAAGGGCCACGGTCTTCACTGCTATAGTGGCTACCCAGCTGATTATGTACTCACGGAATGGGCTCTATCCTCTATCCTCAGTGACTACTGCAGCATATACCTGGTTTATAAATTATAAAGTTATATTTTACCTTTGCCCAAAAGTGATAAAAACTGTACTTGTGACTATCAATGTTTGAATATGGTTGAAAAAGCTGAACAAAAAGGCTGATTTGGTTCTGGGCGTTAAACTGGAAACCCTAAAGAATGCTAAAAAAGCATCTCTGCATTATGCACAGTCCCTCCCACCCCATAAATTCCGTCTTAATAAGCCATCAGAGCAAACTCAGCAAAAGACTTGTACTGCAAAATGTAGAGCTGAACGCCACAGGAAATCCTTTCTACCTGTGGCAATAAGACTCCTCCCTGTTCTTGAAGTTCTTATGCCATTCTGTTCAGAAACAGATTTGTGCAATATCTATTTGCACTACTGGTCTGCTGTTACATTTTGTTACAATATTGTTACATTATTTTATTCTTCGGTTGCATGGAGCATGCTAAGGACAAAAGAATTTCCCTCAGGAGAAATAAAGCTTTTTTTTTTTAATCTTATTTTAATTAATATATCAAACTGTAGACTCTCAAAATAAATGGATACTGCAGTGTACAAACAGTATACTGTGAGAAGAAGTGAATCATTTTGTTTGTTTGTATAATATACTTTTAATGCATATAATCTTCACAAATACTTAAAAGTGTAAAGACGCCTAATGTTACACTTACCAACTTCTGTAACATGTTTAAAAGTTGCTATGGCTAAAAGCCTCTAAAAGCTTTTTCGTTGTTTAAGTTTGGACAATGAAAAAGCTTTGTTGGATTTTGGCAGAGACTTTTAGCCATAGCAACTTTTTACAGGAGTTGGTAAGTGTAACATCAGGAGTCTTTCCAAAGACTCGCATTGGTGTATTTGGGTGTGCTTGCCCAACTGGTATTGTACAACGTATGTAAATCAAATTATATATATTTTAATGTTATAAAAATAATGTAATGAAAATTGCAGTTGATGTCATTATAAATTACATTTAATAAATTAAATTTAAGGCACCAGTTGAATGCATCACTCTGAAAATGTAAGAGAAAATTCCAAAGAAAAGGTTACAGAGCCATAGTGAAGACCCTATACATCCCAACTAGTTTGAAAATATGCCAGTGAATAAATAATGGAACTGCAATTAATCATTCCCATACAGGTACACCACGCATTCCTGTAATGATAAGAAAGTTAATGACAAAGCCAGCGGTCTCTTGAGAAGAGTTACAAGAATTTATCATTTATATCTATCCAAATCTACATTTTATGTTCATATTTTCAAAGTCAAAAGATGTGCTTAAGATTGGACTCACACACAAACACACATATATACAGTAATCCCCCGCATTTCGCGAGGGTTACATTCCAAGAGCACCTGCGTATAGTGAAAAACTGCGTTGTTGTGTTTCGGTAAACAAAAATGCCTAAAAAATGCATTGAACCTTGAAGATATTATGGAGATAAACGCACATTCCTATTATACAGGTTACACTGAATACCAACAGCACTAGAATGCAAATACTGTAGCGAGAGAGAATGCAATAACACACCATTCTTCAAGCAAAATGTCTTTCATTCTCAGCTTTGAACAGACATTTGCAACACAGAGAGTACTGCCCCCCAATCTGAATGACCCTGTACTGCCCCCATCTCACCCAGAGCTTTGGTGTCGCCCTCACGATACTACAGCAGTTAATCCTCTGAAGGAGGGTGACTGGCGAGATGGGCTCAACCACACAAATTACACACAGAAACACACATTAGTTCACTCACTCTACTTGACAAAAGTCTACTCCCCCTCTAACACTCACAAAACACATATAACTGAGCCAACCCTGCTGCAAAGGCTCATGGAAGCCAGTCCTGCCATGCCCCCTCCTCCTCTGCAGGGCATGGTGCTTAGCAACCAAGCACTAGAGTAGGATGGTGTGTGGTGGACGAGGCCCAGACATCACAAAAGCACATAAAATGTGAGGATATCTGTCTTTTCCACGCATGTACGGGGGATTCCACAAAAAATTATTAGTTTGGTTCTCAGAAAAAATTCACGTGAGACTGAATCCGTGACTGCTGATCCGCGGAAAGCTGAGAGATTAATGTATATCCCCACTTTAACGCAGATCAGCAGTAATGGTTTCAGTCTAATACAGATTGTTTCTGATAACCAAACTAATAATTGTTTGCTGAAATCCCCACACTATTGGGAAAACTGCAGATATCGTCAGTGTTTTTCTGTTTTTGTGATGGGTTGCATAAACCTTGCACAAGGATGAGGGGGCATGGCAGACGAGACCGGATGTCACAGCTTTTTTTCGTAGTGCTAAATTAGTAAGAAAAATATATTTTTATGTAAATTCGGCTACATTTCCACATGAAAAAAAACTATAAATGGTTTGATACTGTGGATAGAAGCATCTTGGGATGGTGAAATACCTCTGTACTCAGAAGTTTGAAAGTAGCCAACCTGAGAATGCTATTTTTTTCTCCTTGCTGCTGTTTGACTGCTACCTTTTAACGCATCCCTGGCTGTACTCAGAGGCAGGAGGTTTGAAAGTAGCTATCCATGCAGCTTATTGGCTGCTGCCCTTTGATGCAGGTGCAGTCCAGAATTTTCTGTGTTTTTTGTTTTGCTCTTCTAAAAGCCCTGTATTTTTATAATAATAATAATACTAATACTAATAATACTAATACTACTACTACTAATAATAATAATAATAATAATAATTTTATTTATAGGAGCCTTTCTGGCACACAAGGGCACTATACAATAAAACAAGTGCTACAAACAGTAAAACAATAATTACAGGCAAGATTAAAAGGCATATTAAATTTACACCATTTAGACATTGCAGCTGAATCAGAGAGAAAAAGCACACTTGAACAGATGGGCATTGAGTGTGGATTTAAAGTGTGAAAATAAATTGGTGTTTCTAAGCTCAGGTGGTAGTGAGTTCCAGAGCTGGGGAGCACAGCGACTGAAAGCTCTGCTCCCCATTGTGGTCAGATAGGACAGTCAAGTGGATGAAGGAGGATGATCTGAGGGTATGAGAGGGAGTGGCAGTATGAAGGAAGTCGGATAGATATGGAGGGGCAAGGCCGTGAATGGCCTTGAAGGTTAACAGAATAATTTTAAATTCAACCTTAATTAGGAGTCAGTGAAGCTGCTGCAAAATGTCAGTAATAAGTTGAATAGAAGGAGTTCTGGTAACGACACGGGTGGCTGAATTCTGAACCAGTTGAAGCTTTTGGAGAGTTTTGTGAGGGAGACTGAAAAGGAGGGAGTTACAATAATCCAAAGAGAAGTGGCAAGACTGTGAACAAGGATGGCAGCAGTGGCGGGGTAAGAGAGGGACGGAGATAACTGATATTGCAAAGATGAAAATATGTAGACTGAATATTGTTATTGATATGAGATTGAAAAGAAAGAGTACTGTCAAGGATGACACCCAGACTCTTAACCTGTGGAGAGGGGGAAACGGAGCAATTATCAATATCAATAGAGATACTGTCAGTTTTGGATGATGTTGATTTGGTACCAATAAAGAGAAATTAAAGAAATTTGACGAAAACCAGGATTTGATTTTTGTCAAGCAGTCAGTAAGGAAGGAGGCTGGGAGGCTGGAAGTGGGTTTACTGGTAAGGTAGAAACTGATGTTACAATATAACTGATGTTAAATTTGCAAAATATATTGCCAAGAGGAAGGAGATAAATAGTGAAGAGGAGGGGCCCCAGGACAGTACCCTGGGGAACACCAGAAGTAACAGGTAAAGGCTGAGATGAGAAAGATTTGAGCTGAATGAACTGAGTGCAACATTATAGTAAATTAAATGAATTTATAACTGTATTTACCTGCTTATACCAAAGAAAACGTCAGCACATACATGAGTTACAGCACAGTTATACATGGTTAACATCGATATTTACATTCTAGCACTGCGGGAGTTCAGTGTAAACTGTACAGTACAAATACGGGTTTACCTTTACGTTTTCTTTCAGGGTAATCATTTAAGCTTAAAACAAAGTTTAAACAAGTTTAAAACAAAATTAAAGTATTTGGGAGAATATCTGGGGTGTATTTACACTATAAAAATAGGCTTTTAGGCATTTTTAACGACATCACAACAATGCGGTTTTTCACTATACACAGGTGCTCTTGGAACATAACCCCCATGAGAAGCACCCCGCTTTTATTAAAGTTTTCTGTAACATTAACAGTGAATATGACAATTAAAAAAACAAAACAAAGGCTGATGCAGTGAAATTTTTGGTAAATTCATGTGTACAACTGCGAATGGGAACAGGTTAAGCTGCGGCAGGACGACTCCCTGCAGTGCTAGCGTTAGCCATGTTATCTAGTGGAGCATTTCAGATGCAGAATGCCGGTACTGTTACTGTACTTTCACACCGACTTGCAGGTTGTGCAGGTCACCATGCTGTATGTGTGTCTAGAGTGATGTGATGTGTGTCTGTCTTCTCTGCATGTGTCTGGTCTTCTTGTGGTCTCGTGTTTAGATTCGTCTCGTGCCAACGGTACCGCCCCTTTTATGAAGGGACTATAATAATTGGTAAAACCAATGTATGCATGTCAGAGTAAGCCAATCAGAGGCAGAGATTGCATTGCGTACACAAGCGAGAGAGCGAAAAAAAACACACGACCAGTCGACTTCTCTCAGGGGGTGTTGACTCGTGTCTCTGTAGTCGACTAGTCAATTTTTGGGTTAATGCCCTAGTGTGTGTGTGTGTGTGTATGTATACACACATATATATATATATAGTTTATAATAGTCATTTATATCAGCAGTGGGCTTCTTTCTGCCAGCAAAAAACACAGCTGAATATTACAATAAATGCAAACATACAAGAAAGCAGTAAAAAGAAATCTTTTTTCTAAAATGTAGTCAATATTTTGTGAGCTGGTTAGAAGAACACAGGTTTGCATTCAGGTTTCCTCCTGTCATTGGGTGAATTAATAAAATTCCATAATCAACAAATCTAAATTAATTGGGTATGCTCATCTTGGGCTGAGATGCACTTAATCTTTTCCAGAATGCACAGATTGCCAGTCCATCCCTGGAAATAGGCAAAGATGAGAAATATGTTGTCTTGTCGAAAAACCTTTAAGCTTATTCAGTTCATACAGTCAGTTTAGCACTGGTAATGATGAGAAATGGGCAAATAGCATGCATAACCTGAGAAAAATTTCATTTAAATGACAAGAGCCTAGAGCAGGGGTTGTCAACTACATTTGTCGAAGGGCCAGAGATGTTCTCAACAGACACTGTGAGGGCCAGTTGCTCTCCTAAAATGAAATACAATTAATATTGTATCTTTGTCAATGTTAATAGACTCATATTACCTGTACTGCAGCAAGCCATTAGGTAAAAAAACAACAAAAAAAATTAAAGAAATGTTGAATGAAAGCAGCAAGTTTATTGTTCTTTTTGCTTGCGTAATGTGGGTTGACAGATGACATACACAGATAATATGTTTTTTAAAAATTGAGTTTAAAATGAAACTAAGTGTTCTGGTTGCATATATGGGGGCATATTTTGGGCATTTTTAGATATTTGTTTTACCAACACACAACAACGCGTTTTTTCACTATACACGGGTAACTCTTTAACGTTTAACGTAACAGTGGGTAATTACTGTACAGTACTATATTTAAGCAGCAGGGATGTGCAAGGATGCAAATGTGCAAGAAAATGCAGGACATCCATAAATATGTGCAATTTTAGAACAGCAATAAATATGATTGTGCAGTTTGTAGCAGCATAAAAACCATGACAGAGAATGTTGTGTGTTATATGTGTAATATAAACAGAATATTTCAACTGGCTTTTAAAGTCTGAGTTGTCCAAGGGTGAGGTATGGGAGGGGGGTGATTGGTGGTGTGTGTGTGTGTGTATGTATGTGGTTTATGCTTTCAGTTCTGGTTGAGGAGTTTGATGGCCTGAGGGTTTCCCATTCTGGTAGTGGAGGATATGAATTGATGGATATTAATGCATTAATTTGACACCCCTAATACGTACATACATACATACATACATATACATATATTCACAAGCACACACACACACACCCACACACACACACACACACACACACACACAAGCAAACACA
>JBBPDC010000109.1:21317478-21327760 GCA_037974485.1 Hemigrammopetersius urotaenia
GTGTGTGTGTGTGTGTGTGTGTGTGTGTGTGTGTGTGGGTGTGTGTGTGTGTGTGTGTGTGTGTGTGTGTGTGTGCGCGCGCGCGCGCATGAGTGCATGAGACTCTAAAATGACAATAATAATACCAATCACATTTTCCTGCTACTAGGCCTGCCTAGAGGAACTTGGACATTACTGTTTATGCCTGTTTATGGATTTTGTAATGGAGAATGCCTCATCAAATGTTACCACTTGGTTTGACTGAAGCTCTTATTGGATGAATATTATTACATCCTCACAGCAATGTTCCAACACTCAGTTCATAGCCTTTCCAAAATAGTAGACTTGAGCAAAGAGGGAACAAACTCCCAAGTAATACCCATGATTTCAGAAGAAAAGTTAAAAAAAAAAAGGTTTATACAGACTTCTAAAAATAAACAATAGCACTGCCTCTCTGAGATTCCAGGTGGTCCATTGTAGCGTTGCAGGGACAACATGAAGACTATTAAACAGGCTTATTTTATAATATAATATACTGTATATGTCAGCTTAAAACACCATTATATGTTGTAAGACATTCAGTGTAACATAACCTGGGGAAAAAGAACTAGAGTTGGCTTGATTTGGTTTATGTGGTGAAATCCACACAAAAAATTTCCTGACCAAAGCCAACTCTACTTTGTCTTAACAGAGTTTGTGTATCTTTTGTAGCAATAAAGATGTCTATTCGTTCATTTCACAAATGTATCATGGACTTAGCAACATCTTATTGGAGAACATCAGAGAATCTAAACTCTTAAAGTAATATTGTGTGGTGGATATCGGATCATTTTGGTTTGAATCCTAACACAGTTCAAGGACATTTCTGTTTGACCCCACACAGAGTGTCCAAGCCTGAACCTGACCTCATCTGAACCATCATTAAGTTCTGAGCTTGACACTTAAGCAAAGACAAGACAGGTCAATTAGTTTACAGTTTGCCATTTCATAATCACACAAGTCTTATAGGATGGCCCAAGCTAACAAATTATATGTGCCAAGCCTGTAGTCAAAACTGTGACGAAGTGGACCAAAGCAAGAACAGCAGGACTGTTTCGACTGCATCTGATAGTCTGAATGAGCTGACAGTGACATACGTTAGTTTTTGTGAAGATGTGTGTGTGTGCCAACCAAGACCTACTCCACATACAACAAAAATAAACCATGGTTCACACCCAAACTGCACACCTTCACCTGGCTAAGTATGACACCTACAAAAGTGGGGGCAGAGCCCTGTACAAGCAAGCCAGGAACACACTAATAAAGGAGATTAAAGTAGCTAAAAGAAACAGAAGAAGCTGAAAAACTGGTCCTCAGCCAACAACCCTGCCTCAGTGTGGAGAGGTCTGCAACACATCACCAGCTACAGAAGTTCACAACCCCCTGTGGAAGCAAACAAAAGACCTGGCAGATGAGATGAATAAATTCTTCTGCAGGGTTGAGATGGATAGATACACACCCCTCACCCACCCCAACCCAGAGACAAGGACCCCATCACATGCCTCACCCCTCCACTCTCCTTCCTCACCCACCCCACCCTCTCCATCAGCCAGGAAAAAAAAACGGGGTCATCTGTCCCATTCTTTCTGAGGACAGCCAGGAAGAAGAGATGGAAGAACATGTGGCGAAGGAAGGCCAACACTGTGGTCAAAAGGGAGACCCATGGGATTCCCCCAGAAAGGTGAAGTCAAGAGGCACTGGAGAAGGCTCCAGTAAGGAAAAATAGAGAGTGGCTAAAGTCCAGTGAGGAGGCTACCTAGCAAAAATTGAGAGAGATTGAGCAGCTGGTCCAGCAGCAGTAGAAACTCTGCAAGTGCTGGAGGAAAGCAAGCCAAAGTAAGAAAGCAAGCAAGCCAAATTGAGATCAGGCAAAGGAAAGAGAAGAGAAGGAGAGATCCAGCTTCTTCAAGAACCTCTTAAAGGGGACATATTATGCAAAACTCACGTTCGTTATAATAGGTCTATGGGCTATACAAAACATGTTCATGGTGTTCTTTGCACAAAATCACTCTCACATAAAGAGATTTCACCAGGTTTATTTGTCACAGTTTTAGGTCCTTTCAAAGAGGGCCTAGTATGATGTCAAACTGGGCCAATTTGCATAGAATTGTCCCGCATCTGTCGAGACCCCACCCACTAGATTAGTTGAAGAGCTGCCATTTTGTCCGCTGGTTTTACGAGCACAGATAAGCGATGAGCTGTGGCTATATGCAGAGACAAGTCACACATGAAGTGTTGTGTTGTTGCTGCAAAGAACAGCACACATCCCTACACTTTCTCCCAGACAAAGAAAACCAAAGAACCACGTGGCTCCATTTGATTTTTGATGGCCATGTCCCAACATTCAGTTTCGTTCTACCTTAAAAAATGGAAAATTCAAATAAGTAGCTATGAATAAGGAGCTAATAAGGGCAGCTGGTAGCCTAGTGGTTAGGGCATTCGCCCTGCAACCAGAAAGTCCAGGTTTGATCCCCAAGACCACTAGGCACAGCTGAGGTAACCTGAGCAAGGTACCATCCCCACGCACTGCTCCCCGGGCGCTGTGTTCCTGGCTGCCCCCTGCTTCACTTGGTGAATGGGTTAAATGCAGAGGTTGAATTTTGTGCTGTTCACACTGTGTGCAGTGGTGTGTTCACGTATGACAAATGGTCACTTTCACTTCAGCATTGTGGTGGGATCTGTACCTACTGTCCATTGTAGGAACATTACGTTTTAGAATACAATAATGAGCCTTTATAAAGCTCTCCATAATTGTGCAGTTAAGTTGAGTTTTGCTGTAGATAAAAAAGAGGAATTGCTGGAGTTAAATTTTAGTCAGAGTCCCCAGTCAGAAGGAGTTTCAACTCACACCTCCGGCAGAACTTCAAACATGTGACAAGGGGAGGTGAGGTATATTGAGTCCGAATGGGCCATATTCCACACCTCCATTGTCCAGGCGGCTGACCGGAGCTGTGGCCGTAAAAAGTTGGTGCCTGTCGTGGCGGTAATCCCTGAACCTGCAGATGGACACCGGCGGTAAGGGATGCTGTCAAGCTGAAGGAGTCCTATCAGCCCTTTTTGGCCTGTGGGAGTCCGGACGCAGCTGGCAGGTACTGGCAGGCCAAGCGGAATGCAGCTGCGGCAGTCACAAAGGCAAAAACTCGGGTGTGGGAGGACGGCTTTGAGGAAATTCTGGTCCACCATTCGACGTCTAAGGAAGGAGAAACGGTGCAGCGTCAACACTGTATATGATGGGGACAACTTGGGACGTTGTGGGTCAGTGGAAGGAATACTTCGAAGACCTCCTCATCCCACCAACATGCCTCCCGTTACGGGAGCAGAGTCTGGGGATTTGGGGGTGGTTTCGCCCATCACAGAGGCTGAAGTTACAGAGGTGGTTAAAAAGCTCCTCTATGGCAAGGCCCCGGGGGTGGATGAGATCCGCCTGGAGTTCCTTAAGGCTCTGGATGTTGTGGGGCTGTCTTGGTTGACATGCATCTGCAACATCGTGTGAACATCGAGGGCGGTGCCTCTGGATTGGCAGACCGGGGTCCCCCTCTTTAAGAAAGGGGACTGGAGGGTGTGTTCCAACTATAGGGGATCACACTCCTCAGCCTCCCCAGGAAGGTTTATTCAGGGGTACTGGAGAGGAGGGTCCGTCAGACAGTTGAATCTCGGATCCAGGAGGAGCAGTGTGGTTTTCGTCCTGGACGTGGAATGGTGGACCAGCTCTATACCCTTTGTAGGGTCCTGGAGGGTGCATGGGATTTTGCTCAACCAGACTACATGTGTTTTGTGGAACTGAAAAAGGCATTTGACCGTGTCACTCGGGGACTCCTTTGGGGAATGCTCCGGGAGTATGGGGTGTCCGACACCTTAATAAGGGCTGTTCGCTCCCTGTACAACCGGTGCCAGAGCTTGGACCGCATAGCCAGCAGTAAGTCGGATTTGTTCCCTGTGAGGGTTGGACTCCGCCAGGGCTGCCCTTTTCTGTTCATAACTTTTATGAACAAAATCAGCCAGGGTGTTGAGGGGGTCTGGTTTGGTGACCTCAGGATCAGGTCTCTGCTTTTTGCAGATGATGTAGTTCTATTGGCTTCATCAGGCTGTGACCTTCAGCTCTCACTGGAGCAGTTCGCAGCTGAATGTGAAGCGTCTGGGATGAGGATCAGCACCTCTAAATCTGACACCATGGCCCTCAGCCGGAAAAGGATGGGGTGCCCTCTCCGGGTCGGTGATGAGATCCTTCCCCAAGTGAAGGAGTTTAAGTATCTTGGGGTCTTGCTCACGTGTGAGGGAAGGATGGAGTGGGAGATTGACCCTGGTGTGGAATTTGAAAAAAGTGCTTCCAGGTCGCTACAGCCTGGGTCCCCTTGTGAGAAAGCATTAAGAAAAAATATGTTGATTGCCACAAAAAAGCAAAAAAGTTTACTCGTTATTATGGGGATTTCCACGTAAAATTATCAGTTTGGTTCTCAGAAAAAATCTGCATTAGACTAAATCCGCGACTGCTGATCTGTGTAAAAGTGAAAGGTTGCTGTATTCTTTACTGCCATTACATTTGTACTGTCCACTTTTTGCCGTAGCAATGCAAATTTTCCAATTGTGGGACTAAAAAATGTTTAGCTTATCTTTGTGAGGCAAGTCCCATCAGTAAGAGATTAAACTTAATCTGTAATAGAGGCACTTGAGAAGTTTAGGCTACTGTGAGTGACAGTCATCTTCTGAAATACAACTTCAGGCAGCACCAGCCGCTCTCACTTTAAATATGGTAGCATGATTTCTTTTGCCTTTTCTTTCTCAACATCAAAGCAGAGAGAGTGTGAAGGTCTTCAGGTTTTTCAACTTTTTTAGGAAGGCATTTACATAATGAATGAGACTTCAAACCTATTCAGTCAGTGCTGCTAACACAAGTAAGGAGGGGGCGGGTTGAGGAAAGAGCATGCCATGTATCCAGTGAAAAGTTTTATGGAAGACATTTATTCAGTGCAACAAGACTAAAGTATAGCCCAGTTTTCACAAGCATGAGTATAAAAAAGTCTAAAAGTCAACAAAGTACACATGTCCAGAAGTACTTTAAGTTGTACCCATTGCTGATACAGCTATTTAACTGAGCATACATAGCTTGTAGAAAAGCACTGCCAATGGGAAGGGATGCTCCTGAGAAACAACACATTTTGTCTGATGCTCTTATCCAGAATGACTTGCAATCATCAGTTGCAGCGACAGTCCCAGTGGAGCAACTGAGGGTTAAGTGTCTTGCTCAAGAGCACAATGGTAGCCCACTAGGCTACTACCACCACATGACCCTGGGGTCACTATGCAAAATGCCAAACATCAGCTAAAATGATACAAAGACCCCCTAGCATCCCAGAGTGCTGAAACTTCATTTGCTGTAGCAATGGTGCACTTTTAGATACGATTGGAATGAGGATAAATGGTGTTTGCGGCTAATCATCAACACCTGACCTCACTAAACCTCTGAATGAAGTGAAATCTGCGACAGCAATACTCCAAGATCTGGTTTAAATGCTTTCCAGGATACAGCATTACAGAAGCGAAGTATAAACTTCTGGACATACAGTGTACATATTTGGTACAGTTGAAAATGGTTCATTCAGCTTTCACACACATTCCACAATCTACTTAATTCATCTGCTCTAAATCATGAAACAAATTCACTCACTATAACAGCTTCTCCTCTCTAAACTAGTTTAATGTGGTCCATGATCAAAAACTAATTATTTGACAGTAGCATGAAAATTCAATGATAAAAATGAGTTGAGTAAAAACATTACAACAAATATGAGGATAGCAAACATGTCACTGAGAAATAGGGAGATGAAATGAGACACAGGATATTAGAGAGTCACAGGATTGTAGACTGAGAGGGGAAGCGTTTCTCCAGCTCTTCCACAATGGAGTCCATGTTTGGATTGTTGAGCTTGTCTGCCTTCTCCTCAGGATTCACCTCTGGTATGCCTGTCTCCACCTCTGGTATGCCTGTCTCCACTTCTGGTATGTCTGCCGGTGGCTTTGGTGCCATCTTTGACGGCCGCTGTTTGTCTATTTGACTGTACATGTTGGCAACTGATTTCTCTATATCCGCTATGTTCTGGATGTTTTTAAGGATCCCCTTAAGTTCTTTCTTAGGAGGCTCGACTGGGAGGGGTGGTGGTGGGGGGCGTAAGGACACCGGTCGAAGGGATGTCACTGAGGGCAAAAGAGGAAGGACAAATGCGGAGGCCATCTGAGAATGAGATGCAGTGGGAGAAGAGGGAGGAGGCAGAGGAGGAGGAGGTGGAGGGGGAGGTGGAGGGGGAGGAGGGGTGGGGAGAGGTGGTAATGGTACAGACTGAGGAGGGGGACTGGTCAAAGGAAATGCACAAGATGGAGGGTTTGGGGGTGGCGAAATTGTTGGTGGCTGAGGTGCGGGTATATCAGGGGGATCTGGGATGATCTCTACATTAACCTCATAGGCATCTTCCCCAATGTAGGCAGATAGGCTGCCATACTTCCGTAAGCCTGGGGGTGTAGGCTTGTGACTTGGGGGTGGAGTACCATCACTCTGAGTGATTATAATGGCTGGAGGGGCACCATCCTTGCCTATTCCTATGGTAATGGACTGCAGTGCCTCAGATGCAGGGAGGAAGTAGTCTGCAGACAAGGAGCCCCGGGAGTCACATCGCTGCTTCTGTCTCATCTCCTGCAGGGCCTGCTGCTCAAACTGCCGGGCCTGCTCTTTGACTGTCAGTTTGGGCTCTAGGCCTTCAGCCACTAGGCTGTCAAAAGCATCCAGATGCTCTTTGCTGTCTTTTAGCTCCATCTTTAGAAGATGCAGTTCCCACTGCACAGGGTCCATAACAACCTGCCTGCTCCTCAGGCCCTCACTGGCCTCCCACTTGCACAGCCTGGAGGGCAATGTCCATGAATGTCCAGATCGACTGGATGGGAAGCTCAAGCTCTTCAGACCCTTGATGCCAGGTGAGTGTAAGCCCAGGAGGTCCCGGCGCCATTGGGACTTTCCAGGATGGTCCGGACAGCTGACACTGGTATCGTCATGGTAAAGTGGATTTGTGGTGGTCAGAGGATTCTCATCAGACAGGAAGGTTATGTTGCTCTCAGACCTGGGGAGGTTGTTCAGCAGGATACCATTAGCGGTGGACTGCTTGTGTGCTGTGATGGCACGTGAAGCAAATGTACTGATGAGCCGTTGCCGATCACCCTCTTCCAGGACACACCGTTTATTCCTGCACTCACCATAACGGCACAAGAAGACAGAGTTAGAATCTTGAAAAGAAGAAGAGGCTGGCAAGGACGGGTGAGTAGGGGGAAGAAACCAGCTATGCAACTAGTACATGGCTAAACTGGCAGAAGTTACTGCGCATCCATAGGTGCCCTACAATACATCAGGGAGGTGTCCAGATCCAGTGAAAGAATATGTAACATGCTAATCCAACAGAGTCTGATCTATATAGACAATGGTGCTACTGCATGTAAGAGAGTAAGGGTACAACCTACAGAACAAGCCTCAAGAGCCCACATCTACCAATCACACAGATACTTTATGCAGAACTCACCATACTTTTGGCAGCATGTTAATAACAATAAAGTGTACTTACTTCGGCCTGATATCCAATATAGGATCGAAATGACAGACAGAAAAGAAAGGATGAAGTACAAATATTAAATGCTTTTTGTTTAGGTATGGAACGGCCAAAGGATAATGGTGATGGCAATATTGGTGTATTTGTGATACAAAAAGCTGTGTTACAAAAAAGCAGCTACAAAAAGCAGAACAACTACTGCATTTCCAGGGGCATGGGGGGGCTAAATATTATTTACAGAGCGGCCTTGACATCTTTGACGAGGTGCACTAAAATTTACATTGAAATAAAAAACCCAGCGGAAATATCTATTAATTAATAGTCTTAATTACACATAAGTACTACACTGCTGCAGAGCAAGATTACCTTCCATTAAAGCAATTTTCAAATCAGCAGTTCACATTTGAATTGCTTTGATTAGCCATGATCTTAAACAATAACCTTTTAATTATACCTTATATTTCTCAAAACAAGATTGTGTTTTCTTTGAATGTGAAATTGCAGAGGCTAGATACATAAAGAACAGTCAATTAAAATTACTCAAGCTCAATTAAAATGTGTTTAAAATGCATCTGTCCACTATAATTGTAACAGTGATTGTAGGTTAAATAAAAAGGCCAGTCAATTTCCTGTTCAAAGTGGCTGACAAACGTTCTACAAAATGCTGTCGACCAGGTGTCAAACAGCTCTGAAACAGAAGTTTTCTTGATTCTCAGGGTAACAGTAAATATCATTAAATACACTTACATGGTACTGTCGCCAAGTTCCTCATACAGATTGCTGGTTGCCACGATACCAGGTTTGCCAGCCGGGAGAGCCATTTGGATCCTGGCCATTTTGGCACACTCAGCCTGTCGCCTTTAGTCAATGAATTCAACAAGTGATGTTGTTAGCTTTTCTTAATAGCAAAGGCAAAACATTATACATGCACTCATAAATAAATAGCGCCAGCTGCAGCCAGTCTTATCTTAACTCATGAGCACATTTTTTACTTATAATTTTGGAGTGCAATATCAAACAGGCAAACTGATTCTTTTAAATGCCTAGTGGTGCCAATAATTGCATTTAGCAACAAATCTAGTACCAGGGACATGCATTCCAGCTTTCATGGTTACTTCAATACTTACTCTTTAAATCTGGAGATAATGCATCATGGGGAAAAAAGAAAAAAATATTTTAAGACATCACCTCATTACATTGCCAAGCATTACCATAAGCACACTGAAAACACAAAAAGCTTAGCACAGTGATAATCCAAGGAACACAGCTCCAGCAGCCCCCTGCAGTTATGTTTTATACTGTTCCTACATGAAGAGACCCGTATCTCCTTTGCTCAAACCTCTCTGTTGCCCCTGTTATTCACTCGAACAGCCTCTCTGGTTTGTCTCCAGTAGCAGTAATTAATCTGCTTTCCTGCTGAATAAACAGAAGATCAGGCCATCTTTACACCACGCTACCATGGTGTATCTGAGAGAAAGGTCCATACATTCTTATGAAGATGTGACTAAAGTTAGCAACACTGATTGCAAAATGCAGTGGAATATATCTATATCAATGTTCTGCTAAGCAGCTAAATAGAACAATAGGTGGTATTTTCCAGCCACTGCAAAATACTCATAGGTGTCTAAGGTGTCACAGAGAAATCCGGTTAGGGATCTTAATTCCAATAGGTGCCCAGCTTAGTAATTGTCTGATACTTCTGTCGATCTGTTATTTTACAGCTGTTCCAAATCTGATGCCGACACTAATGGCATTATCTGCCTAGCTCAGTGGTACAACAGGCACAACCTTAAAGTCATTCTTCTCTGCCATTTTATCACAGATTACAACATAATATTTTAGCCTATATAGTGTATATTTTATTAACTTTAGTCAACATCACCCTTGATAGTCTGCCATTTTCAAATAATTTGCTGTAAATTTTGTGTGTATGTGCATCTCTGATTGTGAGGGCAAGTCTGTACAATTATTTACTGTCAAATGCATTTGCCATATACATCCATGCTCCAGATGAGTAATTAATCTCTTTTCAGTTCATTTCTACTCATCTATATTGTAAGTTGCTCCACCGTTTCTCACACTCTTTCTCAATGCTTTGTTAGAACAAGACAAATTGTGTGGAAGATCTCTAGTATGGATGCTTAAAATCTATCCAAGGAAATAAATTGATCCTGTGAAGGAAGAAGGATTTTCTACTTCACGTACCAATAACATGTGTTCTGTTCCCATATGACAAAAACGGTCACTTTCACTGGCTGTGACTGGCTACTCACTGTCGGTAAGTGACAATGACGATGAGGATGGCCGGTATGCAGCATATGATGATGATAATGGCCAAGGCCAGCAAGGCTCCTTCTGTGTATCCCGCAGACTGCACAGCCTTCTTCACATTCTGTACAACATCGGGCGTTCTAATCTCCAGGATGCGTCCACCCTGACCCAGGTAAGGCTGGAATTCCTTGTTGATGTCCAGTATCTTCCCATCCAGAAACCTGGAGGAGCATAAGAATACACGGGAAGTAAAGTTGTGGATAGATTAGGACAGCGTTTCTCAAACTATGGGCCGCGGACCGGTGCCGGTCCGTGAGAGGGTTCCTGCTGGTCCGCGGAGCCTCGCTTCTGCACCAATCAAAATTCAGTCAGATCAAGTCTGATCTCAGCCATGCTGTCACTGCGTG
>JBBPDC010000109.1:21327860-21349710 GCA_037974485.1 Hemigrammopetersius urotaenia
AAATAAAAGCCAAACAAAACCTAATCAGGGGAAAACAGAAAAACAGTGGCCCTTAATGGCCACCAGCCGTAACACTAATGCTGAAACTGCTGGGCATTTTCAAATAATGTAATTAATGGATATACAAAGTATCTCAGCAATAGTACACCTGTTAAAATAGAATATATTGGCCAGTGACATGGCCACCATCAAGGCCTGTGGTAAAAAAAAAACCTATATGCACATTTTACCTCTTCACATTACTAGATTGTCCTCTGACTTGAATGAGTTGAACTGAAATACGAATGCTGCCACACACTGCATTAAGATCAAACTTGCCACTTGCTAATTAAGTGCACAGGACAAACATTTTACTTAATCACAGGGTGACACAATTTTAAAAAATCTCAAGTTTTCCTATTGAGAAAAAAATAAACACCAGTACCTGAATTGGGCATTATTCCACTGGAAAAATCAATTTAATCTGATCAAAAATACCTACATTTGTAGTCTTGTGACTCTGACAAAGCTGTGATAACTAGTAGAAACAAGTATGCAGTGGTTAGTGCCTATTCAGAAGTCCAAAGAAGTCCAGTGAACTGGCAACAGGGTCTTGGGTACCCAAAGTTCACTCAAGCACATAAGGAGCAAATGCTGGATTATCTGGTCTGATTATGGGAAAGCTACTGTGGTGCAAACTACAGAAAACACTAATGCTGGCTATGATAGAACTCTGTAAGAATACAGTGCAATTCGGTTTGCTACATATGTGGCTGTGTAACCACGGACTGGTCAGAGTGCTCATGCTGATCTGATTAATCACATATTCTTTTGCATAATTTGGACAGCTGGGTGCATGCATTGTAAGAAGGTAGAGGGTAAACTGGTGGAGGCAGTGTGATGCTGTGGGCAATAATCTGCTGGGAAAGGTTCATGAAGATGTTGGGGTTCAAGGTGGCATATTAGGAATGTGGTTTTAATGCTATAGCTGATCGATGCTTATTTCGCTATAATACATGCTTTTAGCATGATCTTGCCACAGCTTAATACAGTAATGATACAAAAAATAATACTACACCGTCTCATTTTCAGTTATAATATACTTTGAGTGATATGGAGCCTTATCCTATAGTTGACATTTTAATTAAAAATATATAATTAAAATGTAAAAATGTTAACCAACTAGGCATATTGGCAAACATCTAATGACGCTACATTTTATAACAATAACTACCAGATAATCTGTAGTATATCCAGACCGTTAACATCCAGTGGTTCTCCATGCTTGTTTGGTTAGAAAATATTCCTAGTATTTTGCTTCCTACTGAAGAGCAGATCTCATGTTCCAGAATTTGTTGTTTTCTGGCATGTACTATGCAATTTTTTCCAGACGGAATATCTTTACTTTTCAGTATAATATTTTCAAGTAATGGTATTTTGCATGCATATTAAGAGGTTCTCTAAGATAACCATAACAACCCTAGAAATACCGCTGGGGTCAAAAATTGAACGCCACCACCTCTTTCACCTCGTGCCCTACAAGTACCAGGCATACAATTGTTTGGCAATTTTGACTTTTGACCTTTTATTGCTATGCACATAAAGCAAGGTACTTAGAGGTCCAGAGTGAAGTTACTCAGATTAGGTGTGCATTTGCACAGTGAAGACTAAAATCTGGTGTGCATTTGTCGTACCACATACACCAATCCTTGCTTGCGTGCCGCTTATGTCCATCCCTGAATATAGTGTATTTCAAGAAGGTATTTGCATTCAATGCCTGTATTTTACATTTTTGCAAGATATGATTCGGTTTTCGTGGCCTAGTACAATGTTGATTCACTTTCAGGTTGCCAAAATGTAGATGCCATAGCAGTAAACAGTAATCAGCATTTCATGTTTTTAAATATTGTGATAGTTTTGGCTGAATTCTGCCGAGATACCTGTAAGAATACGCAGGGTCATTTTTGACGGGTATGTCTGGGTATGTCTAGGGTTAACAATGTTCCTTAATTTCAGACTTGGCCATTTTGATTGGCTACAACAAAGTAATACTGATGGGTGGCTCAGGGTTTTACACTAGAAGCTCAATGTGGTGAAGGTGGGTGAAAATAGGTGTGTATTGTCATTTAAACCACATGCACAGTACACCGCAAAATAAAACAATGTTCTTCAAGGACCATGGTGCAACACACAGAACCAAAACCACAAGACTAGACAAGTGCATTTAGACAAGACTAAAGAGAGTGTGCAAATAAACAAGAACAACTGAACAATCATTTACAGGGCAAGACCACATACAATGCAGTCGGCAGAAGCAGCAACAGTAATACTGCAAGTGAATAGAGTATGACATAATGTATTCTAGTAGCAGTCATTAAGTGTGAAAAAAATGCCAAGAAATGCAAAGACTGATGTTAATAGCAATAAATAATTGTGCAAAAATAGCACGTAGCAGCAAGACGACTAAAAGTTTTACAATAAAATAAATAAATGCAGGGTATTTGCAGTGTCACTTGAGAACTATGTTTTCTTTGTGTACGTCAGAACAGGTTAGTATATGTGATGAAGTGCAATAGTGAGAAAGGAGTTCAGATTGTGTGTGCGTGTGTGTGATGTGCAGTTCAATTCCTTGATTTAGGAATCCTGATTTAGGAGTCAGATAGTCTCATCCTAGTAATGAAAGCCCATGCATCATCAAGGAAGAGGTTAAAGGTAGAGGTAAGGGATATGTGTTTTGAGGTTTAAATTGCACAATTTGCTGTTCCTGTTTTGAAGCCAAAAGGCTAGCCCCCAAATCAAACAAAAAAGCAAGCCCCGTATAATCCTCGCTCAGGGCTTATCCAGCTAGAGACTTCTGCCTTGTGAAAGTTTCCCATCCCGACTGTTCATTGTTGATACATCCCTAAACCCATAGATAATTGCAGGAAGGGTTGGGGGGGTGGGGGGCAGATCAGTCGAGTCAAACATACTAGGAGAAGAAAAAATCACCAAAGCATAAAAAAGGATCATCCAGCAAAAGGGTCAGGTAACACATCTTGTTAACAGCATGAACAGCAGCAGAGTTTTGGGAATTCAGGACCAGTTTGTGTGAGCCAATAAATAATGAGCAGGTGAAGGCAGTGTGGACCACAAGTGGACTAAAAGAGAAGGTTATTTTATAGAGATAAAGAGGCTGTAATTATGTACTGTTACCCTTACTGGCTGTTCGATAAAAAAAAAGAATATATATATATATATATATATGTGTGTGTGTGTGTGTGTGTGTCCAGGTGACCAGCAAATTCGACTTGCTTCCACCACGTCCAAGCAGGTAGTATCATGTTTGAGAGATTAAAGCCTTGACACCGTACGTACGTGACCTTAAAAAACGAAACGTCTTGATATTCCTCTACTCTGGCCGCTGTGATGAAGCCTCCCAGCACCTGCACGTTTTGTTCGCTAATTTGGGCTTTTTTGTTATTTTGTTGATTAAATCATCCGGGCGCGCTTTAGTTAGAGAGCTGGGAAAGCGGCGAGGGCAACAGATTGTCGGGAATGTGCGGGATAATTGGATAAAGTGCTTCATAATCTGCTCTACCCGAACGACCTTTCCCAGACAGGACTGCACGGAGAAGAAAATATGTTCGCGGAGATATGTAATCTATATGCCTCTCAACGTTGTGGCACAGCAAGAGGGCAAAAAGAGAAACAAATTTGGGGTTTTTTTTACCCGAAGCTACATAGATATCACGACACAGTGGCTCCGAGCAAGAGAAAGCACCGCAAACTACCACACAGGTCTAAAGGAAAGGGGAAAGCAGGAAAAAGTGAACAGGCGACCAACGAGCCAAACAGAAAATGATGTCAGTCTGTCAGTGGGACAAGTCTCAAACACAACTGGAGTGAACAGGAGACCATAGTCGTATCAGGACGATTCCTATCGAATGGTCTAATTCAATTTTACCCCCGTAGATTCACTTCAGTCTAGAACAAGCGAAACACCGCGCAGCAGCTTACCGTGCTAGTCGAGGTGCAGAGCCATGGATACTCCTCAACCGCACACGATGGGAAAGTGGCTGATAAAGAGATTGCATGCTATAGATGGGGGGGAGCGCCCCCTGTCTTCCGAAACATTCCTATAGCTCCGAAAACGGTTAAGAAAGACTGGTGCAGCTTGTGGGTAAATCCGGAGGTCAGGGCAGTTAATGGTGCCCCTCGAGTGCACTTTGTCTGAACAGTGATGGTCAGAAAACGAATGACCCTTAAATCGCCCCGCATACGCCTGAAACGGGAGTAATCCCATTATAATGTGTAAGACAGTAGATTCACACACATTCTGACGCACACTAACATCCACAGGACGTGCCGTAGAGGCAGAGATACTGCTGCTAAGCCAGTCTAAACGTTTGTTTCACAATATAATAACGTACAGTATAGAATGGTATAGTATATAATAGTGTATAGTATAGTGTAGTATCGTATAGCATGTATTATTGGATGACAGCATGGTTTCATAGGCTACAGTATAGTATAGAATTGTGCAATGCACTTTAAAATACTGTATAATAGTGTATAGTTTAGAATAGTCTGTAGTATAGTGCAGGTTAGAATCCTTTGCAGTACAGTAAAGTAGCCTTTATCACAATATAGGATAGTATACACTAGAATAGTGTATAGTACAGTATAAACCAGTATAGAAAAGTGCATCTTAGTCTAGTGTATAGTATAATATGGTGTAGTATAGAGTATGGCATAGTAAACTATAGTTCATTATAGAATAGTATAGTTTAGTATAGAATAAAAAAAGACTACACAGACCACACAGTCACCATTGCTGTAATGTAGAAGAGCTTTAGGATGAGGGGCTGGTATGCTGCAGTGTATAAGAACCTCCTGAGGTAGACATGGTTTGCATTAAGGGGAGCGAGAGTATCAGTCCATCTGCTGCCTGAGCAGGATTACAATAAACCCACTTGAGCTCCAGCATTTAGAAAAAAGCACCCAGTAGGTGGCCATCAAATAAGCACAGGTAGAAGAAGGAGAAAGGGGCTTAACCGGGGGGGTCTACAGATAAGAAGCTGGAAGGGAGGAGAATAGTTACAGCTAAATTATATGTGAAAGACTTCTTAAGGATGTAGAAATGGTTCTCACACAGCCAATATATCCAAAGATCCCTTTCTGTAACCTTTACACATGCACGTCTCTTATTGACATATTCTAACTGAACATGGAATTCACTTAGTGCATAATATTTACTTTTAAGCCACTGGGGAGAGCCACACTTACATAATGTCTAGTGAAAATACATGCAATATTGGAGAGAGCTCAGTCCACTGTCAACTCCTGTCCTGTCTCTTTTGAACTCCAAATCACGGATGCACCACCAGGGACCCCACCCAATGATAAAGGATGCCAGTCACCAATGGTTTCAGGATGAAAACATCTTAGTACTTTTACTTTCAAATCTTTATATTGGCTGTTTATGTATTAATCAAATTCTACAGGCTAGTTTTACCCAGGTGGACCGCTCTTTAGCATATAAAACATTTTTAGTCATTTTTATTCAGCATTTTTATTTTACAACATTAAATTCAACATATGTGACATTATGCTTGCAGAAACAAACAACATCAAGCATGACTTATTTTGTTGTTTTATTTTTAATGCAGAGTATTAAATCTTGATCAATGTTGTATTTGTTTCCCTTACAATGATTCCTCCCTTTGGAATTAAACCATGTTTATGTATTATGCTAATTAAGCTGTAACAACACAACCTTTCTAACTGAGTGAACATTGATGTGAATGGCTGCCATTTCTTTCTGGGATTTTTAGCATTTTTAACATTGTCTTATTGCTACTGTGTTGTTTTTTCCTCCTTGCTCTATGTGTCCTGAGTGTATATTTCTCAATGGTAACACCAGACATCCCACCTCTACCAGAAGTTCCATAACATATAGACAGGGGCAAACTAAATACTAATATCCTGACACCCACTATATATTCAATATCCTGGAAATTGGTTTTTTAGAGTGAGCACAAGATAACAAGTCCATGTTATCTCTCCACTGCTGTCTTTAGAGAGAGGATGGAATTGTTTTCACAGCAAAATTTTCCACCTCTTTTCTCTTTTCATCTATCACTGCTTGCTAGCAGCTCACCATTTAGTGTTCTGGTTCATCTGACAACAGAGTGATGAGGAACACTTTTTATGTGCATACACAAAGTTTTCAGACGTATAAAAATCATACTTATCTAGAGTCTACACACAATACTTCACAATGACAAAAGGCAAAAGCATGTGTGACACTCAGACACTCTGGTGGACCTCATCGTTTCTGTTGGGAACTCGGTTATTGTCCCTTCAAAAAAGGTAAGAAATGATTTCTTATATTATAGATGATACTACAATCTCTCTGCGTTGGCAGATCGTCAGTACATAGATCGTCTTCACGGCATGCAGAAGATGCTGTAAAACTGATTTAAGCAAAAAAGAACAGGTTCTCTTAAATATTTGTGTTTGTCTAAAGTTTGTGTCAACTAAAACCGAGGGTATGTCATATGAACTATGCCGGTCTGACAGAGTGGGAAAGGTTATAATCTAAAAAAACGAGATCATAAAAGTTAATATCAATACATTTTCAGTACATTTCCCTGCATTACTCTCCATAACTCTCCATATTTCTTTAGTCGACGAATCAGTCATTTTGTTGTGCCCTGTATCATTCAGTTTTTGAGAAATCAAAATCACATGTTCTTGCAGTATTGCTCACTGTGGTCATATAGTTAAGCACCAGTATCCATTTTCATGTTGCATGAGTATGTGATGTGATGGACAGCTTTTACTTATTGCTGGGAATGGTACTCCGGGCTACCTAAAGAGGTGTGTTAGCACCACCAAGAGGACATTTCTTCACAGCACCATAAAATGATGTTTTGAAACATATTCACATTTCTTTACTCAAACATCAAGTATAATCTGATAGCTTATTCAGTTATTTTATTCAGTTTACTTCATCCCAGATACATTTTTGTCCATCATTTCCGTGTTAAATAATGATATAAATACATGACATCTGCAATAAAACTTCCTTTATGTAAATCCCTTTAAATCAGTGCATCAAGAAAGTGCATCTAAATAAGATTCATTTAAAGCGAGTGTTGTCTGGTGGTGCAACTGTGGAATAGAAGTGGAATATGTATTTAAACAAATTTAGTCAAAAATTCTAAAAGAATTTGATGTTGCCAAATTGGGCAACTCTAAATTCTCTTTATATTTACCTCACTAAACATCCATGAATTATGATTTCTTCAAAGTAAAGTACACCTCCAAAAACAAGCATCGCCATATTTTTAAAAAGTGTAAAAAAAAAAATATTTTATTTATTTTAAAAATGTGTTTTCAGTATTTGTAAATATATAGTATTTATTAATGTGTGGCTACACCACTGAACGTTTTCCATGATGATTTTTACAAGATGACCGAAGGCAGGGCCTGTGTTTCTTGAGGGGGGCACATATGAGGACCAAAAAGGGCAATATTTAATTAGTTTGATCTTTCAACATGGCGGAGAGTGATGAACACAAACAAGCAAGAGACCCCCATCTTACCATGTTGCTGACCTGTGAAACTATTATACATATTTCGCACACATTTACAAAAAAAGCTAGAGTTCCCGATATGACGTGTGTTCTAATCTAGAAAATCAGCAGGCTTTTAAAAGACTACGTTTCCCATGATGCATCTCTGCTACGTATTGGCCCAAGAAACAGATCAAGACTTGGTGAGGTCTCTGTCAACCCTTGCCCTTTTTTCAATTCTGCTAACCTGTGCAATAATCATACTTACCAAACCCATGGTGCGATTCTGGAAGGTTTACATAGGGTCCACACCGTAGCTATATTAGCTTACCACTACATTGTTGTGATGTCTATTTGCGTTGTCTGCCTTGGTTCTGTGTTAAATATTGTATGTTACACCGTAGTGCATAGAGAAATACTCTCATCTCACTGTGTGTACACAGCTTCTGATGACAAAGTAACATTGAAATCAATTAGAATAAAATCATAATAATCACAACTGATTCTATTCTATTTTATGTGAGTGACATCAGATCTTATAATTGTTTTTCAGTAGTAGTATGGGTTGCAAAATGGTAACAAGGTATCTCCTCAAAATCATTTATTTTTAATAAACAGCACTTTTTTTTTACTGTACTGTGTTTACTTGTGTAGAGGGGTGTGTGCACAATGTGCTTTGTTAACTTAGAACATTCTATTTTAAATCTATATAGTGGTTTGCTGCCATAATAATAGATTTAAATAACATTTAAAAAAGGTCTTCTCATAAAGAAACCTAACAAGGATTTAATAAAATGACACAAAGAACAATCTCATCTTTGAGGTTTGATACTCAGGTGCCCCTCATCCATATGCAAACCCATATCCAACCGACCTGCCTGGATTGTGGCATGACTCTATAGGCCACACAAAGTCCCTCAAATCATGGCATTCAGCTGGAGGTCTTACACTCATACAAGCTCAGTCTCATGACGGTCATGTCACGTAGTTGCAGAAAGGTCAGATGATCTCAGTGTGTCTCATTAAAAGGCAGTTCGCAGGATGCGGGGCTTGAGCCACCTTTAACACTGACCGCTGGACGATTCTAATTAATTCATATGAATTATTCTTAATTATAATTTGGAATGTGTGTGCTGTGGTAACACAAGGAATTGTCAGCAGAAACAAAACACTGAAATGGAAAATGTAATAGTTTTTGTATCAAAATCTAAAGAAGAGTTTGGGAAGAGTTTTGTGAATATTAAAGATGAGATCAATAAAGAAATAAAAAAATGGATATGGTTAAGCAGGTTTTTGGGAACAGTGAATTTTATTAATACTGATAAATCTGTCAAATATACATCCAATATCATTACATATTATTACACATGTAATACATCTATTTTACAAAATCTGTTTAGCACAGGGTTGGATGAGTAGGTGCCTTCTGCTTAGAAGACTGTACACTGATCATTCCAGAAATAACCCAAAGCCAGAGTAATTCATCCACAGCCTAAGCTTGGGGCAATTGACCAATCTATGCTCCATATTTTATGGGGTTTTATATGGCAAAAATCACATTCAATCAAAGGGAAAATTATACTTGCAATAGTTAAATTGAGTACATTAATTTCAACTGAGATATGTAGCTGTGCTACAGGTTCTCATTAGGGTGAACAGGCTTGGCATCAACAGTACTACGTACAAACTCACAGTTCCTATAAAAGAAAACCAGTTGGATTCAGAAGTAAGAACTGTTGTTTTGTTTATCCAACACTGTGAATTCCTGGCATCAAAGGTCTGAGTTAACCCACGACACTACCTGGGCCCAAGAGAACTTAAACATATTCCAGGAGACAGCACAGCCGATAAACTTACCCTGACTCTTAATAAGAACACACATAGCAAATGTTTTCGGTTTCAAATGAGAAAAAAAAAAAAAAAGAGTTCAAAACCTCATTCAAATGACAATCTTTAACTTGGAAAACTATTTAACCTGCCCTTACAATTGACCTGCTTACAGGCAAAATCCAGTCAAGCGAACCATTAAAGTGCTTCAAACACCACCACAAATCTCTGTCAGGTGCAATTAGAAACATAGTGTTATAAATTGAAAGAGAACAAAAAAATAATGCAGTAGTTCACAGCAAAAAAAAAAAAAAAAAAGATTACAGTATTTCCATTTTCTTCAGTGCGTGAAAAATAATGATTAAAACAAAATGTAAAAAAATCTGGTATAACAATAACAATGGAATGCAAGCGAGATGCTAGGGTTAACAGACCATGCTACATAACAAATGCCGCTTGCTTTAACTGGCTGAAGGAGAGCCATGATACAGGTCCACCAGTTTGTTTTGTGCTTTTGCATATTATTATGTCCTACAAAATGCTTTGAAGTTGACATGTTCCTGAGAGGTGGACAGGGAATTCCACACACAGGTGGTTTTGCCATCGCCCAAAGACATGCAATTCCAGTTTTGCCCTTCCAAGTCATTATTTTTTTTAAATATTTTATTTCGGGACAAATAATGTTTGAAAGAGCTTAAGATATACATAATTTCATACAATTTCATAGCTATCAGCTAAACTTTCTGCTCTTCTAGAGTATAATAAAATTAAACATCGGTTTGAAATTTCTGTCAAATCCGAGTGTTGATCTGATGCCGACTTTTTGAAGCATTTCTTAGGAATCTACAGAGTAAGGAGCCAATTAATTTTTTTGTCAATGAATCGAGTAATGACTTGACTGAAGAATAACAAACCATAAATAGATTTTCTCTGAAACACATGAGTTTATCCATCAGGCTCTCCTTTTTCTGTAAGAGATAAATAGAAGAAACGTATCACAAAAAAAAAATTACCTACATTTTTGTGCAACACTTTACATAGTGCAGACATAACCATGACATATCATGGCAGATATCCTATGCTGTCTTGGGAGTTGTCATGTCAGATGACACCCAGTAATATAACAGCGTTATGGTCCCCATTATGACTAATTGCCATGACAGAATTGGTGACATTTGACATCATGATTTATGACAAATACTGTAGCACCAGTCATGAGAATTACTAGTAATGGAAACACGACACTGTTATGTTAATGGACAACATATTACACCTGCTATGACATGTCACATTATGCCATGGTTATGTAGCAGGGCTGTAGTGTGACTTTTTAAAATCACATTTAACTGAGTAATTAGCTCTGACATGACAGCCCTAGGAATAACGAAACCGTACTGAGATGTTTAAGAAATTCCACTGATTTGTCAGTGTGTACAGTGATTATGTACCAAAAAGAGAAAATAAATGTAAAGGTAATGCCCTGGATTAAAAAAACAAAAAATAAAGATAAGGATTGCTAATAAAATGTAAGCATATTCAAACAAATTAAAATGGTTAAGAACTAGGCTTTTTTTTAACATAAACAAAATGCATTTAATGACAAACAATTACACATCTGAGATCCTTATCTTGGTTTTGAGATTATTCTTTGCTAGTCTGAGAGTCTATTTTCTCTCTCTTTTAGATTTTTATGCTTCTTTTGGCTTCCTGTGCTGAAACCAATGCTATATTTGCACTTAAAAAAAAGCTTCATTTTGTCCAATCACACTCAGGAAAGTGCATATTACAGCATTATTAAAAACCCACCCAATGAAAACCAGTCATAATTAGTCTAAATTTACACATTTGTATGCAATCAGCCTTCTTATACACATGTACCCCGCAGCAATATGAGGCATTTTGTTAGCCTTTGCAAGCACTTAATCATGACAAGTAAGAGATTGTCAATAGAATTAATGATCTCTTAAACATTTTCACGCCCATCTTGTCAGCCATCACGCCTGCATATTGCATCAGAAAGCACAACATGTAATCAGCCTCATATTTACATGCTGAAATGTGTGTAGGTTTAGTTCATTCAAAAATCACAAGTTTAAAATTTACACAACACACCACTGACAGGCAATGTTCATTTTGGCAGTGTATATTAAAGAAACATTGACAAACGTACTTATAAAGCCTGCCGAACCTTATTCCTATCAAACCTTGTCTCTTAAAACAATGTTACAGCCATTCAAAATAAAATGGGAAAGCAACTATCTTATGTCATGAGCTAATGTAGTTGCACAGTGGAGGAAAACAGTGTTAAGACAGCATTTAAGGTTTCATAGTTACATTTAACCTTTTTCCAGAACAAATATGGAGTCAGTTTACCTGAGTAAAATACAGTATGTCGCTGTCCAAAAGGCCAAGCCTATGTATACCAGAACAGGTTTCCAAAGGGGTTCACAGCATTGCTAGTCCAGGTAGTGCAGAATAGAGGACTCAGAAGGGGGGGGGGGGGATGCTTTTGGAGTAGCTACATCCCTATATTGAGCCTCAAAGCATTCTTATAGGACAGTGGCCATTTCAAGTAATCTCTTGGCTAAGTGTGCTGACCCTTGAGAGTCAAAATACTGGCTTTAAAAGTCTAAAGTTGTTCTATAACCTCTTAAGGACCCATGACTTAATGGTGCAACCCTGAATGTGTTTGTATTATACTGCTCACTTTATAACATCTGTAAAATGTACTAAAAGAGCAATTGCTGCGAAAGCAACAAACCTGGCTGATAAAGTAAACACTTCCCTGTAAGTATGCTAACCAAATTACACTCGCTTGAAACAAAAAATAATAATCTTAGATCAGTGTTTTTACTTTGAGATGTCTTGTAAAAATATCTTTTCATAAAAATAATTGGGTGAAATAATCTGGAATTATTACCAGACCACCTCATGAATTGAGAAATTTTTACAGGTTTTAGCAATACTGTGGAAACCCATGGAAACCCTAGGGGAATTGTAACCATTCAGCCCTCTAGGATCTCTTTGAGAACCTTCAGCAGGTTCCTCAGGCCATAAATGTAGCCATGGTCCTGGACCTCGCTTGGGAAAACGTGGGCAAAGTCGATCATCCTAACCTCAACATCTGCCAGTAATTGGTCAGCTTCTCCTGGCTTTTCCTGACCTTTAGCTTCCAACTGAACTGGGTTGCAATTGCCATTGGGCTGCCACCTACTGTTGTCCTGCTTACCCTGGTGGTGGCTTCTGGTACAGCCTTTCTTGTGCAATGAGTACATGGTGGAGAGGCTCTGGTCAATGTTGTTGTTGTACTCTAGCACCTCCTCAGTCTTTGGGAGGGTCCGGGTAATGATGTTCTCCTTGGGGCTAAGCATACATGGGCTGGTGGATAGTATGCCATCGTACACGAAGAGCAGAGAGCTTGCATAAAAGTTCAGTTGGCTCTGGCCCTCAAACCACTGCAGGATCTTCTGGACCTTGATAATACTGGCAGTGATGGCATCTTTGCGAACAATGTCTCCATTGTAGAAGAACTTGGATAATCCTGTTTGAAAGACAGAAAGACGGCTATGGATGGTACCTTAAGGACAAAAACAATTTGCGGTTCGATCAAAGATGAGGAATAATAGCCCCTTCCCGGAAAGATGATTTGAAAAATTCTATATCCTCAGTGTCTACCCAAAATGAATATTAATTAGGGCTGCACAATATATCGCAAATTTACGGTATCACGGTAAATTTACGCAATATACATACTGTGAAAAAAATACACATCGCGAAAGAATGACTGAACTGCAATCAATAGAGTTTATCCAAAGCTCTTCACCCAGTGTCAGAGAAGAGGGCAAAAAAAATGTTGCTATTTGCCATATAATTTAAATTATGTTTACATTTATTTAAGATTTAAAATTATTTTTAAAATATTTTCAAAATATTTTCAGATTTTCTCCCCACAATGTTCAATGGTTCAAAAGTTTTATGGGAGGCATTAAAAGCTGTTTAAATAAATTAAAAACAAAACAAAACAAAACAAAAAAAAACATGTTTGAATGGAAGTATTGCATTTCATTTTCTTCTGCATAGACTAGATCGTCTGGAGTCTATGTCACCAGCAAATCCAAACATTAACACTATAAAGGCTAAGTTTTTAATTACTTATCGCATGTGATCTCACCAGCGCACCAGCGCTAATTTCGTGCAGCCCTACAATTAATCATAAATGATTACACTCAATCCTGTTGGGCTGATCAAACACCACTGCCCCGAAGAACCAGTGCACCACTGTAGAAAAATAAGAATAAGAATCTGACAAAGACAGCTCCACAAGATTACCGTTCCTGCCATGTCTAACCAACATTATTAGATGTGTAGGTCAGACTTGGAACAAAATTATATACACACACACTACTGCTCAGAAATGTTTCATATTGATGTCATTTTTACAGATGTTTTGTTCAATAAAATGTACGTAGTGCACACACACCACTACCAGTGCAGAGGACCTACCAACCGAATAATAGCTGCCCCCCTGTGGGGGGCCTGACCATTGACGGATGGGGGTAAAGAAAGTTAGCAAATAACGCAGATGAACAGATGAACTGTACTCTGTCAAAGAAAACTGCAAAGTGCCCCTAAAGTGAAGATCAAATAGAAAGTAAGTGCTGATACAAGGTAGGTTTATGAAGGCACTTGTCCGTGTGCAGATATGTGGTTCTCCAGGGTAATAATGTGGTTCTCCAGGGTAATAATTTTTTGATCCCCTGCAGAATTTATGAGGTAGTATCATATCAGTCAGAATATCAACCAAAAATCAAGAACATTTTGTTACATAAAAGTTATTCATTGATTTCCAGGTCACTGAGTGCAATACATTTTTAGCTCCTACAACTCAGCCAGACTTCTGGCTCCCACAGACTGGCTGTCTGCCCATGTTGCACACAGATTACAATCAATCTATCAATTACAGAAACTCCTGACCTGAACTCGTAATGTGTATAAAGCACACCTATCCACAGAATCAGTTTCTTCCATTACAACTTCTCCACCACCATGGGCAAAGACCAAAGAGCTGTCAAAGGACGTCAGGGACAAGACTGTAGACCTGCATGAGGTTGGAATGGGTTAGAAGACCATCAGCAAGAAGTTTTAGGTGAGGATATGACAACTGTTGGTGCGATTATTCGGAAAGAAAAGAGATATAAAATGACCATCAATTGCCCTCAGTCTGGAGCTTTGTGCAGTATCTTGCCTCATTGGGTGAGAATGATCATGAGAAAGGTGAGGGATAAGCCCAGAACTGCACGGAGGAGCTTGTTAATGAGGCAGTTGGGACCACAGTCACCAAGAACACCATTTTTAACACTCTTGCAGTGAAAGGCACATGTACAGCCAATCTTAAGGTTGCCGGTATTCAGAGAAGCCTTGGGAGAAAGTGCTGTGGTCCAATGAGACCAAAATCGAGAACCTGAGCATCAACTTGGCCCGCTGTGTTAGGAGGAAGAGAAATGCTGAGTATAACCTGAAGAACACCATCCCTGCAGTCAAGAATTGATGGGGCCATGTACCATAAAATCTTGGACAAGAACCTCCTTTCCTTAGCCATAACACTGAAGATGTGTTGTGGGTCTTCCAGGATGACAATGACCCAAAAAATAAAAACAAGGTAACAAAGGAGTGGCTAAAAAAAAAGCACGTTATGGTCATGGCATGGCCTAGCCAGTCTCCAGACCTCAATCCTATAGAAAATCTGAGGAGCTGAAGCTTCAAGTAGCCAAGCAGCAGCTAAGAAGCCTGAAGGATTTAGAGATTTTATGTAAAGAGGAGTGGGCCAAAATCTCCCCAGAGATGTGTGCAAACCTGGTGATTGACTACAAGAAAGGTCTTACTTGTGCTTATTTCACAATTTATAACTTTTGTGCAACATGTTTTTTCTTGATTTGACTGGTTAATATTGTCTCTCTCCATTAAAATGAAACTACCTCATAAATTAGAGACTTCATTTTCTTGTAAGTCAGCAAATGTAGAAATAAATATTTCCCCAACTGTATATCCAACATTATTAAATATTTATAGTTTTTTATGGAGAAAAAAATAAGTTATTACATGATAAATAATACACTTTAGTAATTATTTTACCTGCCTTTACCTTCAAATATGAGGCATTCATTTTATTCTAACTACAAAGTTTCTTCCCATATCTTACCGTCTTTGATGGTGTCCTTCACAAGACCTCTTCCATAATGCTGATCATATGAGTCAAAGCTGTCTGTGCCCACGTTGTACACCTAGGTGAGAAATTGTTTAATTCACTCTAGTGGTGGCAAAAGCAATAACACTTATTACAACACAAGACATTTATAAACAGCGAACAGAGAATGAAAACCCATTTGAACTTTTGGTAGCAAGACAGCATAATTTCCAGTCCTTACTGCCCAAATCAGCAGCATAATCATCAGTAATTGCTCATTTTGCTCTCACTGTTACTGAGACATCTCTTTTTCCATACTGCCTGCCAGAGAGTCAAATTGCTGGGACAGACTAAGGCTTTCAAATGTACCAATACACACCGTTATCTATCTTACTGTCGCACATGCCCTCTCAGTGCGGTCACTAAGTATTTTTTTTTTCTCGAACAACAATCAAACTGACCACATCTTTCCACTAGATTCAATTCGCCAGAAGAGTGCTTTTTCACTTCAGACGCTGTTTGATATTCAGTCAGTGGTATGAGGAGCAAGTCAGCCAGACAAAGCATTTTTTTTACTGTGATCGCATGCTTGGAGGATTTCCGAGTACACTAAACAAGGTCAAAAAAGCTAGCCATAGATAAAAATATGACCACATAAATGAAGTGGACGATACATCCATTTTATTAATACAGATTTTTTCCTTTAAAATCGTGATTTACATCATCTTATTAAAAATGTGCCAAAATTAGGCACCTTTAAAAGTTTGAACTTCATAATGTTGTTGCACAGTGGCCCGCTCTCTGCTGCCCGCCCCTTCTGAGAACAGACAGCACGACTGCAGCGCATGCGTTAAGACGAGGAGCTCGTCTCGACCGCTGGACACGTCTCTTCTGGCTTTTGAAGGTGGTTTAAACAAAGCACTCCTTGCAGTAAAGTTTGTTTAAAGCCTGTAGCAACTAAAGGTAGCAGCTCAACCAACTTGTTTCAGCATCTCAGACAGACAGTAGAGTGGGAAGAGTGTGGAGAGAAACGCTTCTTCACACTGCCCATGCACGGCAAAAAGCGGTCACATTTTATATGCTCAAAGATATGGTGCCCATTTATACAATGGAAAAATTTAATCCAGATGCTTAATAAATAAATTATTTTAAACAATGTAAAAAGTTACTGAACTAAAAAGTTAACAGACTTGTGTTCCTTGCCAAAAACCATTAAACGACACTTAACTTCAAGGTACAAATGTTTTGTATAAATTATTTCTATACCTATACAAAGTGTTTCCCCCACAAGAGGGGGGATTTGTTTTAAGTCGTTAACATGAATTTGCATTTTATTAAAATTCATAGAGAAACTTTTTTTAAAGATGTAATTAAAAAAAAATTTTTTTAGGCCATAACGTCGAGCCCTACATAAATGTGGCCTATCACACAGGATTCAAGTAATTTAAACAATCCTCCAAAGGCATTACAGAGATACCTAGAAAATTTTGTTTGGCTACAGATATGAATAAAACATAGCACAGCAACCTAATATCACAATATCATGTAAACAATTATCAGTAATTATATCAGCAATATGTAATCTGCCAATATGGATATGATCCAGTTACTACCATTCATGGTAAAAAAAAATAATCAAATATTAAATAATTAAATTATATATATATATAATTTTTTGTATATATAGCGGTATGGTTAGCTCTTTACCTTAACTTTATATGTATTTCTTTTTAAAACAAACTGTAGCCTTGATTAACCAGACACCTAGAGACACACACACTCTTGATATATAATTTTTTTCTTCATAATACATGCAGTTGTTGTGGTGTTCTGGATATACTAATGTTACCTGTGGTATACTTAGAAAATATTTTAGTGGTATAACATATCCTCACAATGCTCACTCCTGGCTTGAAGCATGTTTCCTCTTAAGGCAGTGAAAAGGCTTGGGATCTACGTGACTGCAAGGGCTGTTGTGTAAACTTCATAATAGTCTGGTGATAAGGGTGTAAGGTGGACCTCTCAGAAATGATTCTGGGGAAGTGAGTAAGACTTTAATGAGAGAAGTCTCTCAGGCTTTGCTGACTGATAAGCTCATCCTGTCTGACTGATAACATAGGAATCCATCACTCTCCCACAACCCCTTCCCTCTCTCTCTGCTACACTCACGATACTGAAAGACACTATTCTAACTGTGACTCTAGACGTACATGAAAATATATGCAATTGTGACCATGAGTACCGCCCTATTTCCAAAATCAAATGCAGTTTATACCTGCAAAAATGTATAATTAAAATTTTAAACCGAACGGTGACATAGCCTCAGTGTAAAATGGATTTTTCTGTACTTATAAATCTACATATTGATCCAGATCATGAGCACTCAAACTACTAATCTTTATTTTGGAGGTGATATGGTATAAGTACCGCCCCGAGTCAAGTCAATTAAAATAAATAAATTCAGGGAGCCTCTGTCAATTTATCACAGCCCCCTGGGTATGCATAACAGACCCCTGGAGGCCCTCAGATCAACATTTTGAAATTCATGTTTGTTAGTCTAGTCCCTCAGGTCCTCCTCAGAGAGGGACGGTCACGACAAAGGCGGACATGTTTTTGTGCAGTGCGATATGCATCTCTTGTCCACATTGCCCAGTTCCACAGAACAGACGGTGGTCAGCCAGATAAGAATCTCAATTTTGTTGTTTTTGGAGGCTGATTCTCTGGAGAAAAGTCCCTAAAAGTTTAGTTTCAGCTTGCTTTCATTTGAAATTGTCTAAATGAATTAGACAGCTAATATAAGACCTTTACATACAGGAGCTTCAACATCTTCAAAAGCTTCAACAGTGTTGGCTTTTATTGTAAGCTATTGCATGGTTTTGAAGCTACCTCTCTGGTTTTAACCACAGTTAAAGCTAAAATTACACATATTTCTAGAGCTGCTCATACCAATTTTAATGCTGTTTTTATCCAGTATTGAGTCAACGAAAACAAACCAAGACAGAAATTTGGCCTCAAACAAATCTTGTTTCCATAAGGGCAGGAGGAAAATATCTGTGGAGGCAACTTATCTGTTTGCCAATAGTGACATGCTGAACAAAACTAGCACTCCTGGTCACTCTGCTGTGGTTTATTATAGGAGAAGTCAAGTCGAAGGGAAAGATAGTCATTTCAACCAAATACATAGTAGACAGTGACAAGATAAAACATTTCTCTAGCAGCATGGTGAAACACATAACACCACAAGACTGCAGGCAGGACAGGACCAATGGAGTCCCCAGTTTCAAAAAAAGGGCAATAGTACAATTGCATATTGTATGATCAAGCTGGATTTTTGTTATTTATAAAGCTCTTACTGGCCATATGCCCAAGAATATTGACTGCAAGGTTCACTGTTAAGAATGGATTTTAACCACTACCAAACCCACTCAAGTGACTTGATTACACCCTAAACGCACCCCTGGGCTTTTACTGGGCTGGGTAAATCAGCTTTTAGAGTATGGGGCACCTGTGAATTGGAATATAGAACTAGATACTCTAAAGCTTGACTCACTCACTTCTTCCAGGGTCTTTAACTTTTACCATCTAATCCCTTTTATTCTAGCTTTTTTAGTTGATTTTCATATATTGTCATTTTCCATAATTCTCTAATCCTATTTTGATGCATTTTCAATTACTTGTATTTTTTCTAAGCCTTGGTGTATTATTTTACTATTTATAGTAAAAATAGCAATTCGCTTAAGTGCATGCCTGTACCACAGTTTATGCTACTCCCCCATTTGAATAAATGGCACCTAAGCTGGAGACCAAACGACTGGAAACCATCTTAAGTACAAAAGACATATTAAGCTCTGAATTGTGTCTGTACATTTACCCATTTTTATATACAACTATATTTGACATGATTTGCATGATGCCAATTGGTGTGCATATTTTCATTAGCGTTATAAGCCTGAGACTGGAAGCTAAAAGCTCAGCGAAGCCTAAAACACTCCGTGTCTGGAACCCACACCTAGAGGGCCTGTGCTCACCCTCATCCCAAGCACCAGGAATCCTATCTCCTCCATCAGCGGGTACTTCCTGATCTGCTGCTCACGTTTCTGCTGCGAGGCAAAAGGGTCATAGCTTCTCTGGCCAATCTTCACATCCATGATGCAGGGCTTCTGGAACCTGCGCGTCACATCCTCCAACTTCAGGTACAGGTCTATTCCCCAGGACAACAAACATCACCAATGACATCGTTAGCAAAAACCTATTTAACAACATTTAGGGTAAGTGGGAAAATGTTTCAAACAGCCAAGACAATGTTGTGTGACATTCACCTCATTAATTTTGCACATGCTACAGAGCTAATGTAGCTAACAAGTAATGAAGTAATAAGTAAAGTAATAGCCACTGATTAAAATTGTGCAAACTGTACTCTGTCAAACAATCTTGCACTTGTCTCAAAACACACGGTTCAATACTCGATGTAATACATAATAAAATCTCAAATTTAACCACTGTTTGACTCGGTATAATTAGATTGCTGTGATATGACTCAAAATTATATACCGAACGCAAATTTGATTTTTTTTAAAAATGTCTTGAGAGTTTAACTTCATGGAAAAAAGAGGCACATACTTTACCGATTATCATCAATTATAATTAATAAAACTATTGTAATATTACACACATACGATAAACCTTTATTAGTCCCACAAGTGGGAAATTAATGGTATTGTTGCAACAGACGGTATATTTAACTTCTTAACATGAGTGCATCAACAATTAAACCGTTTTTTCTACAATTCTTATAATTCTTCCCAATTTTGTATACAGCTTTGTGATTGGATGGACAGTGTCTGAGCAGTGATCATTTTAAAGAAAATTATGGGGATGTGTAGCAAGAACGGTCAAAAGTCAAAACTAATGGGAAGCATCAGACACATCAAACATGTCTCACCTGATCAACTACATTTGAGGTTGGGGACAAATATGTAATTTTGATTCTCCACTGAAATATTGTTTAAACTCACACACCATCTGTGTCGTTTGTGTCTTCCTTTGCTTCTTTCTTAAGATTTTCTCATCACTTGCAATTATTTAGTTCTTCATCTTCTAAGTTTTTAAGGTTTAAAAAAAGGTGTATATATGTGAGTTACGTCTCAGAGATAAAGTACTTTGTAACTAAACTGGGGCATGCTGATCAATACTGTAATAGCAAGTGCATTGCATAAATCAATGTTTGCTACCTGTGGGACTGTTAGGAGAAGACCAGATGCCATAGTATTTAGGGAGATGTTGCTGCAATATGAGCAGGCAGGGGTTGTGGCTGTCTTCCGCATAAACCTGCAACAAACACCAATATAACAAATATGGCAAAATGAGAAACTTCTAGGAGTAAATCTGAAGCTGAAATTAGAGTCAGGCCATTTCAACCTCTAAGCCTCTCACACATTAGCCAATTTTAATGTTCACAATCGGGAAAACACTGAACAATGATGTACATGGCAGGGCTGCAAGGAGAAAACCATCTCCTTCCTAAAAAGAACACTGCTGCCAGTCTACAGTTTGCTAAAGATCACATGGACAAGTCAGGAGCTGCTGGAAAAGTGTTTTGCAGACAGATGAAATGTAGCTAAAACTGGAATTTGAGCAAAACTGGAAGTTATGCCATGTGTGAAACACGGCAGTGGCTAAATCACAGCTCAAACAGAGATGTGAACGTTTTGGTGTACACCATTAGCTCCGTACTTACGGACTAAGTGGGCTAACTAGTTTAGTTGCATGTGGCGGAAAAATATGCAAAAATGCAGTAATGCGGCACAAGAGTGTGGGAGTTGGTGTCTCCAGTACACTTACATGTTTTTCCTTTTTCTGTGGGTTAGTTGTTTTTATGTTCTAGATTTTACAACTGTGTTAGGATAGGCAAGTGTTTCAACATACACCAAAATTCAGGTTCCACTGTCGTAGGAACTACTCTGAGATGTAACACGAGGACCCCTGTAATGTTCTGAAATGGCAAAGTCAATATTCTGATCATAGCCCAATAGTAATAGTTGTGGTAGAACCTGAGGTAAGCAGTTCATGTGAGTAAACCCACCAACTTTCTAGAGTTCTGTAAGGAATGGGCAAAAATCTGAAAGATTAATGAACCATTTTTAAAACATTAATTTGCATTTATTAGTGGTGCAACGGATCAAAAAATTCACGGTTCGGACCGGATCATGGTATTAAGTCACGGATCGGATCAGCAAAAAAAAAGAAGAAAAAAAGACAAGACAAATTAAACTTTCCATTTATTTAAGTATTTTTGCCCATT
>JBBPDC010000109.1:21357537-21380312 GCA_037974485.1 Hemigrammopetersius urotaenia
TCGGATCACATGCGTGCCGAACCGTGGAGAGGGATCGGTTCGGATCCCGGATCAACAGTGATCCGTTGCACCACTAGCATTTATTGATGTAGGGCTGGGCGAGGTCAAAGTAGATACGGAAAGCATAGGGTCATAATTTTTTTGCCACTTAAAGATCTGTAATGGATTATTTTTCTCAATATAACAAATAAAGAGCCAATAATTATGTTTTTGTTGCATTAGTTTAACTGAGGTCCCTTTGCCTGTGTCAAAAATAGATTTTTATGTATTTTCATTTGTTTCAACAAATACAAAACATTCTAAAAGGTTTAACAAAGCTTTAATCACCAATGTATTAAAATGGGTATTTGATAAAGCCACTTGTCCTCAAAATGATCAGCATTAAGGTATTAAAGATCAATAAATGAATGATAGGCCGCCTTTCATGCTGGACGCATGCAATAATCTAACAAACTTTTTTTTATTCACAACATAAATGTAGTAAATGTTAATATTCAAACAGCAAATAAAAGTTAAGATTGTTAAGTTTCCTTATGGGCAAATACTGCTGGGATCTTCCACTTGTCTTAGTTGGGTCCTTTCAGTATGTGTTTTATTTAATCAAATCTACACACTACCAATATAATAAGTAACCTTAGGGTCTTGTTTCATCCTGCTTTCAATTACACACTTAAAAATGTCTGTCTCTGCTCTACACTTCTTGATCGAGCAGATCAACCACTTATCAGTCTCTCAGGTAAGTAATTATGTAGCCACACTGATTACAAATAATTATAAAGTAAAAAGACATTTCTTGAGGCAAAACCTCAGAACTTCCTGATCGCAGTGCTAACACCCTAAATACTAGGCTACCAGCTGCCCATACGCAATCCGAGCTACCAAAGTACACAGTTTTGGCAACGGCTGAGACTGTGTGAGAAATAAATGAAAGAATTTTGGAAATCTATTCATAGGGATGGATGTGGTGAAGAGGATGATGATTATTATTATTATTAAAAGACCGTTCCCAACTCTCATTCAGTAAACAAAATCAAAAGCTCCTGTTTCCTGGGGGTCGTTTCTAGCCACATCCAGCATCATTTGTTACATAACTTTACCCCAGGGGTCCATGAACATAACTTCATTCAGTGTTCATACCACTTCAGAACATGATAAGCAATCCACTATTAAAACATGCTATCAAAAGCCTATGTGGGAGGCATTATGAGGCAACCCCAGCATGGATGAGCTTGCCTGCTAATTGCCTTAAACAGTGTAATATTTCATTCACACACATTTATTTCACATTTATTTCATTTTGTAAAGCTGCTTTGTGACAATGACCATTGTTAAAAGCGCTATATAAATAAAATTGAATTGAATTGAATTGAATTAAATGCAAACACTGCATCTGCTAGGACGTGTGTGGTTATCTGCCAGGACCTGTTTTAGTTGAGATTTGCTCAACTAAAAATAATATATTATTATTTTTATAATAATAATATTTGTATTATTAAGTTATGCCCAAATTCACATTTATTGTATGAGATGTTACTTTCTTCAGTTATTTATTTAATGTAAATTGCAAATGTATTTTATTGTTAACAAATCAGTTGACTGTTTATTCAAAATGATTCAAACCAAAGTTTTTTGGTTTTTTTTTACCTTTGTGGAATCGAAATAGGAAATTGATAAAAAACACAATCTATTAAGCAGAACCGGAATCGAAAAAATTCAAACGTTACCCATCCCTAAGAATTATGTTTGGGGTAAAGATCACGAATAGTGCTGATAGCGTCTTACCATGCTGTAGAACTGCATCTCTCTGGGTCCTCTAGGAGGAGGCTGAAGCTGCTTCAGAACTGTTCCATCAGGATGCTGCAGAATACCTATGGGCAAACATCACCATGCTTTTCACAAAACTTGCACGGTCATATGGCCATGGAAAACTGCATTTCGCAGCATAGAAATGGTCTACATGAACAACTGGTTATAAAGACACAAAACGGTACGCTGAGATACATCATATCTAACTGCATCATGCGTCACAAGATTAAATTATTACAGGTACAAAAATTCAACAAACCAGAGAGTATGAATTAACCCAGCTACTGGAGGTGCACAAGTCAGTGTATATCTTAGTGCCAGTCCCAAACCCAGGTAAATTGGGCTAACATAGTGCTGGTGGAAATTGGGCTAATGTTTACCAAAGACGAAGTGGGGGAAGGCATGTCCAGAGGCAGGAGGAGAGTAGGAAGTGAGGGTGAGGACTTTAGATGTTTAGGCAGTACAACAGGTAAAGGTAGAGATCTAGCTGATATGATGGAGAGAAGGAAGGTTGATTTATTATGCATGCAGAAGATCAGCCAGATATTTCAGAGAGGGTTCAAATAATTCTATCATGGCGTGGATGGGAGGAAAAATGGGGTAGGTGTTAGTGAATAGAGTATGTTAGGAGTGTTCTGGAGCTGAAGTGTGTGTCAGAGCAAGGAGAGTGAATTTAGAAATTGATGATGTGATGCTAAATGTTGTAGTGCATATGTACCACAGAGTGGACGTGAGATGAATGAGAAAGAAAGACATATTAGTGAAGGGAACGGGGCTGATGAGGAGGTGATGGGTAGGCATGGTGTCAAGGACAGGAATGCAGAAGGTGAGATGGTTGGGGATTTTGCAAATAGATGGAAATGGCTGTGGTGAACATGTATTTTAAGAGGGAGGAGCACAGGGCAACATAAGGGTGGAGGAAGATGCATACAGGTGGATTATATCTAGGGGTGCACCAATACCGATACCAGTATTGGGTATCAGGCTGAAACCATTCATATGTGAATTGCTCATACCATTGACGATACTACTAAACAATATCCTATTTCACTACATCAAACTGATCACACTGGGCAGATGTGATTTGTTGTCCCACCTGACTTCATTGTGTGAACTAGTGAGAAAGTATCAAGGCCATGGACCAATAGATTTTTTAAGCAATGTCAGCAATTTGGAAATATTTTAAGATAAACGACGACGATAAGAGTATGGCAGGCTGTAAGATCTGTACTGCTACGGCGTTGAGGAGCGGAAAGTACAGAAAATCGTTTAACACTAGCAATTTGATCAGTGAAAAATCACAATAGGTCTATGGTGCTTGATGTTGCGACATTAAGTTTCATGACTGATATATGAACTAGTAGTGTCTGCCCAAAGTCTCTCCTCAGTTTAACAGATCAGTGGATAGACAATGCGTTTATGCTTCACCACATCACATTACAAGCTATGTCATATCAGGGCTCTCACACCAGCCAAGCTATAGCTAATATATTCGAACACATGCTACAGAACTGGGGCATGTCAAAAAGCTCTGTCCACGTTGTGCTCAGAAATAACGCAAAAAATATGATTATGGCTATGTCTGATGCTGGACTTGTCTTGTGCTGCTCACACTCTCCAGCTGCGATCACTGTGCTGCTAAGATTTCTATCTCAAGAGACAGAAGAGGACCACGGAATCAAAACTATGAAGGAAACGTTAGCTGAAGCAATTTGTTGATGTGGAAGGAAACCCTCTCTACAGCCTCGCAGCTTTACTCGACTCGAGGTAGGTCTACACGTGCGTGTCTGGAGTGACACTACTATAATAATTTTGCAATGCTGCTACTTGTTTGCACAACCACAATCTCACTGAGCACTTTCTAAATAACTGTTTCTACACAAATGATTGAAAAATATTGCAGAGACCCTGGTTCTCCACTACTGTTAAACATCTGCAAAACTTACATGTTAGTAATACTCTAAGAATATTGTTTATTAAAAGTACTGGATATAAAATATTGAAACTGTTTCTAACCTCATGCACATCCAGTGTAAAAGTCAACTTTCACTTCTGTAGGTAATACTGCATCCAAACGGTCTCTCCTCTACTTCTATTTCTAGTTTAAAGATATTTTCAATATTCCATTCCTTGTTTAAAATATATATTTTGTGTTCTGTTTATGTTGTTTATTCTGTGTTCCTTATTTCCTATTGCAGCGTGTAAACTGGAGCCATGTCGTCTCGTCTCTTTTTTTTTTTGACAACCCTAATGTTGTCTATAGGATATTTTCACAACATTCAATTCTAGTACTTCATTTATACATCCTTCACAGTCTGGGTTGGGCCTTTTCCAAGTAAGATTAAACAGAAACACTGGGAACATACTTGGGAAATAAACCAGTGACCTGTGTTAAAAATGTCACATTAAAATGCTACACAAAGAAAAGTTAAACAAGCTGACAAATATTACAACGTCCTACTACTGACATTTCTGTTAAATTCTATTAACCGCATTGTTTTCAACAAAGACATTTCTCTGGCAGTAATACGTCAAGGCAACTGGATATGTGGAATCATGCTGTGAATACCAAACCACAGCTCAGGCAAACATACTGCTACTAAACAATTTAATGGTCTCACTGCCCGAAAACTGACATAAAACTGCACTCGACTTAAATTAGTTTAGGAGCTTCATGGCAAACCTATTTAGCAAATATGTGTCAGAGACCCTAAACAAACCAAGAGCAGATCTTGTGGTGATAATCTGCAGTATGATAAGACTACAGGATGAAGTTCTTTACTTCCTTGAACTAGATGATTCAAAGACCTGAAATACTATACAGTTTCGCAGACGTGGTGGTTGGTTTAAACCTTAAACACTACCAGGTGGTTCAGTGACCTGGGTCCCTGAAAAGCCTCGCATATGCAGACGAGACATGCTTTTGAATGGTTTGACCTGAGGATGAAGCGGCTCAGAGAAATTAAACAGTCCACTGACCTACTTTGTCCACGCCGTACTTGTGTCCTGCCACCTGGTGGGAGAGCGGCACGCAGCCGTTCAGGTGCGGAGCAGAACCGTGACCAGTGCCAGAACATGGATCTGACCCGTGAGTAAAACTCACGTCACTCCGGACTTCCAACCTCCTTCGCAGCGCCACGGACGACGACGAGTCCATGAGAGATCCTTGCCGCTGGCCTCCGTAACGGTTAAAACGGCTCGCTCTAAAAAACGGGGACTACATTAGTTTTCACTCGGAGACGAACGACAAACGACTCTCGTCGTGCGACCGAGCGACATCGTTTCGCCTATTACTTGTGTCGCGTCGACGCTTCGTCTCAGACTTTAAAACCACTTGCTCATCAGCATGACCACATCCTCCACCTCGTTTTTACGCGCCGCTTCCCGTCAGCAGACCGTGCAAGGAGATCCACGACCCGAAAACACTGTCCCCGCTGTCCCCCTGCTGGTTTACATATGGGTCCGCGGTTCCGAGTTTCTGTGCGCTTGCTCGCCGAACGCCTCTCGTGACGTCACGTCGCGACACAGCGGAAGTCCCATTAAAGCCCTTCACGTGGAGTCTGCATAAAATAACACCATTGTGGCCGTTTTCTACGTTGCATAACGTTTTCAAAAGCTATTACAGACGCATTAATGTACCTGAAAAATATTGTATTCACTTCGTTGGTCTGATAAACGGGTGACCACCGGGTGCAGCTTGTTGTGTTAAAAGTCAGTCGTCCTTTTTCAGAATTAAAAGTCAAATCTCAGATAAACACGTTTGACTTTAAAACTTGAAAAGCAATGTTTAAAAATAGTGCTAAGAAGATATTAAAAGAGAAGGTTCCGCAACGTGGCAGTTTAAATAATTTAGCCTAAACTGTTTCTTTAAAGCTACAGGATCTTACCACAACACTACAAGGCTTGACATGGTATTTTACAATAAACATATTATGAGTTGATTTGGAATTACATTTTCAGAAACATCGCACAGATCTAAATGAGTGCATCAGAAGCACTGTAGACCCTTCAGGCAAATTGGCAGGGACTTTGGAACATTTCATCTTTCTTATCTTTTGATGAAGATTACAGAGTTGCAGCATATGGTTTACAAAAAGTCCAGATTAGAAAATTACAATAGATTATGTGACTTCTTGTGTACATGGAAACATTTTAGGCAATTACCCTGCGATAAGAGTACGACCAGATATGCTGTTAAGGCTATTTGAGACACAAATAACTATTATTTAACATTTTTTTTTCTTTTCAAATGGCAATTAATTTTGCAAATGTCAATTTAATATTTAATCTGAGCATGAAACTTGAAAATACGTTTTGCAATTGGCAATTCAGTGTGCAAAGTGCTGATGCAATCCTTAGTTCATTTCAAAATATTTTTATTAAAAATAGGATAACTTGTCACTGAATAGCATTTTGTATTGCCATGGGTTTTTTTTTTGCTGCAAATGACCATTGATTTTGCAATTGTCAATTCAATAGTCACTCTTTTTATTCCAAAGCAATAGCGCCCCGGCATCCCAATTGTCAAGGCGGGCCTTCACTAACGACGTCACTTTCTTGTTCATGGCCTCACCAGAATAAATGTAATTTTTTTAAAAATGGGTTTAATTTTTTTAAACTGTAAACAAAGGCATATAAAGAACACACAAGTAAGTACAAAAACAGAAGATGAAAAGAAAAAAAAGAAAAGAAACAAAACCAAAAAAAAACGGCAGGCACGTAATGGTTCAAAACACCAACTTTTTTAGGAGCACTGTTTTGATAGCTTTATAGTGGTTTTTTTTACAAGTTAATTATTGCTAGATAATGTATTAAGACATTACGAAAGGCACCAAAAAAGGTTTGTGTTTCTGAATTCTACATTTGTGGATATAAAATTTAGATTTAGATTTGTACAAAAAAAGGTATATGCATCTTTTTTTCATAGTCAAATCATGCACTCCAAAAAAGTCTTGGCAGTTAAATGAGAAGGCATTACAGACATAACAATAAATAAAGTTTTGCATATCAAACCGACATTTTTTAATATAACAACAGGCCCAAAATACATGCAAATTTGTTTGGGGTTGAAGTGCACAAAATGAGCAGCTGGTATGAATATGAACTGTTTAGAAGGACAGATTTTATAGATTAAAGAAAACTTCTTTCAATTTATTTGTAACACAAAATTAGTAGGTACAGTCCATATGGACGTCCAAGGTATCCTTCCCAAAACACCATTCCAATAAGAAACTACATGAGGTATAGAAATTAAATCCTGCATAAAAAGTTGTCTTATTTTCCTATTATTATGACATGATATAGAGAAACAGATTTTACTTATAGCAGATTCACAAGGATCTGGTAAAGGAACACCAGGAGGAACAAAGTGATGTCCCCTCATTAACATAAGAGCTCCTGTAGGAATGGCATTAATAACTAGAGAAAATTCCTTAGGACTAACAGGAATACCAAAAGCATGAATAAATTCAGAGTAACGATAAAGTTCACCACCCCTATTAGTTGAGCAACCACAAATATATTATTTTTAAACCGATTTTCTAATTAAATTGATTTGTGCTTATAAAAGACGTTCCTGTTGTTCCAAATAAAATACTTGTGTGCGTTAAAGTTGTGCTTAAAGATAAGAGACCAAGACAAGAACATTTGCCTGTGAAAGTTAGAAAGCTTAATTGGGATTTTATTAACATCATAATTACAAATTGACAAAGATCTTAGGTCACTCACTCTAGAAAAAACATGACAGGGAATAGCATTCCAAATAGAGTTTGGGTTTTTATAGACGTCCTTAAAGCTAGTGTGTTTCTTGTGTAATTTTATTTATTCAAAGAAAACATTTTGAACATTTAGAACTCTGTAAAAAAAAAATTAATGACAAAAAATAAAACACCTAGAAAGGCTGACAGCGTCAATTGACATAATTCCATCAGAATCGCTTCTATTGGCCTATTGGAGCAGCAAGCATGCTCTGTAAGAGCCATGTGGGTGAGGTGTAGGCACGTGTACACACATATTTTTACATAATGTTGTTTTATACTATTGTGCTTAAGAGACACCCTCGACCGGAATCAAATTCCTTGTTTTTGTTTACTCCCATACTCGGCCAATAAACGCGATTCTGATTCTAATATGGTGACTGGCGCTGTACGATGGGCTCTGGGTCCAAAGTTCACTGCTGCAGCTTGCATGGATGTATGCCGGTAGGCTGCAGGACTAAACGCCCGAACATACTGCAGCATCGTATCAGAAAGCATCTTGTTCGAAACTGGGCACTGCGTCAATTGACACACGCAGCCATTTACAGTATAGCCAGTTAGTCGCTGTTCTAGTGTTAAATTATTGGTTTTAAAAGCCTCAAAATAAGGATGAAAGAGCCGCAAGTTGCTCTAGGGCCTAAAACCCACTAGTAACCCCCTCCGGTGCACCTCACCCTCCTAGGGCACCAACCTCGCAAGGCTGGCGTGTGAGGCGGTAGCCGTCTTGGCGCTGGCACAGGTGGCTGGAGCCATCTCTGTGTTGTGACGGACGGCAGGAGTTGTCTCAGCGCTGGCACGGGACGCAGGAGCCAGTGGAATTCTTTGTGCCAATATAGAAGAGATTCAGCTTCAATACTTTCTTTAAAAACTCTCAGCAAAAAAGGAGCTCGCTGTTCTGCAAATATTTTATAAAACTCTGCAGTGATGCCATAAATTCCTGGAGACGACTTATTCTTTGAAGACTTTATCGCCATAAATAACCTCTTCCAGGGAAATATCGCAGTCACATAACAACCGCTCATCCTCATCCAAAGTCCTACATTTGTTAATTGTATCCATAAAAAGACTGTTTCATAGTACCGAGAGATATACAATTTCTCATATTTAAAACTTTCTTAGGGTCCTCACCAATCACACCATCAATTTTAATTTATCAATACAAGAGTTTTTTTACATCTACAATTGCTCCCAGGCATTGAATTGGATATTGACTTGACAATTGCAAAATTGCCATTTGAATATAGGGGAAAAAACATGACAATACAAAATGCAATTCAGTGGTTATCCTATTTTTTATACAAAATATTTTGAAATTGCATTAGCACTTTGCATTGTCAATTGCAACATATATTTTCAAATTACCTGCTCTGATTGAATTTTGAATTGCCAAGTGCAAAATTAATTGCCATTTGATTTTTGTGCTTATAACCATACTGGGGGGGCAGTGCGCAGCAGTTTAGCATCCTCTGCTCAAACACACTTGTTAATTGAGTGAGTTCGCTTCAGGAGGAGATATATCAAACCAGTGCTATTTATGGGGCCACCATGGCTAGATCTGGGTATACCTTACTGTGACACAAGTAAAGGTATTCAATCCTGGTCCTATGTGGTTTGTGGCCAAAAGAGTTTGGCCTAAAAGTGTCACTTACCAGGGAACTCAAACTGTGCTGAACATGGTTCCCATTAATCAGAAGTAAGAAGGTCATTTAATATGTGGATGAATTACAACTTAACCTAAAGCCCAGTGCTGGGACCTATGTATTATTCTAACAATCATGCACCCTCTAGTGGACACACAACTGCTTACATATTGCAAATTCAATTCTGTTAAGAACGTGAAATGTAAAAAAAAAAAAAAGAAGAGATTTTTTTCCCAATAAATTTTAATGAAAAACAAAACAAAAAATAGATCCTGTATAGTTTAACTATACAATAAAAATATCTAAAGGAAATGGAATCAATTGAAAGAGATACAATGAAACAGTTCTCAATTCCTCAATTTCCCTCTCCTGGGGTCACTGCAGCGGCATAATTGCATGCAAATCTTAAAAAGGATTTATACAACAAGAAAACACAAAGTGCCCAACACCTTTTTTGGAGGGGAGGGGAGGGGGGGGGAGGCAAATGCACCAAATCAATAACCACTTCATGTAATTTTGTGCAAAACACAGCCCTCTCAAAAATACTAGTTCAGCTATTATTATTGGTCATTGCAGATGGTAAATGTTAATAATAGAATGTGTTTAATAATATAACCTAAGTACTTTTTTTAGATACTAGAATTTACAGTGATTTGTGACTTATAAAATGCCCATCAAGTCTTCACATTGCATATTTTTGGGTCCATTCTCTTGCTAGTCTGTTGTATCTAAAAACAGAAACACAGATTAGATTTTCATGTAAAATTGCATTTCTTTCGTCACATATCTTCCTTTCTACATATTTGACAGAAATGCTTCAAAAGGATGCCACTCATGAAACAAGAAACATTTATCCATAAGTCCCCAAGCTAAATGTACTTACTTTTCTTTGTCTGACTTGTAGATGTGTGCTATGTCTGGGACTAGGGGGTCATCAGGGTTTGGGTCACAGAGCAATGAGCATATGGACAAAAGAACTGTAAAACGATGCCAACAACTGTATAAATAACTCCGAGTAAAAAATATCAAGCCAAACATAGTAAATTTGATAATCATAACAGAAATATTCTGAATGCCTGTACCTTTTGAAACTGTGAGTGCTGGGGACCACTGTGACCTCAAGATATCCAAGCAAATACTTCCATTACTGTTTATGTTTGGATGGTAAATTTTTGTTGTAAACGCTACCTATTAAAAGAAAGAGTGTGTCATAATACCTTAAAACGTGACAAAATAAAGGGCTAAAGTATCTAACTGCTACTTACCTTTGGTGGCTTGAAGGGATAGTCTGTGGGGAAGTGGATAGTAAGAAAGAAGACTCCTCCTTGGTATGGACTATCGCTCTGTTAGATATAGGAGAAAAACATTACATTGTACAAAGCATTACAATCTTTTGATCTACGGATAACAAACGTAAATAAAAGAGCAGGAAACGCCTACAGAGACATGTCATGGGCTGTACAGAAACCAAAAAAAGATAACTCCTGACTGGTTGTAATGTGGATACAGTGATGTTTATGCAAGCTTGAGCTGTCAGTCAGCAGTTGGAAGCTACTAAGCATTAAGAGCTAGATGATACTCGAATAATATCATTATGTTAAAATTAGCAGGTGTCTAAATTTGACTGAAATGTCAGGATATATTGAAAGCTTTAAACGACACTTGGTTTCTGAGATATTTGCATTTTAGTCACTGTACTGCATTTGTAATCTCAAAGCAATAAATGCTGTATTTGGCCTTTAAGCTAATCCATGTACATGTGGTCCCAGTTGTGTTATGTACATGAATAATAGTGGATATCAGCATTAACCAACAATTCTCTCAATAATGAATACCAAATTTTCTTTCCATCACTTGCTTGTGCTTTAATAGCTGAAGACAACGAACAAAATAATTGTTAAATTGTCATTACATGTTCAGTTCAAATTTCCTTTCCATGACAGGAGGCTTAAGTGGGGTCTATTATTAAACCTTCAGATTGCCCTGACATTTCACACGATATGGTGAAATGTCAAATGGTATTTGGGTTTCTAAATAAAAGTCATATCATCTGTATTTCTACTTTCTGGGGCCTGCCGTCAATAAGTAACATTACAATAGGTAATTAACTAGAAGTAAGATACACCTATGTGTGGAAATCATCATAGAAGAGTAAAAAGTATATTAAAAAAAAATACTTACAGGTCCCATTATTGTTGCCTGCCAGTGAAACACTATAAATCAAGAAACAGAAAGAAGAAGAAAGTACTCTGTGAACCTTGGTGAGCCTACATGTCAAACATCAAAAACATGTCAAACATAAAAAAACCTACAGTCATCCCCAACTGGTCCAGCTGAGCACTGCGCAGGAGGGTCCCTTTGCAAGTCTTGCAGCTCCTGAAAAGCAAAAAACAAACAAATAAACAGGTGTTTGTGGAAAAACACTTCTTTAGATAAGCCTTAGAATAACTAATCTCATAGGAACAACCCTACATTCTTTTAAGTGAAGCTGCACTCCTTAAAATATTCCTCCTTATAAAAATGTTAATTTAGGCTTTGTTTATAATTTTGGCATTGATAAGAGTTATACTGGCTGGGGGTCACAATATGTGAAAGTTTACTCTTACAAATAACTATTCTTCTGGTCATTTGACAGAGAAACACCAAGACTAAACTCAAAACTTCTTAATTGTTGCAAGGTGTTTTGATGAATCAATGCCCTGTCTAAATGGAACATGCATACTTATTTTAGTCAACGAAGCAGAATTTCTCAGTTAATTATATAAGGCACAGTAAGGAAGTAAGGAACACTCACGATCGACAATGTTGACTAAAATGTTACATATACGGATCCTGAGTTCCCGCCCCCATACGTTTCGTAGCATATTCGAAACAGGAAGGTAAATGAAAATCTCAAACTTTTATTATGTCCACATCGACCAAATTGTTATTATACGAACAGGTAAAACGTGTCGTTTGAAAATAACAAAACTTCACCCTGAACTTCCAAGTGGACGAGTAATTTTAGTACTCTGGCCCATCGAAACCATCCATGCCCAGAGTATTCGGGGGCAGTTTCTCAACTTTTGACGTCGTATCATGTCAAACGCAACACGGGAAATTTTGAAAACGTTACACAACGCCTGAACTTCTGAACTTGTTTTTGTGGAAATGCTAAATGAACCAAACAACGCCGCGTTCGGTCAAATAAAACACATGAATCGAGGAGAAAGTCACACAAAACGTAGGCTTAGACAAAGAAAACAAAAGTGTGACGACGTGAATCTACTCGCGCACAAAAATCAACCCGTTTCTCCCGAAATCGCTGAACGCTGCTGTTGTTCTGAAGCGACGTGAAGCGCCACTAGCTTAGCTTATTCAGGTCTTTGTTCACTTCAGGCCTTCTGGAAATAAACCGCCGTTTGCGGGGGGGGGGTTAGCCTAACCTCAAATACCCAAGCTTACCAATATGCGCCACTGAATTCTGAGTACTTTCATTACAAGTCGTTGGCCTACTCTATACCGTTATCAACCCTCACAAAAATATCGCACTTAGCCAAAGCAGGCAAGTTGCAAGCCAGAACCTCCGACGAAAGCTAAACATAGCTAAAGATTGCTAGCTCCATCGAGCCAACGCTCACAACAAAATAACGTCGCTGGCAAACACAACAAAAACAAAAAAATACATAACCTAAGGATTTCCAAGTCATGAATAACATTATTGATGTGGATGTCACTACTACACACGACGACAAAGCACAAAACACAGAAAATAAACACCCGAAAATAAACAACTCACTAACCGTCACGTTCGCCACCAACCGCAACAGCCGGATAGTGGTGATTTTTCTAAATAAGGTTATTGTTCATTATTTGAGCACCGAGAGCAGGATGGAAAACATTAACCCAAATTACTTGAAAAAAAAACTACACGAAAAAGCAGATCGGTGCAAGAAGTCTGCAGTTAAACTAAATACCAATGCCGTATCCTATCCATTACATAATCGCAAAGATCACAAAAATAAACAAAGACAATAAGCAATAAATAAACATTTCAACTCTTTCTAATATATGTTTTAGGGAAGTATAAGATGAACGTAAATCAGCTACCCGAAGAAACTTTGCTGGCAAACATCAGCTCGCTAGCGACAGTGTTTAACTGATTTAGTGCTGTCGCTGCTTGAAACATCTCAAATATTTATCGACCCGAAGAGGTTTCCTACCTTCTGTATTCTTTTTAATGCCATGACAGCTGTGTGTGTCTGTGCCGGTGTATCTGGGGGTCTTAACCAACAGGCCGGGCTTACTGCTCCGCGCTAGCAGCTCTGTCTGTTTCCCTGAGAGAGCTAACGCGGCTAACGGGATCCAGAGTGGGGGCTTCAGGCGCCAAAATAAAAGTCCACTTCACTTCACTCTCATTTGCATTTTGTTAAATGCTTGCTTTGTGTGATATTGTATAATTCGTTTTGCTTTACTTATTATTTTTCTTTGTTTCGCTTGTTGTTAACTGGCACAAAAAGCGCCACAAAGCAAACCATTTGTCCGTGAAAATAAAGCACTTATTGTGAATAAAAATGCCCTTGCAATCAGACACAAATAAAAAGTTACCTGTGCTTATATACAATTTAAATTTTGTTTTAAATATTTTGTTAGATCTGCTACGTAGAAGATTACTTGTGAATTAAATTTCTGTCTCCTTTTATTTGATTTATTTAATAATCTACTTTAACCGGTAAAACATAATGTACGCAGAGTTCGCGTACGTTTTTTTTTTTTTTTAATTAAAAAAATTGCTAAATTTAATTTAGCAATTTTTAAAAATGTTATTGTTGGACTGACTTAAAAATGTACCGTGTGCATCTCCGTCTCTTCCCACAATGCACTCTGCTGTTAAGGCGCCTTTAGTGCAGAGGTTGGGGGCCTAATGAACAGTAATACAGACAAATGAAAGAAAAGGCGAAATAATTCCTTCACGACATATCTATCGAACTATCTGAGATTTACAAAAAAAACTCATCTGTGACGACCTGACTACCTACATAATGGCTCCGTTCAGTTTTCTGTCCCTCGGCTCTGTTTTGGTGAAGACTTTGGGGCTGTTCTCCACTGGATCTACCGTCAGGTACAGTACACACACGGGGCGTCAAACTTCACAGTATTTTTATACACTTGTGCACGATCCGGGTGTTAGTGTTGCTTCTACTGTCAACTGAGGCACATGGTTGGGATTAATTACACTTTTATTAAGGAATCAAATGTCAATGTGCGTTAACATATTTATTTTTAACTTTTTAACATGTGAGTCTGAACCATTGTAAGATGTAGGTATTTAGCTTTCTTGTGTAAATTGGTATGGAATTATATTGAAAGAATTGCAATGAAAAACTAATTTCAAGACTCGGAGTAATATGATGAGTTAATTTTTAAACATGGTTTTCGATGAAAGAATACATTTTTATCCTGCCACGGTACAGTGAAGATATTTGAAAAACGGATTAAGTTTTCTGGAAACGTTCTTTTAATAAGTGTAGAATTTCTTCTTGAGGTATGTTTAGGAATTCTGATTGCATAACTTATTTTGTATTTTCAGAGTTCTCAGGTGTTCCTGCAGCGCTCCAACATTGAAACACTTTAGCACCACAGACAGGGCTCCTCCAAAAAGGCCGCTCACTGCATATATGCAGTATGTTAAAGTACAGCAACCTATTGCCATCAAGGAAAATCCAAGTAAGTTGTGTAGAGCAGTAATTCATTTGAACCAGCCCATCTTCTGTGTAATCTAGAACATGTATTACATTGGCTGTGTGTGATGTAGCCTAACTGAAACTGGCCACCCACTCCCCCTCAGATGTCAAAGTTGTGGAAATTATCAGAAAAATTGCCCAGCAGTGGAGGACACTTACACCGGAGCAAAAACGTGTAAGTCTGGTTGTTTGTTTTAAAGACATGCAAAAGAAACTGAGAAACTGTAGCTCTGATGTGCCTGTCCTAAATCATGTGTATACAAATATCTTTCTATATAGAAAAACATGTTTGTTGTAAAAAAACATGTATGGCGAAATAAATAAATACATTAAAGTGGCAGGCTTATGCACCCTGGTAGTCTAACAATCTACCTTTGTGTTGGTGTAAGTCTATCTATACAGTCTATCTACTGTATTTTTGCTGTATTTTCAGATGCACACAGCTTTTTCTTTTTTTTTTTAACATATTTTGGGTACTTCTCCTCCATGGATGTTTTTTGAGATTGGACATGTCTTCCAGTAAACAACTGCAGTTAACTGTAATGTTTTTCTTCAGAGTTATTTCTAACAAGCATACTTTAGTATAGATTTTCCATGTTCACCTCATTGCACCTATACTATGTAGTATGGTATTGTGGTAATGAGATGTACCATTCCAACCCCCTCATCTTTGTGCTTTCCACAAGATTTTGAAATGTGTCTGTGTGAATTCCAGTCAAATTGGTGAAGTCAGGCACTGGGTTCTGCCACATTAAACCATGTCTTTCTGGACCATGTCTTGTGCATAGGGGGCCGTCATGCTGGAGCAAGACCAAGTCCTCCTCAATCTGTTCCCTCAAGTGTATGCTTTTAAAGGTTTTCTTTGTATCCTGTAGGGGTGGGCGATATGAGATCATGAAGATGACCTATGTATATATAGACTACATTCCATCTATCTATTGCAGTTCTATGCTCTTCCTCATTTTTTTTCCTCAGCCAAATTGCACCATTTGCTAGTCCACTTAATGCCCGCCTTATTGAAACGGCGCTTAACCAAAAATAGTTTGGTTGTACTGTTCAATCTATAGTTACAAATATAATGCATACCACCTCTTGTATGCTGTAGTGTTAACTAGACTCTTCACAGGAAAAAAGATGGTTTGGAACAAAAATATGGTGGTGCAGTGGAGGACACCCACTACAATCTTCAGCATTTTGTGGGCTACACCTTTGTGGCTGAACTATTGTTGCTCCTAGATCAGTGATCGTCAACTGGCGGTCCGCGGGCGACATCCGGCCCGCCCAGAGCTTTCCATCCGGCCCCCTTCGATGGAAAATAAATGGATGTCTATGGAGCTAGATGACTAAATTCTGTACTTGCTCGCAGAGGTGTTCTGAGAGTGCGAGTTTTCTCATATTAAAATTCCTCTGATGTTTCTGAATCAGGAATAGCCTAGTGAGGAGGGAAAAGTATTATTTTTCTAAATCAAATGAAACAAGCCTTCAATCTGTCTTCAAATGCCTTCAAAGGTGTAGCCCTAGAAAAAACCCCCCAGAATTTAGAAGGAAATTAATATACAGAGCACCTGCGTATAATGAAAAACCATGTCGTGTTTTGAAAAGAAGAAAAAAAAAATACAGGAAATGCCAATTTTTCTAGTGTGCTCCCAAATATGCCCCCAAAACATTTTAATTTCATTTTAAATTCAATTAAATACATTATCCATAATGAAAATATTAAGGTAAGCCCATACAGGCTGTACTGTAATTAATACACAGGCATTTTGTTACAGATACATACAGTAATAGTGTAATTTTTAGTCACAAAAATACAGTAAAATGTAGGTGTTATCACCAATAATTTTACAGTTCAATAATGTACTCATAAAATTTCTCCTCAAAAAAAAAAACTGGGGGGGGTAAAACTGGGGGAATACTGTATCAAATAATATATTATGTAGGATACAATATTAATTGTATTTTATTTTAGAAGAGCATCTGGCCCTCACAATGTCTGCTGAGAAAAACTCTGGCCCTTGGACAAAAGTAGTTGACGACCCCTGTTTTAGATGCCATTTTACAGTACTGAAGCAGATCTAATAGGTCACACATTTCATAGATTGACTTTCAGCAAATCCTTGAATGTGCCATTGAGCTCTTCAGTACAACTCATACTGCTACTAGTGTTTTACTGTGAAGACTGCATGGTTGTGTGCTAAATTTCATACACCTGTTAGCAGTGGTTGTCTCTTAAACATAGTTAGGACTGGTGTCCACACTTTTCACCATATGGTGCACTTACAAAGGCACTGTGGGTTACAGAGCCCTGTTGGTGACTTCCTCATTTGCCCCCAATATCTTAACTATATTGTTAACTACTTTGTCTCATTCCAACACTTTCCCACGTGTTGCCAGCAGGACTTGGTCATTTCTATAGTTTTTTCTGTTTGCCTTTATCTTATAGCCATTTGAAGAGGCCTTCTCAGCAGAAAGGGAGCAATACAAAGCAGAGCTGCAGAGATACCAAGCTCAGCTTACCCCTGCACAGACTGCAGCTATTGCAGAGGAGAGAAGACAAAAGATGGCAAAAAGAAAAGCAATCAGGAAGAAGAGGGTGAGCATGTGCTCTTCATTAATGATTATTCTATACATACAAGATCCTACTACTTTAAACTTGTGTTGGGGGTCAGTTAATTTTGCAATGCTTATTTGTGACAACTGTGCATGTGCATGACCATGAATTTGTTTTCTAGCCACATCATTATTATTGTTTATAAAGGTGTTTTGTTGTGCCTATAGGAACTAAATAACCTCGGCAAGCCCAAACGGCCTAGGTCAGCCTTTAACATTTTCATGGCAGAGCACTTTGAGGAAGCAAGAGGATCTACTATGCCGGTATGTCTTCGGACAACATAAGTGTAAGGGTCAGCCATGTCTGTGGCTGAAAGTCCAAAAATGCATTACTGACTCTCTCTGGGTGGATAGGTTGGCAATCCTGCTCCCCCAATAGTACAATGCTTGTTGGGAGAACAGAAATGGTGAGCTGAGCTGTCCAGTGGCATTGCTCTAGCAGCAGTTTAAAAAGACTTGGATGAAGCATGTACCCACTGGGAAATACTGTGTGATTGAGGGACACCTAGGTAGTGCGAGGAACTGGACACGAATTAAATTCAGGAGGGAAAATAAGCGATGTTGGGTAGACATTACGGCAAAAATATATCATGATACTTATGTCAAACACATTTACACAATTCGTGTATCTGTACATAATTTTTCTGGTGTTATACTAGTTGAAACAGACCAATAAGCCACTGATTTTTGATGTTTCGATGTACTGTATGCAGTCAGACAGGCCGTATTCTGCTCTTTTTGTAATTCAAGATGCATTTGTTCAGTGTCTCAAGTGCTGATATCTAGAGGATGCTTGTGACATAATTTACATAATAATAGAATATAACCAGAATTATAACATTTGAATCCTGTTCCTCTTCCAGGCTAAATTAAAGTCTTTGTTGGATGACTGGAATGGGCTTCACAGCTCACAGAAACAGGCAAGTCACATTTTATAACATGCTTTTAATTTCCGATCTCAAAGGTTTCCAACACTGGGTCTTGTAATGCTTTTGTTTTCAACATTGTAGTGTTTTCCCTACTCCCAACACTAACAAACTAAGTAACTAACAAAATGTGTAGGGCAGGGGGGCTTTAGGACCAGGGTTGGAAATGAATGGCCTATCTGACTTGTTTTTGTGTTTAGGTCTACATGCATCTAGCAGAGGATGACAAAGTTCGCTATAAAAATGAGATAAAGGTATGGGAGGAGCACATGACAGAACTTGGGAGAGAGGATCTCATTCGACGGAAAGGCAACATGTTGAAGAAGCCAGCAGCAAGCAAAGGTAGCAAAAAGAAGTCCCAGGTGAAAGTGATGAAAGCCAATGTGCCAGCAAAGAAAACAGCAGGAAAAAAGGCGAAAGAGGTAGTAGGGAGTAAGCCAACAAAGTGAGGGGCCGGAAGGTGTGTGTTACGAAAAGGCAAGCTTCATTCTGAATAAAACACATTCACATGATTTTGTGCAGCTTAGACATAGTGTAAATAGCATGAAGCAACTTAAACTGTGAGACAGTGGTCTGTTGGATGGTCAAGCATTGGCATAAACAGCAGTTGCACAAGAGGACATTAGGTGGGCAGCTTGAACTAACTCCAAAATGTTCATTCAACATGAAGTAACTTTACCTGTGCTGCAGTGTTGACAAGCCAGTTATCATTTTCCTTTTTCTTCTTAGAACAATACTGTTTCTGTGTCATACTTAAACCTAGATGGAGCCCTGTTTTGTATCATATCTTTACTTAATAAATACATTTTCTATAAAAACTGTATGAAAAAAATTGTTTATTTACAGTGTTAAACAACAGTAAACCGTACAGAAATATGTATACATGGATTAAAGTTTTCTTGGCTACGACAGATTTCCATCAACTGAGGGCACTAAAGCTCAATTTAAAAAAAAAAATTGAGCTTTAAATCTCAGTGCACTGACGGTAGTGCGTGATTTCGGACACACTTAATGTTCTGGTAAGGCTGTCTTTTTCCTTGGTTTAATTACGATTTAATTATTCTTCCAAAAAATAAACATTGTGCTTTCGGCAGTTTGCTTCAGTGTTGATTGCTGCAGAGTAGCCCACAGGCTGCAAGCTGTTTCTCGACGTTTGTTTAAGATGCCATACTTCATAGTACGGAGAAAATAATTACCTAGCATTTAGTGCCGCCTCAGTCTAAAAGGCTTTTAATGTCCCAAAACAAAGATCATGGAGAAGCATTGATGCGCTTCTGTTAAAGGAAGGTACAGTTCAGAAAAATGAATTTCCGTTAGATCTTGCGTATTTACAGAGTATTTCACTTTGTATAAAGTATAAACTGTTAAAGCTAAGACTTGGAGAGTGAATATGAATTTAAAGGAGTTTCCACCTGTAGGAGAGCCTCAAAGTCTGGGGAGCATACCAGCTTGTGTGTAACATTGCCAAGCACAGTCATGTCTCCCGTTAGACCCTCCGTGAGACGTACAGACATTAGTTGCTGTGGAAACATACACAAACAACCACAAACATCAGATCCGTGTTTTAAGGAATGGCTTCCTGGACAATCATCAGATTTACACAATTTTCCTGTTACATGCCACATAATGAACTTGACACACTTTTCCACTTTCATTGAATATAGTTGACGGTCAAGGCATTTTTGGTGTCTTTAGTTTCTTCCTTAATGTTCGACTGAAGCTAAGTGTCTATTATAGAAGTGTATTGGCTAAGTTTGGGAGGAAAATTGTGTAACTGATTCGGTGAGTTCTATAATTTCGACTGTCCTTTAGTTTGACAATCACAATAACTTAGCACTGACCCTGAAAACATTAGCAATAAAGCACAAATTCTTCAACTAAATGGTTTAGTGAAAAAATTAGATGTACACAATTTTCCCCTTACTCCAAAGGTGTTGAACAAGCGTGTTTGAGATTTCATTTCACTGTTTAAAGAATTTGGTGATCCACTGCTCTATAGTGCAATACTAAAGTAGTGAATATACGCCCCAGTTTTACGTGTATCGGGAGTCAAATATCCACCGGCAAAAGATATCATTTTTTCTGGATGTTTTGGTGTCCCAATACTTTTGTCTCGCATCCTTCTCGGCGGGGAATTTAAATTAAAAGAGGTGAATATGGGTTTACCTTTACATTTTCTTTAAGGGTAATGCATTAAACTGAGTTTAAATGAAATTCAAGTGTTCTGGGAGCATATTTAGGGTTTACACTATAAAAACAGCCATTTTTAGGCATTTATTTTCCCCAAAACACAACGTGTTTTATCACTATATGTGGGTGCTCATGGCACATAATGTGAAAAGTGGAGGATTACTGTATTTAGTACCTAACACCTTGGCTTGTCAACTGGATTTGAGGTAAATTGGTTTTTTTCCTAATCTATCACTTTAGGTTGTGCAGGTGAGCTACCAATAAGTTACACATTACAGTCCAGCTAACATTACACATTTTCTTGGCTTGGGGTCAGCACATCTGCTTGTAGACTCACCTGCAGAAAAGAAAAGGCTGCGCCTTCTGAGACGTCCAGTGTAACGTTCCCCATAACTAGCTGCACTTTGCCAGATTTCCTGATCTGCAGTCTTCCTATGTGTCCTTCGGAGAAGTCTGAGAGTACAGACACAGCCTCCTTCTCCATGGAATCCTGAAGAAGATCAGTTTCAGCAGGGAGGGCACTCCATGGTTATATTTATGAGCAAGGCGCAGAAGGAGGTAATATATTTAATCTGACTGAAAGTTTGATTTACCTGAGCTTTGTTGTGAGATGCATGCTTGTCCTCAGCCTTGCCTTCATTTTTGCATGATTTTTCAGAGCTAGTAGCTTTTAAGGGGCCAGGGATGGTATCTGGCAGCTGGATGAATAGGAACTCTTCCTTGTCCGACACACTTAATTGTTGGAAAAGATTTCCAACTGTAGAAGGTGGATCATCTGTGTGAGTTCTTCTTGCTTGAAGCAGAAGCCTTTGCTGCGTTCTTGGTGACTTGTAACTTGTATGATCAGATGACTCTTTTACTGTGAAAACAGTGTTTTCCAGAAAGGATTAGATATTTTAATAGATTACTAGATTGCTTTATTCTTAATGCATGGATATAGAACCAAGATGGAATCACAAACATCTATTTTATAATGAAACATAAATTGGCTGGGTGTCATGACATTTCCCAGCCCTGGAAACAAAGTCTTCAACTGTAGTTTTAGTTAAAGTGTTTTCAACATACTTGAGGGTGCCTTTTCTGCTGTCAAAAGTGACTGATGCAGTGGAAGCCTTATTGGTCTTTGCTTGGGGTCATTTTTCAGTCCAGGATCATCCAAGAACTACATAGCAGTAAAAAAAGAAAATGGTTCATTAAAACAGCACATTTGGCATCAAGTATCTCCTTTAAATCTTAGTACTATAACTTACATTATCTCGCTGTAGCTTCTCTAAAATTTCATTGCTGTCATCTTCAGGAACATTCCTTTCCATTTTAATGGACTTGGTGAGGAGTGCGGAATTACAATCATTCAGATTTGTGCTTCCCCAACTTCCTGCAAGGCAAACTGTATCACTTTTACTCCTCTTAAATTATAACAATCATTAATACATTTATTGTTTAATTGTACAAACACTGGGGGGAAAAAACCCAACAGAGACTAAAACTAACTCAACTGTTCATAACATGACAGACGAAGAGCAGCATTACCGGAGACCAACTTCTGAGTACATCCTTTCCACATAAATAAAATTCAGCAACAAAGCGTTTGACATTAATTGTGTTGATGTAAGTTTTTATTGTGATTGTGATGTACATAATTAAGCTAATTAAGCATAATTAAGGTCTTAATTAAGCTAAGGTGGGCAACACAAGCATAGAAAATATATGACCATGTTTTACCTGTTTTCCTGAAAGTGTCTGCAGGACCTTGCTCAAAAATTGAGTGGGACTGAATTGTTTGTGGTCTTTCTTTTCGCTTCCGTTCCCTCTGTCTGTCTTCTCGTTCTCTCCTCTCCTTCTTCTGCACTGTGCGGGCCTCTTCCTTGAACCTCCATGAAACAAAAGCATTCAAGGGGCTAAGAATTGAATAAAACTGACAAAGTTAACAGTAACTACATTTCAATATAAATACAGTGTACTTACTCTTCTTTGCTTTTGCGTATAGAGTGGACATTAGGTACAAATGTTTTCTGTGGGGGGAGAGAACAATAGAAGGTGTATGTATGTATGTGTGTATATATATATATATATATATATATATATGTTGAAATAACTCTCTACCCACATGTTTAGACAGGGCAT
>JBBPDC010000109.1:21386251-21397547 GCA_037974485.1 Hemigrammopetersius urotaenia
TATATATATGTTGAAATAACTCTCTACCCACATGTTTAGACAGAGCATCGCTTACTAATGCTTAATACACTGGGATAACTGTTGAAAATTGAGTGGGAAGGTTTAAAACACTAAAATAGGAGGACAAGACACAGAGCAGTCATGCTACATGCTGCAGCAGGCTTCTTGTTTTTATGGTGGTGGAACACTTTTCAGTGTATTACCTCCACCACTAAACTGGTGCCGGTAATACAGCGTGGTTCTCAGAAAAATCTGCATTAAGCCTGAATCCGCAAATGCTTGTGTGTGTGTGTGTGTGTATAGATATAGATTTATAGATATAGATAGTGTGTACACAGTACATACACTATATTGCCAAAAGCATTCAATTCACCCAATGAAATAATGAAATTCAGGTATTCCAATCACTTGGCCATGGCCATAGGGGTATAACTTCAAGCCCCTAGGCATGAAGAGCACTTCTACAAACATTTGTGAAGGAATGGGTTGCTCTCAGGGGCTGATGAATGAATGAATTCCAGCATGTCTGTGCAACAAGTCTAGTCATGGAATTTCCTCGCTACTAAATATTCCACAGTCGTTCATGGAAGTGCTTGGGAACGACAGCAACTCCGCCACAAAGTGGTGCCACGTAAACTGACGGAGAGTAGTCAGCGGATGCTGAGGCACATAGTGCACAGAGGTCTTTCTTTTGCCTCAAGAACAGCACAGAGAGCTTCATGGAATGGGTTTCCATGGCCAAGCAGCTGCAGCTGCACCAAGCCATACATCACCAAGTGCAATACAAAGCATCAGATGCACTGGTGTAAATCACACCGCCGCTGGACTCAAAAGCAGTGGATGAATTCTGAATTTCTGAAGTGATTAATCACGCTTCTCCATCTGGCAATCTGATGGATGAATCTGGGTTTCCCAGTTCCCTGAACGGTACTTGTCTGACTGTAAGTGTGAAGTTTGGTGGAGGAGGTATTATGGTGTGGGGTTGTTTTTCAGAATCTGAGCTTGGCCCCTTAGTTTCAGTGTAAGGAACTCTGAATGCTTCAGCATTTCATGCTGCCACCTTCCCAACAAGACTGTGCAAAAAGCAAGGCCCGTGAAGACATGGATGAGCGAGTTTGATGTGAAAGAAACCGACTGGAAGTGGACTGAGTCCTGACCTCAACACGATAGAACACCTATGGGATGAACTAGAGTGGAGACTGCGAGCCACGCCTTCTCGTCCAACATCAGTGTCTGAAATGTGCTTCTGGAAGAATGGTCAAAAATTCCCATAAACACTCTCCTAAACCTTGTGGAGAGCTTGCCTAGAAAAGTTAAAGCTGTTATTGCTGCAAAGGTTGTGCTGATGTCATATTAAACCCTATAGATTAAGAATAGGGGGGGGGGGGTGGCGTAGTGGGTAGGATACTTGCCTCTGGACCAAGAGGTAATGGATTCGAATCCTACCTTCAGCAGACCACCACTGGGTTCCTGAGCAAGACCCTTAACCCCAAGTTGCTCCAAGGAGACTGTCCCCTGTAGTTAGGTAATGGAAGTCGCTTTCGATAGAAGCGTCTGCTAAATGCCATAAATGTATATGTAAGAATGGGATTTAAGCTCATTTGTGTGTAAAGGCAGGTGAGCGAATACTTTTGGCAATATAGTGTGTGTGTGTGTGTGTGTGTGTGTGTATATATACTGGAAAAGATCACTTTCATTCCACTGATTGCATAATCTCTCTGGAACTGGCTTTAAAAATGTAAAGGTTTTAAATGTTAAAGGAAACAAGTTATTTGCAAAGTTTATTATGTCTGGAAATTAAAGCTAAAGGAAAAGACTGTTCAATTGGAATGTCCCTGACCCCTTTTTCAATTATACTGGCTTGTCTTTATCTCCAGTTACCTGGCCAATTGAGAAATCCGGCTTAATGAAATATTTTAGAGGTTTATTCATAGCCAGTTTGATGAAAAACATTAGAATAGGGGAGATTACCTTTTTATATCCACCTAGTGTTAGGTCTCTGGCACGCAGACAAGTGAGTCTTCCTGGAGGTGGAGGGTTCAGTAATGGTCGTCCTGGTAGCCCTCTTCCCAAAGCAAATGGTGGTCGCAAAGGTGAGGACTGGTTGCCCTCTCTGGCCTCTGCCATACTAAAAGACAAAACATTTTTAAAAGGAAAAACAAAAAAAAAATTTTTGTGTCTTTTTTGCTTGGTGAGTTTTGCCCGCCTCGACCAAAGTTTTTCCCATTTTCCATTCTCAGCTCCCAGCTACCCAGCATGAGCGCAACACCCTGCCCAATATCACACTTCAACTTATAATATGCTTTAGTTTAATTTCTACAGTGGGGCCCTTGTAAAATGCCTTGTTAGTTCATAACATGGCTCTCAATTCTCTATAGGGTACACTACATAAATCTTTAAATGATGGCAGCTACAGCCAAGAAATAAATGAAATGTTAAACGGGGTCCCACAGAAATAGAGATTGGTTTGATGAGATTTAATTACAAAAGCCATACAGTGTATTAAACCCTTCAGGCATTTCCATTTAATTTAATATTAATTCAGACAATAAGTGTTAAACAGTGATTTTCATTTCATTTCATTACACATCTTGCTGGCTTAACAGGACACAGAACAAAAGATAATCAAGTAACTAATCGGAATTAGTATTTTGGCGCTCTTAAGTACTAATATTTCACTGGGTTTAGATAACGGCTCTCTGGGATTAGAATCCACATTTGCAGAAACGCTTCTAAATTTACATCAAGGAGTTTTCGGCAGCGATGTTGCCCAAGATCGAGTACAGTATTTCCATCTTTCTCATTACTCTGGGGGAATATTTAACAACGATCCACAAACATCAACAGGGCAACTGTCCGGCTCTTCCCCATTTAGACAAGAACAATGGCAAAATAAAGCTAGAATGACACTTGCATAGCACTTGTATTATATTTCTATAGTAATCGACAATAGTTTAATCCCTGGATATATGTCCTGTAGTGTCATATTCCAGAAATACGAAGAGTGCTCGTGTAGTCTCATCCTGTATTACTGTATCGGCGTTCATAAAGGTAGGAACCAAACCTATAACCAAATTGTCGACTGTAAATACTATACATTTTTCTCTTTTAACAGAGGAGGAGGAAGGGGGAAGTCTGATGTTGTCTGTTCTGAACAGGTTTAGTTACTGTCTCCTCCATCTTGTTCTTAGAAGCTGACCCATGCGTATCTAAATAAAATAAAACCAGGCGTCCTGTGCTCCTTTATATGCGACAAAATACCCCGAAACATAGAAACACATATGTTAGTGTCAGTTATATAATAAGTGTATACACCGAGGTACGTACTTATCTGCCATAACGTTTCCTACAGTTGAACCCTCAGCTTCCCCATAAACACATCGGGTCACGTGACTGACGTTCACGGCTCCAATTGGTGTTCCCGAAGCGGGTTCGAACCAGTTCATCACCAAAATAACTTCATCAAAAATGCGTTGTTATTAATCCTGTGAACCAAATGTACCAATAATGAAGGCTATATAATAAAATCCAGAAGTATTTATTAAATAGAATGCAGAGATTTATGGATGAGCAGCTTGGCTAAGTAAAACTAGCTTGTATTTACATTTATCAATTTTAGCTGCTCCACATATCATATAGTTCATCTTTATTGTGTATCATGGGAGACTGCAGTCTGTTTCTCTCTTTCATTTGAAGTTAAGAATTAAATGGAAATCAGGTGCACATATTTAAAAAGCACACAAAACCAGAAAGCACTACAGTATTCTTACCAAAGCCAAATGCACTTGTGGGAAGTGCATTATTCAGGTTTAGCGATCAGGTCTCATATCACAATTAGCGTCTTTGGCATTCCCATACATTTTGAATCTACATTTACATTTTCAAATATAGAATTCTGTATTTGCTCCCAATGTATTCAACAGTAAATGTGAACAACCTGACAATTTCTATGTGCATTTATATCAACCAAAAGTTTTTAAATATAAAACCAGCAGAACCAGCAATAAATATAAAACCTGCAATCCTTCGAAAGCCCGTGTGTGTTCTAGCAATATCGTAGCTATAAAGGACATGAACAGGCATCGTAATTACCGGTCTTTATCGCAATTTTCCCATAGGTGGCAGTTTTCCTCCACTCTTAACGTACGGTGCGTGCATCGATTTGGTACAACTTATGTTTGCGCTACATTATTTTAATCAACTCGCAGTTATGAAGCTAAACTTTTTTAATTAGATCATAGCACATTTTAGAAACCTAACAGATGCTGTAGAAGTCGAGTGGTTCAAATTTTGATGCTTTTAATGTATTCATTTGTGCTGCACATTTTAAACAAATGAAATGTGATTCTTAATATGAGTTAATATGAGACAACTTAATATGAGGCAGCATCAGACCTCCCGATAAACATTTGTCTATTTTAAGATCTCCAAATGCTCCTTATAGGACAGAATCTACAGGAATGCTGGGTATAAATACTATGTTATATAATCAGAATCAGAAAACTTGATTTATCCAGGATGAATAAATGTACCGACAAAATGGTAGTTTGGAATAGGCCTACTTATGTCACTTAGTACATTTACGGCATTTAGCAGACGCTTTATTTTAAGGCGACTTCCATTCCAACTACATTCTCCTTGGAGCAGTTTTAAGAGTGTAGCTCAGGAAACCAGTAGTGGTATGATGAATTAGGATTCGAACCCAATGCCTCTTGGTCCAAAGGTAAGTATTTTATTCATTGGGCCGCCACCACCACCACTTAGTAGAGAATTTTAAGTAATACAAAGTAATATTGACATAAGTATGTAGTAACATGAGTTTAGTAATAGGTGTTTGGTATTTTTGTGGGGAAATAATGCTGAATAAATGTGTTTTACATATTTATACGTTGTCTGTCCAACACCAAAGTCTTTAAATCCCTTGTGAAAACGGAGTAAATCGTGCGGAGGCGGAGTCTTACTATTTACACGCTTTGTTTTTTCTCCACCCATATTCCAACAGGACCCGCGCTCCCTAGGTTAGGATTGGCTCAGTATACACGGGGCGTGGTTTGCGAAACGCGCTCTATAACGACAAGCCAACGAGGGCGTGGCTTGTTCGTAAGACGGGTGGAGAAATAAAGGTCAGTTCTCACTTCTGAAGGTGCGTTAAAGCGGACTTTAACGTCCTAGAGAGAACCACGATGTCTCGGTGCCTATTCTTTTTCTCGCTTCTATCAGTTTGGAAACTTCAAGGGGATGTGCTCAAGTAGGAGTTCCGTGTAATCGGTGTGTGTATGTGTGTGAGTGAGAGAGAGAGAGTGAGTGAGTGTGAGAGATAAAGAGAGAGAGAGTGAGTTTGTGACTCAGCGGTAGCTCCGTGAAGCCATGGCCGCTCAGCACAACTCTTTGAACGCCTACATCCAGCTCTCGGACCCGGGATCCAACAGCAGCGAGTGCAGCACGGACTCCCCACCACCCGACTCCGAGGACTGTGGAGGTGCTCCAGCCCCAGTCGACCCTGAGTGGACGGAGGAGAGATTCAGGGTGGACCGCAAGAAACTGGAGGTCATGTTATTAGGTAAAATATTTATTTAAAATATTTTTTTATTTAATGTCCTAAAACTGTCTCATTTGATTGTTGAGGGCAACATCTGTAGCTAAACTAACAAGTTTACTGGGTTTTGTAGAAACATTAGCTTGAAGTGATATTTCGATGGATTTTTAATTCTTCTCAACTGTAGCCTTTTGGTTCTACAGCAAACGAATTTGCTTTTCCCCACAGTACCAGAATACTGTTTTTACTTTTGCTTCATTGTTTAATTCCATTAACACCTTCATCGGATGGTTTTGCACGTTTACCCCCCATATGAAAAGTTTAACAGTGGAGTTGAAAAGGCATCGTTACAGTAACAGTGAAGGCCTACTGAGCAATATTTTTACATAAAATCCCAGTGTGATCCACTTTTTCATTCTTGCATATTGTACTGCGTTGCTGTTTCTCGTAAACTAATTACATTTTAGTCTCTATTTGTGTTCTTAACAATGTGTTCAACTGGCATTAGTACATACTTCTTTTCGGTATGTGTTTTTTTTTTTTACCACATCCAATGATTTCTGTTGAGCATTCCTTTCAGTCCGACTTCAAGATTCTAATGCACTCATCTTTTCTTACTTATGTGGCTTTAATAATGTAAGGGAATGTAAGGTAAACGTGGACAGTTTTTGCTTCTGCAGTCTGCAAAACATTTATGTGACAGTTAAAGAGTATTTATTTGTTAGAGATGATCAACAGGACCAGATCATTATCTGGCAGAGCACAAACAGTGTTTAACAAACTGAACCAAACCAGTAGGAGTCAGTGTTGAAACACTCAGTCCACTGGACAGCGGTGATGCCTTTAACAGATGCTTTGCCCTTCTGCCATATGCTGTGTTTAATGCATTAATGGCTAAGGAAATGCAGACTTCAGAACAAGCAAGTTACTGCAAAATAAAAAAAATTGCAGTGACAAGTGACATCATATAAAGCTCAAACATATGCTCTTGCATGGTTATTTGTAATCACTCTATTTTGACTTGTTTGGTTTATTATTCCATCATCTTTATGAAAAAAGCTACAGTTAAATAGTACAGTTACTTTTCTTTGTTGAACGTTGAACAGCACCAACAACAAAGCTTTTGAAATCAAAATCAAGTTCTGAGGTGAAACATTGAATACACATCACTCGCACAATTAAGACTAAATGAAAAGTTATACTGTCTTGGTTAACCCAATGTAAGCAAAAATTCCATTGTTAACATCTCATATATATGAATTTTACATAATTAAAAACTTTTGTGAGCAACCACTGTAAGAAAATCACATGAAGGATATCTAAAAAATACATTTATCAAATATCAATAAACAGGTACAGCCGTCAAGGTTATGTTTTCACAAATGACTACTTTATTAGTGTGATTTTGCTAAATTCCAACTACTTCACACCAGCTGCAAATTGTCTTTTTACAAGTAGCATTGAGAGCACATATTCTCAGTGATCCTTACACTACAGATCATCTTGAAGTCTCACAACTGGCTATACCAGAGGCCATTTGGTACTAAGAGGGTAAGGGCCTGGGTTTTTTTTTTTTAAATAGAACGAGAGGACTGGTTAGTCACCAAGGTGCTCCTTGAAGAGGCGGGTCTTCAGATGACGTTTGAAGACCGCAAGGGACTCCGCAGATCTGGTCACAAGAGTAAGTTCGTTCCACCACTGGGGAGCAAAGACAGAAAAGAGTCTTGATGCATGTCTTCCTCTTCTTTTGAGCAATGGAGGTTCAAGACAAGGAATGCCTGAAGCTCTGAAAGGACGAGAAGTAACACGCTGCTTGATCAGTGCTGATAAGTCAGGAGGTGCAAGCCCATTCTTAGCCTTGAACGCAAGTGTTAAGGCTTTGAACTTAAGTTCACATTTTTGTAACTGTGTAGCTTCAGTGGTGAGAAAGGGTGGGATACACCAGTAGATTATTAAAACTACACTATACAAATGGAATAAAACTAGGAAAATAAAGGAGAAGCTCAGAAATGAGCAGAGATGCCATAACAGGAAGAAAAGCATATATCTTCAGAAACATTTCTGCCATAAAAGGTACGTGCATATGTGTGTAAGTGTGTATGCATGTATGTGGCATATCTATGGGTGATGAGTAAATTAGATCTCTGTGACCCAGTGTTGTATCAAAACAATAAATGCAAAATTGATTAGGTCTAGATGACTTTAAAAAAAAAACAAACGGGGCATCTCTTCTGATGTTCCTGAAGATAGCTAGAAGCCATAGCAAATCAGATAACTGCATTTGCCCATTGCCGTTACAATTAAAGCTTAGGTCAGACCCATTGGGGAACAAAACATGGGAAGGACTTACCAGTCAAGCCTAGCACACCATGTAGGAATGAAATGATAGCACATGCCCAGGAAGCTGTCTCCCACGCACCCTCAATCACCCTGTTTGTGTGTACAAATGTGTGCCTGATACATCATGGGGTGAGGATTTTGACACACTCATATTATAGCCCACTAAGTGATAGTCCTGAGAAGAAAAAGATGGCAAAAATGCTATACTTTTTCTTTAAAAAGTACCAATTCTGACTAAATTATACAGTTTGAACAGAACATACTACATATAACTTCTGAATACTCATTACATTTCTGTTTCTGAGGCAAGTGGGGTTTTTTTTCATTAAAAGTTAAACAGCCTTGTTATTGTTCTATCACAGAGATGTCTTCTGTGGCTTTGGGATAATGGTAAATGCTTGATAAGACAGCACTGGGTCAATTGTACAATTTTGGTTCTTTGGTTATATTGTCTTATTTATTATGTTCGTGTATACATTATAAATAAGTCTTACTGCAGTTATTTGTTCAGTTTTATTATCAGTTGTGATGAAGCAAATGCATTAAATAAAAGAAAATATGCAGAAATATATTCTGTGAGTTATATATTGGGAACTATAAAATAGCTTAGACGCAGTCTGGTCATGTTTACTGATCCAAGTGAGTGTAAAGTCACCTGACACTGTTACATGACCAGTTGGTAAACCGGGATGTGGATTAGAGCACTATGTTTATTAGGCATGCGATACCATAACTCAGGAATTATGGTGTAATTCCACTGAGAAATGTAAGAATTTGCAATATGATGAGCATTGCAGAAAGATGTATTGGGATATATTGTTATACTATCGACAGTAAATAATTTCTCTGTAAGAACTTTTTGTGTTATGAATACAGCTCACTTAACTCTTTATAAAGAAGCAAAAAATGCCAACATCTAAAACCATCTCCTCCTTATATTTGCTTTTAACAGATGCTATTACAGTAAATGTTAAAGTTTTGAAATATAGTACTGAGATTTGGAAACCAATGTTATATTGTAATTTGTAATACTTTCAGTGAGTTATTAAAAAGCCAGAATCTTAACAAAAGATTGACAGCAGTATTCTTGCATTTTAATTTTATCAATAATGAATAAAAAAAACATGCTAATTGAAATGTGTTTGATACAATCAACAGTGTTTTTAACCGTAGGGTGTATTTTGCCATACTATTTTTGGCTCTTGGTATTAAAAATTCTGGTATTGTGGCACCAGTAGATCATGGATTAAAACAAAAATAGGCATCGTAATAAATATTGAAAATATTTGTAAATATCAATAATTATCAATTATTTTAAATCCTGAAATATTGTACAGACATTTTTACTACCCATAATTTCGATGTGTGCATTGCTGTCACTTTTTCACTAATTTGGTTAGGAGAATATAACTCTTGTGACAGCTCAGCACTACTGCTTTAAGCATTTACAGCTCATACATTTATAATAATGATAATACTATATAATAATAATCAGGTTTTTAATATGTTAGCAGCTCAAATAGTGAACAACAGACATTTTATTCATCAGTGTAAAGTCACAAAATGTATTTGTTTAGTTTTCAAAATATCGAAATAAAATTTAAAATATCGAATTAAATGTAATTTCCACTCTGTTTGGTCTATCATTATCTAATTACTTTTTAGGACTTATGTAGCCAAAAAAATACTAACAGTGCCAGCAGTGAATCAAGGCCACATGATATTCCAATAGTAAATTATATTTTTATGTGTCACTAATTGTATCAAAATTATTTACATATGCTACATCATCAACAAATGCAACACATGCATCAAAGAAACAGTGGAGAATGTTTAAGGCCAGGATGCTCTCAGCACATAATGCACATTTTTGTAGTTGGTTAGAGGACTTTTGTGCTAACTCTAATTCGTTGTGTGGTGGCAATATTATTTCTTAAAGCTACTAGGTGCCTATTGAAATCATGTTAACTGGTCTTTTCATTCATTTTTAGCAAGGCCAGTATTTTCCGGTGATTTGGAGAATGTACAACAAACTAAATTGTTTACTCAATAGAAAAGTGCTTTGCCATGCACATATTTTTTTAGTAACAATAGTTTTAGTGACTTCTTAAGGAATGAAGTATACTATGGCTAAGTTCACACTCTGTGTGCATGTCTGCGTAGTTAGGAACTTTTTAAAAGAGTTTTTTTCTCTCGTGTTGGATGAAAAGTATAGAGCAGGAAGTGAGCGCCGCATGGAATGTGCTTGGGGCTGGCTGTCCTCTGGACTGGGGCCTAGGGAAATACTTCTTCATGGTTTCTTTTTCGATTAAGCGTGGCACTCACCCCAAAAAGCCTCCCAAAGTCACTGCTCTTCCAAGCCTCTGTCCACGGTAAGAGAGTGACATGTTTGACCGTAACAGTGGATCATCTTGAAAAAAAATCTGATCACCTCAATCATAAGCATACGCATTTCCTCTCCCCAACAAATATACGATCTTGTGTGCGATGTAAACTGTCCTTTTCTGCAGCAGGAAGATCAGGTAAGATGGGATCATGCTAAAAGTTTCAGCTCTTGCTGTTCTGGTCAGAGGGACCCTTGAGGAAAGGTGGGCGGAAGGTTCCCAGTGTTTGCAGCACATAATTCACTGCAGCTGTTGGAGAGAAAAAAATGCTGGCTGGGACCAGGCGCTTTGTTATGACAAGGAAAAAAATGACTCGTTACTCTAGAACTTGCTTGACTGCTTGAAGACAAAAACAAAATGGTTTTGTTTGCCATCAAAAAAGTGTGAAAGTAGTACTCCCTTGATATAATGTTCCTTTTGTTCACCCTGGTAAGATGTGTTCGTTTTGTTTTGTATTCATAATTCATTTTCATCAGTGAAATCAAAACCATCCTGTTTGCCCCCAAATCTCTGAATCAGTTTGTTCTGCATCTTGCTCCTTTCTGAAATCAGAAATTTGTCTTTTGTGGCTAATCCTTTCAATCGTAGAGGTCCGAACAATGGGCCATTTGACCTGTGGTATAGTCTGAAAAGTTTGTCCACTCATATTGATGAAAATATCTTGAAGTATTCTTGGATAAATGACGAAATCTATTCACATGATGCAGATGTGGTGCATGACGCTGTCTTCACTAGTTTAGCTTGAACCATTTTTAAATGTTCACTCTATGGCTATCAATTTTACTTTAGCAAAGTTTGAGCGGTCTTTTCTGTATGCTTCGTATGTACGTATATTTATGTACAGTTTCTATTTATTAGCTTAGCTAAACAAATTATATAGTGCCACCCTATGATTAATTACGACTTGTAGGTACCTTATGTCACGATATCTATCTCTCTATCTAGCTATCTAGCTATTTAGCTATCTATCTATCTATCTATCTATCTATCTATCTATCTATCTATCTATCTATCTATCTATCTATCTATCTATCTA
>JBBPDC010000109.1:21397647-21420564 GCA_037974485.1 Hemigrammopetersius urotaenia
ATATTCTGTTTTTTATTTTATACTCTATATTCTATTTTTTTCTTATTTTCTATTTTTCAGTATTTCTTTGATAATTTCTAGATGCCACAAAAACTGCACCTAATTTTGTTGTACCTGTTACAATGGCAATAAAGATATTCTGATTCTGATTCTGAGAAGTAAGACGTTGTTTGATTAATGCTGATATGTATAGGGTGCAAGTCCATTCTTGGCCTTGAAAGCAAGTGTTAAGGAATTGACCTTAACGAGCAGCCACAGGGAGCTTGTGAAGTTTCCTTAGTGAAGGTGTGGCATGAGTGAACTTAGGAATTTAGGAACATCAGACTAATGTGGTCGAATTTCCTGGTTCTAGTGAGTACTGTAGCTGCCGCATTCTGGACTAGCTGAAGCTTACTTAGGTTCAGCCTAATAGCAAAGCATTACAGTAATTAAATCTGGAGGTAATAAAGGTGTGGACTAATTTTTCTGCACCATGTAGGGAAAGTCGTTTCTTAAATTAGTAATATTTCGTAGATGAAGGAATGCTATTTTATAATAGTAACTATATCTACATTAAATAAAAGATCTGGATCGATAGTGAACCCAAGATTATTTACAGTTGACACTGGAAAAGCTAAATGACTGTCAAAATCAAGCATTAGACCTAACAACTAGAGGAGGACCCCATATTTTACTTTGGTCTGCACTGTTGATTTCCCATTTACATTTCCCCATTTAAACTGATAGCAGTTGGTCAGGTATGGTCTAAATCAGGATAAAGCTGTTCCTGTGACTCTGACCAGATTCTCTGGACTGTCTAATAGAATTGAATGGTCAGTTATTTCAAATGCCACACTAAGATCAAGCAAAACCAGCAAACAGTAAAAGATCATTTACTATTTTTACTAGGGCTGTTTCGGGGCTGTGATAAGGCTGGAACCAATATTGGATTTGTTTTCATATATGCAGTAGTGAACATAACTTTCTCTAACTTTCTCTAAAATCTCATGTGGTCTCAGTCTCCAAATGACTTGTGGTAGTGCATAGATTCAGGTAAATGGCATGCACTGATGTTTGATCTCTGATTTAATGCATACACATTCAAAACCAGTGAAAAATGTGTCATTGTATTATATATTTGTTTTGATCGCTGAGAGCCAGGGCAATACTGGCTTCATTAAAAGATATTGGAACACTGCTGTAAGAACTAGATTACATTTAGCATTAGTGCAGTTGGGTAATCATGTTGGACGAGTAGTTTTAGATGAGATTTTAGATCATAGCATGGTGATCTCAGACTTGTGTGGTTGATCCAAAACGTCACATTCTTTTGGCAGTGCTTTTCCATAGAGCATATACATTCTGTGGGTGTGGAATTGAACCAGACATTTGATTCCTATCAACACCACTATGACCAGTTCTGGCTTTGTAAGATTCTCTAGAACAGAACATTCACATCAAACCTCTCTCACTAACTGAACGTTTGCATGGACATAGAGATTACAACAGGTTGTTCACTGGTTATGTTAATTGCACCTGTATTTAGTTTTGCTATGTCAGAGAGAATTCATTTATCCACAATGTTAAAGATCTCCCAGTTCTCTGGACACTCCTTTAATAGATGGTGCACATCAGTACACAATGTTCTCAAATATCACTGCCATTAACATACCCTGTCCATGTATTATCTTTTGGAAAAAGATGTGTTCCTTTCCTGCAGTAAAGTTCTAGAGACCTGTAGAAACTATTCTGGCAGATCTTACTAAAGCACTATAAATATTGCTTGTGTGTCTTTCTACTGGGCAACGATTAAAACATTTAATTATGATTAATCGCATGATTTGCTATATGCAAAATTCAATAATTGTCACGGTCTGGTCAGTGGCCGGTTAGGGCCACTGCTTTTTTGTTGTTTCTGTTTTTTTCTGTTCATGTTTTGGGGGCTTTTATTTTGTTGTGTTCCTGGGTTCTGCTTATGTCACATGTTCTTGTGTTTCACCTGTCCTGTGTTTTCCGGTTTGATTGTGCTGTGTATTTAAGTTCCTGTCTGTGTGTGGTTTAGTCATGTGTCCATCGTCTTAGTTAGCACCTCATGTAGAGTGCATGTCCTAGTTCTCGGTCTAGTTTCTGATCCTGGTGGCCCGCGAGCCCATTTGATTTCTGTTTTTTGCTTTTTGCCAATAAACATTATCGAGCATGGATCTCTGGCTGTCTGCGCCTTCCTGCATGCTCCGAGGTAGCTCCGGGACGGGGCTTCGCAGCCCCTCCCGTGACAATAATGAATTCAAAAGTAGTGTATTGTGTGCTTTTATTTTAAATATACTGAACAAAAGTGCAATAACATTTGGTTTACAAATACTTTAAACAAATAAGGAGCTTTTTAACAGCAGTGTTTCCTTAAACACAGGTACACAGCTGCAGTTCAAATAATTCTGTAATTTTCAACTTAAACACTAATGTAATCAAATCAAGTATAAAACCAAAGCTATTTGCCACTGCAGGGCATTCACATTGTATCTAGTTTGTTATAGAAAAACAATTCTTTATCTTTATCATTATAAGTTTTTTTGATTTATCGACAAGGCAGCATAAATTGAAACTTTGCTTATAAGTAAATATTTCAAATAAAATAGATTTTTCTCTGATTATGCATATTATTTGTCTATTTCTCATCATTACAGAAACGGACTATAAACTGTGTATGATTTGTATAAACTTAAAGAGAGCATTTTTTCGGCAGGGTAGCAAGTATCAATAGACTCTGCATTCGATTTGCGCTTCGGTAGCATTTTTCAACCAGGCAGCATAAATTGTCAGAACATCAGTGCCCATGGTCCAGAACCACGATCAGAACAGTATATCAGGCACCTTCTGAGCAACAGCAAGTTAACATTTATAAATCTGTTTTCTTTTTCTCTGAGCAGGTACCAGTAGCAACATTTTTCTTTTATCAGGGAGCAGCAGAAGTAGGCAGTATGTTCAGTAGCGAGTTTCCCTGTTAAAGTGAGGTGAAGTGGTCAAGCACAGAATAACCAAATTTCAAAATAAGAGTAATTAAAGTGTGTTAATGTGCAATACAATAGTTGTTGGTGTAAATTAAATAATGTGTTAATGTAATGATAACATGTTAATGTGCCCAGCACTGCCTTCTACACCTCTCTCAGGAAGTCCCTGGATAGTGGCATTGCTGAGATGGAGGAGCTGCCTGTTCCACAGCACATCAAAATCAGCAACATCACTTGTGACTCCTTCAAAATCTGCTGGGACATGGACTCCAGGGCTAAGGAGCACATCACACACTACTTCATTGACCTCAACAAGAAAGAGAACAAGATTGCCAACAAGTTCAAACACAAGGTACATATTGTTTTAATGTCACTATAAGTTCCCATCTAGTCAAGTATTGATCAAACAAGAGTGTGGGTTTTATTGAGAATGCACCAAGAGTAGACTTGTGTGATAGTCTCCACCACTCCACCATTAAGTATGGTGCCAATGGAAGGAGAGGAACTGTAAGTTTTTGCTGCAAGTTTTAAGTGACCACCACCTGACCCATTCTAATAAGTAAATAAAGTTTATCAATAAAGCAGACATATGTGGAAAAATGCAGAACAATAAACAGAACCACAAAATAAAGATATATTAACAAAAGTTACCCAAAGACTTGTCAAAAAATGTAAGTCTTAAGTTAAGGCCTTAAAATGTTTGACTGATTGCACCAATCTTAGTACTGGTGGATGGCGGTCTCTTCTGGTGGAAGACAGTTATGAGAATTGTCATGGGGGCTGAGGCAGCAGGCAGTATACTTTTCCTGAAAGGGTTTCTTTATTTCAAAATTAAAGTTTAAGCTCTCGAAAAACAAACACAAATGAAGAAGTTGAAGTGTCTCTTTTCTCTGGAGGACCTTCACTCCGCGACACTCCTACGTCACACACAGAGTTTGAGAGCCTCGAAGGGGGAAATACAGATAGTTCAGTGTACGTGCCACTCGTCACACTGGCACGGGAGGCTCATTGGTATTCCTCTCCTCGTGTTCTGTCTGATACACCTCTACAGTCTCTCTGGTTTCTCTGGTTGTTCACAAGCGCACATCAACACATTACAGGTTCAACAGAGCTCCCTCACAAGCTCAGCAGAGAAATACGGTTTTTCAGAGGCTGACTCACAGCACTATAGAACACTACAGTTTCAAAGGTGCACTTGCACCGGCACACAGAAGGAGAATACTGATTCTCTTACAAATCACAAAGCAAGGATCAGAGTAATACTCTTTCTACCTTGTAATCCAAAACACATTCCCTGCAGCCTCTCACTGAGCATTTTAAATGGTCTTAGAGCAAGTTAAACCAGACAATAAGTATTTAGACAATAAGTCATGATGAAACAAAAACATTTTTTTCAGTCCAAAAAAACACAGGCAGTTTGGTGTGTTATATTATATGTTATTTTATGGTTAATAGTAAAATGGTAAAATGTAAAACTTTTAGCGTCAAGCTGAGCTGAAACCGAGTGCAAGAAGTGTCTTCGGGAGTCTGGACTCCTGGGCCGAACCTGTGAGCTCCAGTTAAGAGAAATGCTTCATGAGCTTGAAATTCATTTTCTTCCACTCTACTAACCTGATTTTACAAGGACTGTTGTCAGATTAGTATGGCCTGTTTGAAAAAGTGAATCATCAAATATGTCTAATTCTTCCTTCTTTCAAAAACAGCAGGACAGAATTCAATGATGTGCAATTTGAGGATTGCTAGAAAAGGGGGGCAAATCAAGAATCAATAAAGAGATCTTGAAAGGCACCACAATTTCATTTAGATTATTTTTAGAATTATATATACAATGCACAAATGTGACTGAATGAGCTACTGTCTGCATAACAGTTTTAAAAAAACCCCCAAATAAAAACAGTATAAAAGCAAATAAAAATAAAACATCAACTTTTTAATGGACCTTTACATTTGAAAACTGGCTGATAATTGTATTTGAACAAAACCTTTTATCTTCATTTTTATGGGTTTTGCTTTTCTGATTTGGTACCTTTACATTGTGTGGAAAATTTGTCTTAATTAGGAGTGTGTTCCATGGCTTCATGGCGACACTCCATAATAAAGTAAGAATGGGAAGGGATACATTTAGGAAGGGCTATGTGTGCATGGGTCTACTCAACTATCTGCTCTCCTCCCCCAGGATGTACCAACTAAGCTGGTAGCAAAGGCTGTACCACTGCCCATGACAGTGAGGGGACACTGGTTCCTGAGCCCGCGCACTGAATACACTGTAGCAGTCCAGACTGCATCCAAACAGAGCGATGGAGACTATGCTGTCTCCAATTGGAGCGAGATAGTGGAGTTCTGCACAGCTGGTGAGAGCCATGCTCCCTTTTTACCTCCAATACAACAGTTAGTTTCATGCAATCTTATTATGTGAATGCTTTTATATCTGATTTTGGTGCAGGATTCTCTTTTCACCTACATCATTATGCTGTCTTTTGGCTGCTAAGTATTCTAAGACAACAATTGTATTACTATTAGAAGTACACACTCTCTAGTGTCCTGCAGATTTTACACACCCAGTTCAGCTCAAGAATAGATGGGTAATTAACTGATCGGTTATGGGTGGATCAGGTGTATTGGGAGCAGGAATACACTAAACTCATCATTTTGTGGTGTAACTCCTTCATGTGTGATATCAGTTGCTATGGTTTCCTCTGACTGAGATTTGTTATTCCTTCGCCTTGTTTTCTTTGTTATTCCTGCCTAGATTACTCCATGGTCCATCTCACGCAGCTGCTGGAGAAAGCAGAGGCCATTGCAGGCAGAATGCTCTGCTTTTCCATGTTTTACCGAAACCAGCACAAAGAGTATTTTGACCACGTGAGGCAAGTATATATACACTGCTCTTACAATGACGATACAAAACCCTTTCTACGAATTCTTTTTCAGTTTTTGCTATATTTTGATGATAGTGGAGCTCAACCTGAGGCTGTGCTGTTTTGTAGCACTACACAGAAAAGAGACTGATGATTAGGTTAGGTTTAGGTTTAGCTTAGGTTCCCTTCATGAACCATTTATAATACAGAATATATTTTGATAAAAAGCCACATACACACAAGTACATTTTGTAGAACACTCACATAGGCAGTCAAACAGGAGTTTTCATGCATGGTCGTGCGTGCATGATCAGAGCAGGGCTTTCAATTTTTTTTTTCCAAGAAGGAAGCATAGTTATTACTTGTTACCTGTTTGTGCATTCTACTGTTTCTTTAAAGGGCCCATTAGTCAACTGAAGTTAACCGCACAACTATTTGAAAAATGGTACCGTGAACTGGGTGTGTAACCCCCGGCCAACATAAATGTTATGCCCATCTGTTGTCAGTACAAGAGGATGCACAAAACCTGACATTTTGCATCCTAAATTTGAGCACCTTGACATCTAAACACCTCTGCGCTGCCTTGAACTGTACATGTCGGTACAAGTCATATGCTTGTTTAAAACCATCATTAGTTGTTATGTCATTATTATTGTGGCTCCAGTGCAAAATTATAGAAGCAAACTTCGGCTTTGGCTGATCAACTTCTTTTGATGAAACAGGAAAATCACGGAAATTGTGATTTTCACCAAAACTGCTCTTTATTTTAAATTCACATGAGCGGAACTCTTAAGGAATCATCTATGCTGTATTCATTCATCATCTATGCCATATTCAACTATCATATGTATAAAATAGCTAGCCCCCGGATACTGTAAAAAGGATGACTAGAGAGGCAAAGGTGGAGATCTGCAAAAGCAGGTATTGTCTTGGGGGTCTATAAACCTACAGTTTATGCAGCAGTTTTTACAGCTACTGACAAGTCAACAAACTATGCATAAGGCTTAATAGAAGAAAACCTGAGAATTTTGTGGATAAACTACACGTGTTCATACACAAGAGAATGTGAGTATATTTAGACCTACTCCTGACCATGTATATCATATATCTATAAGAACTTGTATTGAATGAGTATTTGCAGGCAGTAATTCAGTACAGTTTAGCTTACATTACTTCCTGTTATATAATTACATGTTCCAAGAGCACCAGCGTATGGTGAAAAACTTGTGTTGTTTTGTGGTTTAAAAATACCTATTTTATAGTGTAAACCCTAAATATTCTGACAAACACTTAAATTCCATTTTAAACTCATTAGCCCTAAAGAAAATGTAAAGATAACCCCGTATTCTTAGTGTACAGTTTACACTGAACTCCTGTAGTGCTAGAATGTAAATACCAATATTACCGCTGTATAGACTGTACAGTAATTCATTCTTAAAATACAGGGCTTTAAGAAGAACAAAACAAAAAACACAAGAACACTCGAGATGCTCCAAGGGGGAAATTCTGGGCAGCAGACAATCAGCAGCAAGTAGAAATAAATCGTGTGCTACGTTCAAACCTCCCGCCTCTGAATACAGCGGTATTTCACCGTTCCAAGGTGCACTTTCTTTGTGTTTCTCTCAACAGTACCAAAACATTTACATTATATTTATATTTATATATGGAAAGGTAGCTGAATTTATGTTAATATTTATGTAACAAAATTATTAAATTATATTTTTGTCTAATTCGCCACAAATATACGAACATTTATATATTGTCATGAAAAAATCTGTGACATCTGGGTCTCGTTCGCCAGGCCCTCTTGTCCTCCTGCAGGGTTTATGTTAGGGCACATTTCTTAGCAACCCAGCATGAGGACAAGGGGGTGTGGCGGACAAGGGGGTGTGGCGGACGAGGCCCGGACTTCACAAAAGCAAAAAAATGTGCAGGATGTCTGGTTTTTCCGCACATGTGCTTGGGGTTCCACAGAAAATTAATAGTTTGGTTCTCAAAAAAACACGTGAGACTGAAATCGCAACTGCTGAGCCATGTATAAGTGGGGGGTTGTATTAAATAGGAGTTTTTAATGAAATATTTGTTAAATTAAACTTTTAGACATTTTTCTTGTGCATATACATACATATTCTTCATAAGGAAGTTGTTCAGAATAGACAGCTATTTTGTGGCTTTTTTAATGTAAAATAGTCTTTCTACAAACAAGCAACGCAGTATAAGCTTTTCAACAGACATTCAGGGTGAAACTTCTATTTAAAGGTTATATTTATCTTATATTTTTAGTGAGGTTATTAACCACATTTTTTCTTTATTCAGGAGTTGTATGTGTAAGATCAGCATCAAGTGGTCTGGGTCCTCTAGTTTAGGAAACACTAATGTGTAAAGTAAAAGATGACTGAGTGGCAAAAAGTAACTCTCTATATGAGTTACTTATGACAAGTTGCTTATGACAAAGCAACTTGTTATAAGCTCATTGCTGTGCTGCAAAAATGTACCTCTTACCCTAGACAGAGCGAATGAGATAAGATATTTCTCCATTAATTTAGTGTTTGTAACTGCACTCACAAATCTTGCTCAAACCACATCAAGTTTTTCATTAGGGAGGCGTAGATTTGCCATTGTGATTTAGAACACAGTATGACTTACTGTCAGCTGTAGAAATGAACAATACTTTGCCACTATGGACACCAAGTCTGAAGAAGAATTATGTCCATGTATCATTATGTGTCCTAGTACACACTGACAAGTATAGTATGACAAGATGTGTAAGTAATGTAATTAGAAAACTGTTTGAGTGATTACTGATTCCTAGTGTCCCTTAGTTTTGTCATTTAGTTCTAAACCGAAACAACATACATTGGATGATTGAGTACATCGGAGGTATGTGGAAAACTGTGTAAATGTAATGTTTTGCACAACTATATGTTAATAACTGAAGTAGGAGAATGTTTATCATATGATGTTTACAGTGTATGTGGTTTCAGGGAGGTCCAGAGCAACAAGATGCTACCGTCAGTGAAGGACAATAGTGGAAGCCATGGCTCACCCATCAGTGGGAAGCTGGAGGGCATTTTCTTCAGCTGCAACACTGAGTTCAATACGGGTAAGCCACCACAGGACTCTCCGTATGGACGATACCGCTTCCAGGTGCCTGCAGAGATGCTCTTCAACCCCAGAACCAACCTGTACTTTGCCGACTTCTACTGCATGTACACAGCCTACCACTACGTCATTGTGGTACTTGCGCCACATGGCTCACCAGGAGACAGTTTCTGCAAACAGAGGCTCCCCCTGTTGGACACAGCCGACAACTGCTTCCTGACATGTGTGCAGGACGATGATGGGCACCTGACCTTCCATCATGCGCAGGACCTCATCCTGGAGGTCATCTACACAGAGCCAGTGGACCTGAGCCTAGGCATGGTAGCTGAGATCTGTGGTCACCAGCTCATGAGCCTGTCCACAGTCAATGCCAAGAAAGACCCCAGCTGCAAAACCTGCAACATTAGCGTGGGACGCTAGCCAAGCCGCTCAACATTGCACCTCCAGCTCCCCTGATATCTGCTTTGACACACTGAACACATTACTTTACCTGTAATCTACCCTTTGGGGCCTGAAGGCTCCTGCACAGTCCTTGTCCTGGGGTACTCTTGCCCTGCACATTTTGGTGTTTTTCTAACTCTTACCAAACACATAATTGCCTCTAGATGTGACAGATTTTAGTAAAGATCCTCCCTCCCCAACACACACACACACACACACACACACACACATAAAATTTCAAAGTATGTTAGACCTATGATAGACCACACCACTGAAATGAAAGATGAAATGAAATACACTACGGTTCAAATGTTTGCAACTATGTATGTATGTGTATATATGTACAGTAATCCCCTGCTTTTCACGGGGGTTACGTTCCAAGAGCACCCGCATATAGTGAAAAACCGTGTTGTGATTTGATTACAAAATGCCTAAAAATGTCTATTTTTATAGTGTAAACCATAAATATACCTGCAAATATACTCCCAGCGTATAATTTCGTTTAAAACTCGTTTTAATGCTTTACCCTAAAAGGAAATATAAAGGTAAATTGTAATATATTTCCTGTAAAGTGACCTTGAGAGTCATGAAAGGCGCTGACAAATAAAATGTACTATTATTATTATTATTATTATTATTAAATAAATAATCATAATCAGAAATATTTATTGCTTAAAAACCATTAGCGGTTAGCGGTTAGCATTAGCAGTGTGCAAAGACTCATACACAAAAGAAACATTCAAATAACTCCATCCACATGTTTAGACAGGGCACAGATTATTAATACTCAATAAACTAAGATACCTGTTGAAAATTGAGAGGCGGGGGTTGAAATGGTGGTTGACAACTTTTCAAGTCTTCAAACTAAGTAAAAAACACATATGTCTGAGCAAGACTTTTAAAGTTTGAACAGCATTCAGAAATGTTATGTAGTTTCAATGTAATTGATAAAAGAATCACACTAGGTACTTTTTTCTCTGATCTTTCACATGCATATTCATTACCTGTAACTTCCCCCTTCCCCTGTCAATGGTCGTGTGCTAATGGTTGTCATTGTCTGCCTGGCCCTGCTCCTAAAGCTTTTGTTCTAACAAAATCTTCTACTTGTCACATACAGTTATAGCTGGTGGAACATAGACTCTGCTACACATGATACAATGGAAGAAATAAGTATCGACACTGCAAAAATAGTGTAAGTAAAAATCAGTATAAATATATAAGTGTAAGTATGAATCAAATACAATAAGCAGTCTAATAACGATGCCAAGCAGCATAACAGTTTATTTTTTGATGAAGGCAAAGGTACTCATTATATGCACCACACTTTCCTGCACCCTGCATATGATCCTCTGGCCAGCAAAATACCAGATATAGCTTCATAAGCTAATTGAAAAAACACCAACAGCAGCAAGTAAAACAGATATGAGGCTACTTACTCAAGAGAAGTTCCAAGTGTCTCTGTTCATCCTCGTTGTCCTCACCAGATAAATCAGAAAAGTAGAGGGTTTAAGCTTGCTAGTGGTGTTACTTAAATGTTTCTAGCACAAAAACTCACAGAGCTTTAGATGATTGTTTTAGAAAACTGAAATGGATCCTTTTAATTGCACTGTTATATGCTGTACTGCTATATAAACAAAACTGCAATAACATTTGGTTTGCAAACACTTTAAACAAATATGGTGCGTTTTAACAGCAGTGTTCCCTTTAACATAGTTACACAGTTACAGTTAAATATTTCTTGCAATTTAATCATTAATGTAATCAAATCAAATATAAATTCAATGCTATTAGCCACTGCAGTGTATTCACGTTTTATCATGTTTGTTATAGAAAAACAACTTGCCCTCAGGGTCGGGTAGGTGGTCCTTCCTAATTCATCCTAATCTTTTCCAAAACCTTAGATGAGCACACCCAGCATGTCAGAGCAGTCCTTTAGAGGTTGTTGGCCTACCAGTTGTACTGCAAGTTGGAGAAATTTGCTTTCCAACAGTACACCACCACATTCCTTGGCTTTGTCATCTCTCCACAGGGTGTGGCCTTGGATCCCCAGAAGCTGGAGGCTGTGCGTTCGTGGCCCCAACCCACGACACTTAAACAGCTACAATGTTTCTTGGGGTTTGCCAATTTCTATCGCAGATTTATCCAGGGCTTCAGCCCAACTGAGGCACATCTCACTGCTCTCACCAAACTATCCAGAAGACCCTTAATCCTCAATGAGGAAGCCACCAGTGTCTTCAGATGTCATCAATTCCCCACTGCGCCTATTCTCCTCTATCCAGATCCATCCAAGCCATTCGTTGTTGAGGTGGACGCATCCTAGGGCATAGGAGCGGTCCTCTCACAGTGAGGTCCAGACCAGAAGCTGCATCCCTGAGGCTTCTTCTCAAGAGAATTCAACCCCACACAGCAGCAATACGGAGTAGGGGACCGTGAGCTGTTGGCCATCAAGTGGGCTCTAGAGAAATGGTGTCTCTGGGTCCAGGGCGGTGGTGACGCGTTCACAGTCTGGACAGACAATCAGAACCTCATCACCATCTGTCAAGCCAAACAACTCAACTCAAGGAAGACGCTTGGGCGCTCTTCTTTGAGCAGTTTAATTTCAACATCTCATACTGTTTGGGGTGTAAAACACCCCTAACCTGTCCTACCTCTACAACTCATCCTGGCTCCTCTCTTGTGTGGGTTGGAAGACAGAGTCTGCCAGGGGCACGCCTTGGAACCTCTTCTATCTGAAACTCCTCCGTCTAGAAGTCCTCCAGTGGGCCCACTCCTCTGCCATTGCCGGCCATCCAGGTGTTTACAGAACCTTAACCTTCCTCCAACAAGCCTTCTGGTGGCCTAACATGACCAGCGACACCAAAGACTTGATCCAAACCTGCTCTGTGTGTGCCCGAGCCAAGTCCACCAATCAGCCCACTCCTGGAGAATTTCAACCTCTCCTGGTTCCTCACGGCCGGTGGTCAAAAAACCCCATTCTCACTTTTAACTGACTGCTTCTCCAAGGCTGTGCACCTGGTGGCACTGACTGGACTCCCCACAGCAAAGACCACCGCCAAATTGGTCCCCACTGCCCAATTGGTCCTCGCCACCGAATTGGTGCCGAAGGTGCTGACGGCTCTGGAACCAAGCCTGTCTTGCCATCCAATGGACCAACGCCTGCTATTCCCAACAACATCGCTGTCAGCACCCTCCAGGATGATTGTTCCACGTTGGTGACAGGGTCTATCTTTCCACCCGCAATATCAACCTTCATACAGAGTCCAAGAAGTTATCACCCTGGTTCGCTGGCCCCTACAAGATCTCTCACCGCATCAACCCTGTCACCTACTGACTCCAGCTGCCTGCCTCCCTCCGGGTTTATCCTGTGCTCCACATCTTTCAACTTGAACCTGTGTTTTCCCTCTTCTGTGTGCCCAGGCTCCTCCTCCACCTTGGATCATTGGCGGTGGTCATGCATACACCATTCGGCAAGTCCTTGACTCATGATGCTGTGGCCATAGCACCCAGTACCTTGTTGACTGGGAAGGCTACGACCCGGATGAATGGTCTTGGTTTCCTGGACACTTTATCCTGGACCCTTCTTTCATCCGGAACTGTCTTTGGGTATCCTCTCAGTCAGGTCCGTCTGGTGACGGTCCTGTCACACGCACCAGGAATTGACTCGCGTCAGGTATATAAATAGGAAGCAGGTAACTACCTGCACTCAGACACTGAGTCCCTATGCCAGCTTGCTCCCAACATTTACCTTCATCTTCTCAACTCTCTATGAGTACTCTGGTTCCTAGGAACCATTTATATACCTACCTGTGTGTGTGTGTGTGAGAATGCTGATTCCTGATGGGAATCTTTACTTCCATTTGGAGCATTCTCAGATCAAAGCGCGTGGCTTACCAGCTCTTTCGCTTCTGTCCGGGTTTGGACTATTCCACCATGTTAGACCAGGGCAAGCTTTTGATTCTCAAACTTGGTAGATCATTTAGATGATGCAGTTTGGTCTACTTTGCCCATTGGGGGCGCTATAGCACACATTCAAGCATGACAATGGTTTTTCGAACAGAAATCATTATGAGACATAGAAATAAAACAACAGTTTATAGAAATATGTACTTATCTTCGTCTAAAGAGGCCCAAATCAAATACTTATCAAAAACATTTTGACTTTTCTGAACAGCATATCCAAGACCTGCAAGTACATTCACATGCTGGGTTTGATCTGCACTTTGGTACAGATGTATAATGTGGTACCGCAAGGATTTATGCAAATTTCATTGACATCAGTCAATGGGGGGTGCTACAGTAGAGAATTGCATTTATTTGTGTATTTCTTCCATGGTCTGTACACCTCAAACCAGTCTAACTCATGATCCAAGATAAAAGAGTGACACTTGCATAAAATGGTCAGTCCGCTCATTGTTAAACTTTGTCATGTCATCCTTCTGAAAGTTTTTTTTTGTGATTAATAACACATAATCAAGGCTATCTGATCCATTACACCATGACGATGGACGTGGACAAAACAGCAATGTGTCTTATTATTGCTGTCATAAATTGTACATGAAGCATGAGATGGATATATAGAAAACAAAACTAAACATCCACTCGTTTGTAGATTAACGACATCTCAGCTGACAAGCATAACAGAAAGCTAAATATTAGGTAGATATTAATATACTAAAATATACTAAAACATTTATTCAATAAATGTTCAGTCAAGTATTATTTATTCAATTATTCTGTATTTTACCATAACTTCTTTCTTAGTCATTTTACAATCGCTTACAGCTCTGTTCATCATTCTAGACACATTTTGGGGTTTTAAAATATATCCATCCATTATCTACTGCTTTTTCCCACACTTGGGGGCTGGTGCCTATCCCAGCTGCAATGGGCAAAGTCAGGGTACACCCTGGAGAGTCGCCAGCACATTGCAGGGCCACATACAGAGACAGACCACCATTTATGCTCACATTCATACCTAGAGGCAATTTAGAGTGGTAAATTTTCCTATTCCCAAAACACGCATGTTTTTGGTGGTAGGAGGAAACCGGAGTATCCGGAGGAAACCCATGGCGTCACAGGGAGAACTTGCAAACTCCACACAGAAAGACCCTGCGCCCAACCTGGGAGTCGAACCCAGGACCTTCTTGCTGTGAGGCAACAGCGCTAACCCCTGCGCCATAGTGCCGCCGTTTTAAAATATATTTAATTATATAATCACAAAAACCTTGGCTTTAACATGCCCACATATTAGAAAGGACTCACCCGGGGACAACAAAGGGCACAACTGTCGAAGCGTTGGGCCCTGACTGGGCGGTTATGAGTTTGATCCCTGGCAATGCCACAGCCATCCATGGCTGGGAGTCCAAGAGAGTGTGATTGGATAGCCCACTCTCTCTGCCCATCACTTAGTGTGATTCTTGGTGGTGTGGCTGCCTGTTCACTGATGTAGCAGAAATGGTAGTTCTCAGAGCATGTGGAGTCCCAGCTGACAGAACTGAAATTTGGGTAAAAATTCACACATTCAGCTTTTTTCTTCGATGCACTGTACCCCTAATCTGCATGTCAGGAGGGAGTATTAGTAGGACTGCCCCTCTATCTGTCAAATCATGACCTTTGCTATTTCCAACCCACCCCTGGCTGTGAAGCATCAAACAAAGTTTCCCTCACATCCTGAAGCTGCAGTGTACCATTTTTAGCCAAAGGTGACAGTGTTAAGTGTTCAGGTTGCTGTAGTCAGCCACTAGTAGCTGATTATAATAAGGGGCAGCTGGTGGCCTCTTGGTAAGGGAGTTGTCCTTGCAATCAGATGTTAGTAGGTTTGAATCCCAAGCATACTAGGCACCTCTGAGGTAGCCCTGAGCAAGGTACCCTCCCCACACACTTCTCCCTGGGCACGGTGTTCCTGGCTGCCCGCTGCTTCACTTGGTGAATGGGTTAAATGCTGTTGTGCTGTTTGCTGTGGTGTGTTCATGTACGATAAAATGTTTACTGCACTCCTGTTCTAAAGATCAGAGCATAGCAGGCCTTCCTGCAGCATGCTACCAATGTCCAAAAGAGACATCAGTACCTCTGTAAACACTGTCTTGTAGAGTTTTACGTTATTTGTTTTAAAGGTAAATGACAACACTCTGCGTTTAAACAATAAATAAAAAATGCAGAAGTATAAATAGAAAAATATTTATTTTTTTGCAGGTGCGTAGAAAATAGGACAAAACCAGAAGAGCACAATAGTGAAGACTTTTTGTCAAAAATGGAAAAATGGACAACAGTGAGGACTTTAGAAGGAAATGGATTCTCAGGAAAATAAAATAAATAAATAAATGGACACAAATTTACTGCTTCTATGAATGTAAAAAGGAGCGTGCAGTAAAAGTTCAACATTCAAACAGAGTAGTTGGTCATTGTGGCAGTGCACACCAATTCAGATCTGGAAAATAGCAAATATGACATAGAACAAACCATATCTAATAAAAAAACAATTTAACAGTTTTTTAATATGTCAGCATACATGCAGAGACACTAAACATGACTGACCATTGCACCACACCAGTTGTTTTAATTAGAGTGAGCAGATATTAGGTACTGTTTCAGACGAGACTGATCAGGTAGCTTCCAGACAATTTTTTCTTTTTGTTTCTATGCGTTGTGGTATTGCACTGCATAAAATATTATCCGATCAACTGAATCCATCTTAAATCTAGTCAATATTTCAGATTGTTTCTCATTTCAAGATAATTTTGATTTGATTATTTAAGAACGTTTTTTAAAAAGTATCATTTTAAATTGAGAGAAATTGTTCTATTAATAGATCATTTGACTTTTTAAGGTGTTATTTCTCGAAATAAGCATATATATCTACATTATGTTTTGAAACAAGCAAAATTGTTTGGGGAAAAAGACTTTCAGGAGATAAAATGTTTTACAATAATTTCATGCTGAGAAATGTTGAGTATATTGACTAGATTTATGATTTTACTTATTGAGATTTTTTTTGCAGTGTGGGCTATACAAAAGGGAACAGTTGTGTTTCATAGTACAGTAGTGTCATACTGCAACACTTCTATATCTTTCCAAAAATGTGTGGTAAACTTGCCTCTGTCTATAAAGTTGTTTCTTTGCCATTTAGTTTGTCTGATTGTGCCGCAGTCATTCCAGCTAATTTCCCATTCATGACAATATAGGGATATACATTCTGTTCCTTATTAGTTGCCACTGATATAGTTTCCACAAGCTGGTGGCTTCAGGGAGCTATTAAGTTTGCAAATATTTGTAAATCTAAGTGCTCTCTGTTTAGCATAAGGAGTTAAACATTAGACTTGGCCAGAGCCTCTCATCATGGACTCTTGATCACATGACAACCCGCATATCACTAAGTATACAAACTCCAAATCAGAATAAAAGGCCAAGAACAAAATTGCATATTGATTCAGGCTTTAGTTATCCAAAATTGGTTATTACCATTTTGCAATAACACCCCCATTATAAACAGTTTAAAATGTGTCTATTAATGTCTATTAATAAGGTCAGAAACACCTTAACATCCAAACACTGAATCCACGTTCATCTATACTGTTAATGCTTAGATCTTGGTCTTTTTTGTCTCATCTATCAGTCTGCATTATACCTGTAAGCTTTATCAAATATGATTTTTCATCATACCAGATCTCTGTTGCCCTATTTGCTTTATATGATTTTTAAGATGACCTCATTAATAGCCATAATAAACCCAAACTCATAATAAACACATTTTAATCCATTCATTAACCTTTCATAAAGGTTGTCTTACTGTAAAGCGGTCCCAAAATTCCACTGTAAAGTGCCATATTCCATGAGCATAGCCTTGACAATTTTTGTTTTTCTTAACAAAATACACACGGTCTGTTATAATCCACTGAAATTGCAGTGAAATACCAGCACACTACAGAACAGACACATTTATTTACATGGTATGTCATGCATGTTTGGGATGTATGGGCAGCTTAAAATAGATCTGATTTTAAAGTGCATTATAGTGTTATTATGGCACAAGCATGTCACATGTAAAAAATGTTTTGGTCCAAACATTTGGGTCTGTACTGGGTCTGTATATATATACACACACACACACACACACACACACACACACACACACACACTTCACACAATCTTTGTGGTTTCCGGTTTGCTTAGCAGAACCTCCATCAACCGTAGTTTGGCTTTGAGGCTTTTGTACTCGTGGTATTCCTCTGCCATTGGAATCCGGTCATCCTTTTGTGCAGTCCTTATGTGAATTTAAAAAAGGAAAAAAAGGAAAAAACAAGAGAGCTTCATTTAAGCAGCGAGATTAACCCTTGTGTTGCCTTATTGAAATTTGTGTGTTGTGTGTTGGTGAATATCAGTTCAACAGAAAAGAAATGTGTTTTATTTTCTGCAGTTCACTTGTAAATGCTATGTACAGAATCACTATATTTGTTTTGCTTTGATGCTTCTCTCGCTCTCCCTATCTCTTTTTGTTTTTCCTTGTCAGTTTCTATTGTGTAATGCGGATTAGGTCTGCATTAAGCTAACTGTACCGCAAACTCTTGTGGAATTTTTGCTCTTATTGTTCTTCTCCTTGTTCATGTTTTTAAAAAGCCAAACATAACATGAGTGTATATTAAAACATGTTAACGTCACTCAAGTATTACCTGCCCATCTGTCTGAAGAACTGCTCCTCAAACTCCCTGATGGCTTTCCGCCTTCTCTTCTTCTCTGCTCTCGTCTCTCGCAGACACTCCAGTAACTCGGACCTGGAATTCAATATTTAAAGCATAATGCTCAAAAAAAGGCTCAGGTTAGAATCTCCACTGCTTCTTTAGTTTCACACAGCATTGTTAATCTTAAGCACTGCTGTTAAGAAGCATCAAAAACTGCTGACGGCACCCCTTTGTGGAAATATTTTGTAATACTAAATGTGTGTGAGTGACTATGTGAGTAAGTGAGTGAGTTACAAGCCGGTTCAATGAGATGCTATAAAGAAGTTGCAACCCCCTGTCTGTGGCCAACCATGTACAAATAAATGTTCCCATGTCACTGACCATGCATTGACTAGGGTCAAGGTAAGGGCCCACCTAGAAGCTGAATGGAGGTTAGACATGGTGATTGCTGGCTGCCGCACTGCTTTCACTTCATCCAGTGGAGAGACAAAGGTTGGGTCACTGTCCTCTTCCTCATCCTCATCCTCATCCTCATCCTCATCCACTGATTTTGATATGGGTTGCTGCAGGGGTGGTGGTGTGTGCTGCACATCATCTTCATCAGACCCCTCCTCTTCCTCCTTAACTCAAACAGAATACAAACAAAAAAAGTCAAAAGGAAAAAGTAAAGTATTAAGTGGCTAGTAGAATCATTTTAGTTCTCTTTATTAGCAGACTAAAATGCTTACGCATCTTTTCTGCCTAAATTGAATCTAATTAAAAGATTATAAGAGAAAATACATAAAAATCATTAAAATGCATCAGTCAGTGTTTTTGATTGTGTTGAGCAATGCCACTTACTATAGTGGTTATTGTAGCAGTGGCACACAGCAAGTGCTTAACCATCTGGTATCGGTCGTACAGTGGCTTCACAAGGTTCCTCTCTTGCTTAGAGTCCTGCAAAGGCACAACCACAGTCATGGAAATTCAGCACAGGTCTTGGGGAAAATTGGCCTATATTTTTATCTGAATGGGTTAAACGGATCAAAATCAGGCGATATGTATATTTTATCATGATGTTTCTTTTTGAATTTTCTGGCATTTAGCAGAAGCTACTTGTCCAAACATACTGTCTTTTATTATTCTCTCATAAAATATTGTGGATATACAATTAACAGTTTCTTGAAACTGAAATAATTTAAATAGTTATTGATGTTATTGATGTTTAAAAATTAGGATAATTGCAGCATGATTGCAGGATAAAAACTACAGGTCTCCTGTCCGATCCAAGGTCAATGGGCTTGACCAAATTTTGTGGTTTGGCCTGATTTATTGCTATGGTATTTGTAAAAGACATACTATAACACACACATGCCAATGACTTGGGTTGAGTTTGGGTTTGTTGTCTAATTGTTGTGAGATTTTGTGTATTTAGGAGATTTTAAGAGATTTTGCCCATTTTTTTCTTGTCTCTCCCTCTGTCCCTCTCTTTAGTGCTCACGCTTTTCTCCCTCTCTCATGACACTGATCTTATGCAATTGTGATGGAGTTTGAGGAGTGGGTGAATGTGTCCCTTGTTGAAACTAAGGCTGATGAAAAGCATAATAAACACAGTGAAATCTTTGAAACTCTGCATCTGTGGTAATCCATCCTTGTCACTGTGTGCAAGTGGATTAGTGTTCAGGTCAAATCCAGGTTTCAAGTTTATCAGTATCAGTAAGGCCTGGATTGGTCAGGTCTTCCAGGTCAGAAGAATGGGCTTCAGTGACATATCTGAGCAGATATCTAACGAGGACTGTTTTAATCTAGAAATAATTGATTAATTATTTCATTTCATATATATATAGTAATCTGCAGAAGTAGTGGCACACCACAAGATACCAGGTGAAGAATATAAAATAATAATTATGATGATTCACATGTTCCTCAGAAATGGATAATGGTTTGAATAGTAAACATGCTTTTACAGGGCGTCCATGTAGGCTCTCGAAATACAGCAAGCATTTCTGAAGTGTGAGCTTCTCCAGGGCCATCTGCCTGTGGGTCATATCCTAAAGAGTGGAGAAAACACAGTTTATCATCTAATGTAGACCACTATGGTTAGCATGAACAGAATGGAGACACAGATGGCCTAACCTTCATGTTGTCTGGGAGGCCCAGGGCTTGCCGTTTCTCCCTCAGCCTCTTCAGCAGTAGGTCCACTGTCTCCTCCAAAGAGGGCATGTGCTGATGATGCTCTGTCAACTCCTGGAGCCCACTGGTGTACTTGCAGATGCTGGCGGACTCGCCGCTCCCCTGACCTTGAGACTCTTCCACAGACTGCTTTAGCTTTAAATCTGAATAGGTGAGGAAAACAAAGTCATAAAACAGAAGATCCTGAATGCAGGTTGGACTTAGATATTCAAACTTTCAAACTTTCAGATTGGATATAAGCTTTAAGATTTTACTTGTTTTTTTTTTTTAGCAAATTCATTTAATTTAGTTTTTGGAAAGCCAGACTGGATGTGCTTTATGGAGCACACGGTCTTTGGTTATTTAGCAAACTGCCAGTGTATTAGCTACACCCAGCACACCTCTTTGAAGATTGTGACAATAGCTTGTCAGCTGCAACCTCTTAACCACCCTCTACTCCACCCAACAATGGTGATCTTCGAATTTGACATTTGTTCCATTAATTTTTTAAAATGAGAATTTCAGTAGGAATCAGCTTTTAGGCTGCCTTTTCAGTAGGTCCTCTTTTGTTTGGTTTTCATTAACCAAACTTACCACTAGGATTTTCAAAATTAAAATGTAAGAAAATAGTATTTACCTTTATTTATAATGCAATAAAACATTTTCAAATCGAATTTTACTGCAGTAGTAATGCACTACACAATCAGCTTGATATACCCAGAGCGGAAATGTGGAAAGGTCCATGGGGTAGAGCTGTGCTACAAGCAGAATAATATTTATCTGACTTAATAATGTCTTGTAAGTTCATGTCTAGGTACAAGGTAGGTGTACAGTACTTAAAAAACAAACAATTCAGTGTAAAATCAGTGATGCAGGCGCTTACTGGTTATTAAAGGGGTCTGCAGAGAGAAATGGCAGGTAGGAATCACTCTCTCTTCATCCTTGAGTTTCTATATATGTTAATACGTGGTCAGAATTGCTTCAGTATAAAGACATGGGCATTTGATTGCCTACCTTTGAGCTGTTTGCGAGACTTGGCCAGTTCACTCATGAGCTTGAATATTTCTGGATTCACTGACTTGTCATTGTGAGAGGGCTGCAGAAATGGATAAGAGCATTAAGAACCTCCTTCAAACACCTCCACATGCACATCACACACACACACACACACACACACACACACACACACACACACACACACACACACACACACACACACACACACATATGCCAATTAAAATAATCTGTGTGGAGTTTCATTTAGGTGCAGTAACACTGTTGACCAGCAGAGGGGGCAGTAAGACAATGACAAAAAGTTGTCTTGGAAGTTGCTCATTAGCAGACCAGTTTCATTCCATTTGTCCCTGCCTCTAAACTTCATATTATTAGATATATTACCAAAGGAAACCAATTCTTTCTAATGCTTCATTACTGCAGAAGATTACTTAAGTATTTACTTAATATTTTTGATACTGGGACATTAATGAATCCACACAGCTCATGCATATGTAAGTGGGTTTTAAAACCCAGCTACAAAGGCTTAGCTAAGTAGTATGAACCTTATAGTTCATCTCTTGCTCAAAGCGTTCCTCGAACTTGTGTATTTTCCTCTTGAGGGTCTGGATGTGTTTAGTGAGTAGCAGGATGGATGGAGCATCCTTTGTATCATCAGCAGTCACAGGTCTGACCACAGCACGAGGCCTGAAAGACAGAGAGTTTGCATCCTAACATATGCCTACAATGCATCCTAACATAGGCCTACACACACACACACACACACACACACACACACACACACACACACACGCACACACATATGTGTAAAAGGGTAAATGCAGTACATAAGTGTATATACAGTACATGTGCACAGTAAATGATAGCTAATGGTTAAAAATTGTACAATGCTGGTCAGCTAATAGAGGAATTCATGTAGGTGACCATGAAAAAGATCAGTCTATTTTAAAGTAGGTCACAGTGAGACACAAGGTATGTGTGTGTTTGTGCGTGGGGCTTGCATGTTTGCCTGAGCAAGTGTGAGTGTGTGAAAGGATTCTAGGTCAGTGGTGCAGTTGCTTTTCTAGGTGCTGTTTTCGAGGCTTGAACACTAAAATAGGCTTCTCTCTAAAATTATACATCACTACAAAGCAAAAACATATACACATGCCAGTGATACTAAAAGATTCTTTTATTTTATCGTATTTGAACACAGATCCAAAACATACTGTGCTCTCCTCAGTGTATGAAGCAGCCCAACAGTTGTGTGGTGTCACCATAAACCAACAGTTTTATATATCTGCAGCTATTCAGAGCAAATCAGCAGCAGATGTAAAGTAAAAAAATGTTTTTATAGCATAAGACAAGAATTGACACCTTTAAGGAAAATGACCAAGATTTTCTGGGGGTTGTTTAGAGATTTGTGCATGCATGTGTTCATGATCATGGAAGCCAATGATTCACCTTAGAAAAGGATCCATTGTGTGACCACATGAAGGCTTTTTAAAGCTGCAAACATGAAATTTGTAGCAATTCAACTCTGCTGTTTAAATGTTAACTACAAATGAAGAAAGTTTGGTAATTTATCCAGCAAGTACCACCAAATTCAGTCAAAGAGCTGAGTGAATAATGCAGGAGTGTCACGGCCTGGTCTGGCGTTGCCCTAAGGCCGTGCCTTGTTTTTGTTTTTTCTGTTTCTGTTTTCCGTTTGCC
>JBBPDC010000109.1:21420664-21444226 GCA_037974485.1 Hemigrammopetersius urotaenia
ACAGCACACACAACCAGCCATACATACCCACCTGAGGGGAGGCAGGAGCCAGGCCGCGGAGACCACATCCAGTGGAGCCGCCGACCCGTGTTGTTTTGAATATCCGCGTAAAACGATCCGTTTCGTTCTCCAAAAAAACCCGCGTGTGACTGGATCCGCGAGTCCCCATCTGCGTAAAACTGTGGGTTTACTGTATATAGTCAGGCCAGCAATTACTCATACCCCTGGCAAATTTTGTACAAGCATAATTGTGGAAAAAATTTAAAATATTTCTCAGCTTTTATTTATATTTGAACAATTAGTTGCATGTTCAAAAATATTCATGCCCTTCTCAATAATCAAACCTTTATTGATGATTACAGCAATCAAACACTTCCTGTAATTGCTGACAAGCTTTTTACATGTCTCCAAAGTTTGCAAAAGGTATGAAGAATGTTGAACCAGGCTGTTTCCCATTCCTCACTGCTCTTTTCCCTCGCACCTTTGGTCATCCATGGCACCCTCTCTTGGTCTTTCATAGTAAATCATGAGGTACTCATTGACTAAACGACAAATAAGTGTGTAGCCGCACCTTACATATTCTCAGGTGACATCCTTTTTCTAGTTTGTTTCACCTGACCTGTGCACATGATCAGGTCACCTGATCCGTGTGCCCCAGCCCCTCTGGCGTGATGGTTTAGATAAAACTGGGGGATGCATGGGAGAGTAAAATACACATTTTAGCGTTGGGGTGTAAAAGACTGGGTGGATACTTAGAGAGGATGGCAGTTGGAGGCGGTAAGTTATCTGGTTAATTCAGTTTTTGTAGGGACCGACGTACTGGGGGTGAGATTCTTTGATTTGGCGCATAATCGTTGATGGCGCGGCTACGTCCAGAGGCTTTCTTGACCACTCCACACAGACTGTGCTCCTTTTTAGTTTTTTTATTTATCTATTGATTTGTTTCATGTTCCAAAGTCAGCTAGTTTAATAGTTTATGATAGCTGAACGCTTCTCAACATCAGTAACAACTTTGCACATGTAATTTTGGACACTTTTAAACCCGACACGAATGTGTTTCATGGTCAAACAAAAGCGGTGCGATGCCAGGAGCGTTTCTACTCTCTCTAGTGGCTGCTCGCCTCATTTGGAATACCTTAGCATTAAGTGTTGCCCCTTCTACCTGCCCCACAAGTTCACCTCAATCATCTCCACGGCAGTCTAAATCCCACCCTACTCATCCCTCAGTATAAGTAAAATATCCGTAGGGATGAGGACAATCAGGTGAACAGCTTTAGAACAGCTTTGGGGGGTGCTGATGGGATTCCGTGCCGGCCCTAATACCTGACCGGCCCAAATTTAACAACGATATGCCCAATGGCCAGTCCAGCACTGCATGTCTGTCATGGTGGATGAGATCACAAAACTCAGTGGTGGAGTGCTGGCGGAAAGCGTATGGTGGTCATGGCAATAGGGCCAGGTACGCTTCCCCCACAGCTTTCTTGGCTTTGCCGATTGCTGAGCATGGGCGGAAAGGACAAACATGGGCGTTTGTAGATGTGCAGTAGGTGCTGCCCTTGTTTTTGGGGCACTAATGAGGTCAAGGCGAGTTGCATCGTTTTGGTGTGTTCCTCCACTTTATGTACTGGTGGCTGTTGTACTGACATCAGGGGAATGGGTGACATGCGTGGAGTTGTTCCGGGTTGCGATGCCATTCAGAGGATGTTCCTCATGGCCAGGCCCTTGTAATATGTCCACAGCGTGGCCTCTTTGGGTGTCATTTAAGCTGCCAAAGTCCAGAAATCCTCAATGTATTGGCTCACGGATGAACTTCCCTGCTGTATCATTTTGAGATGTTTATGAAAAGTGGCCTGTAATTCCTGGAAAAAGGATGTGCAAGAATGAGTGACAGCTTATCCAGAACAGTGTGACAGCAGGTTGTCTGGATAGTCATGATGTGAGGACAATAATTGCCAAGTGCTCCGTAGGAATTCGAGCAGCTAGGCTGATATTGGTTGAAAAGGAATCGCACTTACCATCCACTCCATTCCATTTGTCAGGAAACAATACAAAGGAGTCCTGCAGAGCTCATTCATTCTGGGCTCAGTCATTCTGTTACTATGCACCTAGACAGACCCAGTATGACGAAGAGCGGTACAAACTTGTCCAACTCCTGTCCTTGCCAAAACCCACAAATTGAGGACCCTTACATGTTTTTGATCTGTACTTGGATGGATGCCAACTGAATTGGATCCATGTTTTGGTCGGTTGAACAAATACAGAGGAGTGCATATTGAGAAAGTGACATCACATATTATGTAGGTATGAAAGTGAGTCTTGGAAAAAAATGTATTTAAGTATTTTAATTGTAATTACGCTATGATTGTCAAACTAGTTCAAACTAGTTCAGTGCACTTGAAGTAGATTTAAGGTTGCCATGTTTTTGATGTTTCATTTGGAATATGTGTACTATCGAGAATACACATTTCATTTATACTTCAGGACAACTTAAAATATTATACCACTCTTCTAATGTAAATAATTTCAATACATAAATCTAGTAAATCTAGCCACTTGCTAGCTGGGTGTCCCTCCATCACCTGCGCAGGAATGAACAGGCATTTCCAGGGATCCAACTCACAATATTCTGTCACTTAGGAGCCTGAGATGTGCTGTTAATGGAATTGCTAAGAAATTCTACTATACTAAATGATTTTTTTAATGATATACTTTTTCTGAAATCATAATTATCTACTTTTGTTTCAGTATGTTTCCGTACCTCATGATACATTCACTATTTCCTCACAGCACACTGAAATGTCATTTGTGTTTTAAAATTCACTTTTTGAAACATATTTTAGGTGCATTTCCCTAAAACATATAAGTGAACTTTTAGCATATTCTTCTTTCATAATTTATCCATATGGTTGGGGCATTAGTGAACAGACTGAGTCGCAGCATACACATTATTCACAAGGTACTTGTCACGGTCAGGCCAGTGGCGGGTTAATGCCACTGCTTTTATGTTGCCTTATCTGTTCTGTTTGTTCAGGTTTTGGGATGCTTTTATTTTGACATCAGTCTGTTTAGTTCTGTATCACGTGTTTTCTGTTTCACCTGTCTGTGTTTGGCTGACTGATTATGTTCTTTATATATGGTTCTGTTTGTGCTCACGTTAGCTGTCAGTCCATCACCCTTATGCACCCTGTTTTGTTCCTGTTTCTGCACCCTGAGAATAAAGAATGCACAGCATGGATTTCTGCCTGTGGTCATCCTTGGGAAAAAGCATGGCAGCGGGTTCACCCCCGCTCCCGTGACAGGTACTGCTGTGAGCTTAAATTACAAAATGTACAGCAGAGAATGCACTCATTGTCCGCTAAGGGCAGGTGTTGCTGCAGGTTTTCATTCAAAACTAGTAAAAGCACATCTGACTTGGTCAGGTCTTGGTTTTAGGTCATCAAACAAACAATCATGTCCTCTCCTGAAATTGCTGGGAAGAAAACCTATAACCACACCTGCCTTTAGGGTTACGCTTTTTCCAGTCTTTCTATTTGTATTCTATCTTGTCAATTACATGTTTCTGCTGCTGTTTGATCCTGGTGCTTCCTTGTCCTTAATCAGGTGGTCCAAGTTACCTGCCTTCTTGCTCACTTGGATCTGGATTTCAGAATTGTGTGGTTTAGAAGCTGTTTGAAGGGCCCATCTAACGCAAATTTTCAATATTCTTGTCACAAAAACTAACTATATTTTGCTAAATGAATGCTAACTCCTTTTGAAGTCAATGACATCAAGTTTGTTTTCTCATTACTGCCAGTTTTTGTGATCTTTATCTTTACAAAACATCTGAAAAAGTGAAAATAACATTGTAAGAAACATAAATACATAAATAACACAGGTGGCTTCACATGAATTAAGAGAGTGTACGGGTCCATCACATCTGCCAATACCATAGTCAAAGAACATTTGTCATGTTTTTTTTTTTACAATACTAACATCATATAGACATATTGTAGTAACATTTTGAAAGTCAGCTAAAAGAAAGCCTACACCAGTGCAAGTAAAAACAATCTACAAAGAGTTACAAGAGTATACAAATAGAAATAAACAAAAAGTGGTTACAGCATGTTTGAATGGATATATTGCTTTATATCAATTTGTTTATAAATGGATCAAGTCCACCCAGCACACAAAACAATTCATCAGATTATAAATCATCATAAAAACAAGACGTGATACAAAAAGGTCAACACATGACATCCACAAAGCCATACAAAGAAAGACAACTTGCTTTATAGGTAGTCATGAATGGGATTGTTGACCCTTTAAAACAAACACTGTTGTGCAATACTCATGTGTCAAGACGGTATTCTTAAGAAAACAGATTATGTTGTGTGGCATATATGTAAGAAAATCAATATAACATCAGATACTGAAATCTTTTGTCTAGTAAATGAATTACAGTATTTCTGTTTGGAATGGCATTACCAGCAGATAAATGTCACAGTAGGCTTGGACATGCATTTCAGGGAAAACAACCAACATTAAAAGATTAAACAACCATTTAAAAAAACTAGCCTTCGTATGCTGGGGCCTCTTAAAACAAGGCAATGAAAAAACAACATGCCTCCATCCAGTATTTTAACATGAAAAAAGAGTCAAACTAAAGTTCTGAATCAAATTACAAAACAACTCAAACTACTGATAGAAATAATCCTTCCCCTAGTTCAGTCACAGGAGGCTGATAACGAAGAAAAGGTTGTGCATTCATACTTTATGCTACTGCAGCCACTTTGTCACAGTCGTGTGTGCACTCTTCATCGGGTTTAGCATCTGGGTCTTGGCTGCTATTCCAGCAGGACAGGCCACAGAGCAGTAGCAGCACTCCACCCAGCGACACACAACTCCCACTAAAATAAAAGGCCAGGTCATAGGATTGAAACCAGTCATAGAATGTGCCTGCAAAAAAAAAAACAATATGAAAATTTGAAGTACACATTGATGACAATCCTGACCCGAAAAAATGTATTTCTGTGTTTATCCAGCAACTTGATGCTGATTTCACAAAATAGAGGTTGCACTTACCTACAACTGGAGGTCCCAGCATAATGCCAAATCCGCCAAAGAACATCAGGATCCCATAGGCCTCAGTGAGGCCCTCTATGTCTACCACCTTGGTAGTCATGTAGGGTGTGATGGACCAATTCCCTGAGAGGAAACCCAGCACCGCTGAGATGACCTGTAGTCCGCTGTAACTCTTAGTGACCGGGATCATGAGCAGAGCCACCCCGCTGCCCAGCAGGGTGAAGGCATAGAGGAATACGCTGTTCATCCAGCGGATGTCAGTCACCACACCTAGCAGCAGTTTTCCTACTCCGGCTGCCATAGCGATGATTGACACCAGAGGAATGACACTTATGTCCTTAATCAGTCCCTCGCTCTGGGCCACATCCTCCAGGAAAAGAAGTGGGGGAAAACCGCCCAGGCTATACAGGAACAAAGCCACGCACATGGCCATGAAGATGCGGTCCTGCAGCCGCACAGCCATGGAGCGAAAGTACTCTAAATAAGCTTTCTGCTTCTTCTTTAGTACCTTGACCAAAGCGGAGCAGCTCAAGAGATTCTTTTCATAAGCCAGAGTTTCTTTTGTGTCTATTGTGATCAGGAGGTCAGTGACAGGTAGGTTTTTTTTGATGGAGCTGTCTCTGTCTGGTAGTCTTTCTCTGAGTTTCTCCTCAACTTTTTCCACTAGTGCAGCTCTCTGTTTGAGGTAGTAAACTGGTAAGTGCAACGGCCTCATCAGTCCACCACAGGCGATGATGTTCAGAGCGAAGGAGCCGATGAGCAGCAGGCATCCCTCAAGACCAAAAAGCTCGATTAATTCATTCTGTGCAGTGGCATAAAGGAATCCTCCAACACTTGTACCTAACAAGAGTAAACAAATGTAAATGCTACTGAAGCGACTTTTTTCCATTATCCTGGAAATGGACCTTTGATATTGTGTATTTACCAACACCAAGCTTCTGTCAGATACATATGTTTAACTACAAAACACAGCTATTAAATGCAAGCCACTAAAATATGAATAAAATACAGATACATGGATTCTTTAGCACTTGAACCTGACTGGAAGAAACAAAAGTAAATGCAATTAGGGATGTCCTGATCCCAGTCCATCCTTTAATTCTGAGTGTCTGCTATGAGTTATGAAAGATGTTTCATAGACAACGCAGTTGTACAGTTTCACAGATTAGGTAAGACATACTAAAAAGGTTCATCGTTTATGCAACATATGCGAGTGAAGCAGCCGACAATGGCACCCGGGAGCAGTGTGAGGGGACAGTAACTTGCTCAAGGGTTCGTAAGTGGTACCAGTGGCAGTCTTCCAAATGTGAAATTTAACATTGATAAGTACTTTGGTATTTCAAGTTTCTCCAACATGTAGGAAATAACCTTTAGGAAAGTGCAATTACTCTTACCATTAAATGTGCAATAATAATGTGTTTTGATGTATTGTGACTAGTTTGACCTCAGCCACTGCTGAATGATTTTTGAGCTCTCTTGACTGCTAAATGTATTCTGAAAATGTGACTGATGGCAGATGTAGATAATGTCCATTTACGTGACTTGATCGGTTACGATACCAATTCAGACCGGTTAAGTACATACTTGTTATGCTTTATTCTCACAAAGTGGTTCTGAAACTGGTAGTCAGTGCACCCAAAAGGTCCACATTTTTGCACCACATTTTACTGCAATAACCTTTTACCTGTTGTAACGATACCAAGGGCAAGACCACGTCTCTTATCAAAGTATTGGCATGTAATGGTTACAGTAGCGGCATAGAGAAGCCCACAGCCTAGTCCTGTGAAAAGAAAGCACAAGACAAAAAGGTAAATATGCACATTCTGTAGTTAACTAATCAAATGTGACTATACAAGAATGCATTAACCCTTTTTCTTCACTGAGCTCAGCTGTCTTTGCAATAATTTTCCACACACAGTTTTTATGCAATTAAATGATTTAACATAGAAAGAAATATTGGCCAAAACTTTGGCACACACTCAACTGAATATTATAAAAATCTATAATCTATAATAAATTGTACCATTCTACAGGTACCATTCAGACTGATGTATATCATGATCATGATGTATTTTAATATTCCTAGTAAATGCATAACATACCAACAACTATGCCATAGGAGAACATGAGGAAGTGGACACTGGGAGCGAAGGCACTGAGTATGAGGCCTCCGGAGATCATGACACCGCTGAAAATGGTCACAGGCCTGGCCCCAAAGTTCACTACACAGGCACTACAGATGGGACCTGCACACAAGTAGAACAGCATCAGCCTATTAGAGGAAGTAGTCCACTGAACGTGAATAATTATTTTTGCAGTATCACAGAGTGTGTCCGAAACCGCGCACTTTCGCACTTTTGGTGCGCTATTTTAGGGTGTAGTGCGCTGACACTGAAAACCGAGCTAAAACTGAAAGTACCCGGATGCCGCACTAAAATCGGCCAGAAAACGCAGTGCAGAACGATGCACACTATACGCACTAAACGGGCGCCAATTTGACCACGTAGCAGAGGGGGCGGGACTTTTAACGTGTTTTCGAGTTGGCTAGTGGCGGCAAACAGTGAAATACAAGCCCAAGTGGAGGCAGCTGGTTCGTATAAATGTAAGTAACGTTAATAAAATGATTGTACTGACCTACACTGTGGTAAAACCGGCGGATATTTTGGCGGGCTGAAGAATTGCGAGCAAATGTTAGTCCGTCATTTCCGCTAAGTGCAAAACGTTAGTGTTCCGTTTAGGAGAGCACTGATCCACAGCAGTGGACTACGCACTAAATCTCAGTGCACTGACGGCAGTGCGCGATTTCGAACACACCCACAGACTTTTTTATTTAGAGTAAATTCGGCCAAAGCCCTGAGCTAACCAAGAACCAACTGACTCAGAGAAAACCATCAGTATTGCCAATGTTGTGATGTACATTACATTATACCGATTTGCTGATTTGGCAAACGCTTTCATCCAAAGTGACTAATGATATGAGGAAATGCAAGTCATGTACTGACAAACTGCTCTTAATTATATTTTGACTGCCATACTGGTTCATAGCAAGACATGCATGAAGTACATCCAACACCAAGGTCAGGACTTATCCATTCAAAAGGGGTGAGAGACACAATGAAATTCTATCTGGCATTTTTTCATAACATTTTGTTTTTGTTGCCTTACCAAGATAAAAGAAGCAAAAATACAAGTGTTGATCCACTTACTGTTTCCATGGATTGCATTATTACTATTTGATAATGCAATGCATGGGCAGACAATTAAGTGTGCTTTGTAAGTTTTTTTCTGGGAAAATATAAAGGGCAATAAATAGGCAGAAAATTAATCAGGAAATTAATGAATATGTGTACAATAAGCAACCTGTGCTTAAGTTCTTCCAACCAGGGTGCTACTTTTTCAACAGATCTACCACGTAAGCGAGTAGCCATGAAAAACAGAGGTTACACCAGGCTGTTAACTTACTGGCAATGAGTCCGACCCCAGACACAAGAGAGCCCACCCACGCAGTCATTCCCTTGCTCTCCTGGAAGGCACTCAGCCACTCTGGGTAGAGCACCCCTACAGATTGGGGAGAGCCATAGGCCAGAAGCTGGGCCATGAAGGAGGCCACTACAATGGCCCAGCCCCAGCCCCCATCTAGGGCTTCCTTTGAATTCTGAGGACTCATCATCAGATACTGGGTTCTTCTAGAAGATCCTGTAAAAGCCAAAAAAGAAAAACAACATGTAAAGATAAAGTGACCCCTTATAGTCAGACATGAACACACCACAGAATGACATACAGTGTGAACACTGTGCATTTAACCCATTCAACTGAAGCAGTAGGCTTCCCCCAGCAAGGGAGTAGTGTGTTGGGATGGTACCTTGCTCAAGGGTACCTTAGTGATGACACTAGCAGTCCAGGGATTCAAACCTATGAACTTTTGATCTCCCTAACCACTAGGCCACCAGCTGTCCATTAATAAACAAAGTTACAATCCCTAGTGCTGGATTCAGAGCACTGTAAAAGTCAACATTGGGGATTTTACTGGGTAGGCCAAGCTTTTTATTCAGCTTTTTTGGCCTTTTGACATGTGAAAGTCAAGGAGGTATATGTCCCATGTTATCCACCACTGTACTATAGAATTACATACCCTGGCCATATTAATCATCATAAAACCTAAATAGCTCCCATCTATTCCCAGGGTCAACTTGGATGACCCTCTGATGAGGAATGTACATGCTACAGAGTTCCAAGTGTTGCTGCACACTGGAGAGTAGAAAAAAATAAAGAATAAAACAAAGAGGGCAGTCGCACAACTATGGGCACTTCAGTAGTCAATCTCAGCAATTGAATTACCTCAAAATCGATTGTGACATATAACAGTTAAACCTATGGACATCAAAACAAATCCAGTATTTATGTGACAAACCATCTACAGCCGCATAAAGCATAAAGACAACTGTGTTGCTAACATTACTAACATCATGTAAAAAGGAAGAGGATGGAGCATTCGGGAACATTTCCATTTACACTTTTCCACAAGGCCAAGCTACGGAAAAATCCGGTACTTACCAAAAATACACCCCGTGAAAAGCCTCCGGCGTGAATAAAACTACTTCACTGAGCGCAGTGCACCGGTGAACTGGCTCTTTCGACCACCATATTGTGTGAGGTTAATATCATGACAGTATGAAGCAGTGACAGTAAACGATACAAAAGGCACATCGTTCTTCATCCCAGATATGCTATCTCTCTCTCGCTCTCTGTTTTCTCTCTCGCGCGCGCGCGCCCGCGCTCTCGCTCCCCTCTCTCTCTATATGTATATCCCCCGGTCTCTCGCTCTCTCTTCTGTCTCTCCGTGTTCACTCTCTCTCTCTTTGTTGGCCGGTGCTGAACCGGTTTGAAGCTGTTCTCACTGGTCTGTGTGCTTCTAACTTCCTCATCACCCTTTACAGTTTGCTGATAAAAAATAATTGGAGCCTCGCGACAAATGTTTTTGTCACGTGTGTGTGTTTTTTTCTAAAATGACGCAAAAATGTCACAGTTGTGTTAATTAATTAGACCAATTTGCCAAATAGAATGATGTTTTTAATAGCTTACGCAGATGACAACAACGACGAAAGTACAAATCATAGTTGTCCACCGCTTTATTTGAACGATTTTAATCTGTATTTTAATTTACATTGAACATAAACAGTGTGCCACGTGTGTCGACGTAGATACAGTCTACGTCCAGTACTAAGGCTGCTGTTGCCGAGGCTGCTGCTGCTGAGAGGGTGTCACTGTCCAGGTCCGTCTGTGTGAAACAGGGTCCTGTATCGCCACAGACCACCGGCAAAACTCAATGGTAGATGCATCATCTGAATCATTTGTATATAATGCTGGGTAAGCTCCTCTCACTTTGGCATAAGACTCGAACAGCAGTGCCATGGTGTTTTGTGGGGTTATTTTTAGCTGTTATTAATGTGTTAAAAGAGAATTTTCTTCGTGAAGGACTAGTATTTTGCCTTGCCAGTTGTATTAAAAAAAAACACATTCAGGCAAAAACAAGCCTCATAACAGTCACAATATTTACAACCGTTTTATGTGCAAAGCTTTTAGAAGCACTAAATGCTTTGTATATCTGGTTCCTGTCCCACCACAGTGAACATCCCTGACTGGGTATGTTCCTTCATATGACATCAAACTGCAACTGGAGACCAAAACTAATGACTTTTGGTGGAGTACTGTCTCCATCTCTTAGAATCTTGGTTTACTAGCAGCTAATTTTAAATCTAGGCATACCAGTATGAGCAACATGTTTTCTGATGGACTACAAAGCATCCATGTATGCCGCTCTGCATAAGATAACCTGCCAATTGATGTACATGTAAATGTGAATAAATGGAGCTGATAAAGAGTATAGATACATAGTCAGTGTACATCACTCTTTTTTTTGTTACCTTATCATTTTAAGCCAGTAGTCATTTGTGTTTACAGTTATTAAACGGTCCATCATTTAGTATTTGCGTCTGATCCCAGACTTTGGTGTTATAAAAAGGTGCTAAATTAATAAGAAATATGTATGTTCTATTTAGTGATTTTTAAAAAATAAATACGATAAAGAACGTAATTTCAGTAACATTTCCATATAAAATATAACTATATATATTTTTGTTTTTTACTGTCCAGAGAACACAAAGCAATTGTATATTGGCTGCTGCCCTGTGACACATCTCTGGCAGATTCCTGCATCATAACTCAAGTGTTTCACTGAGGGTTCTGGTGTTTTTTGTTTTGTTCTTCTTCAAGTCCCATGTTTTAATTAAATTAATTTAAATTAAATTAATACTGTATTTACCCTGCTTATACCAAAGAAAACACACTTGCATGAATTACAGTACAATATATATCTGTATTTTACATTCTAGCACTGCGAGAGACAGCAGTTCAGTGTACAATATGTATACAGTTTACATTTTTTATATATGTAATGTATTGAGCTAAAATGAAATTAAAGCATATTTGGGGCATATTTAGGGTTTACACAATAGGCATTATAGGACCACCAGCGAGCATCATTATTTGACTGGTTGATCATTCCTAGCACAGTAGTGGCACTGACTTGGTACAGGCATATACACTATATTGCCAAAAGTATTCACTGACCCATCGAAATAATTAAATTCAGGTATATCAACCACTTGCATGGCCACAGGTGTATAACTTCAAGCACCTAGGCATGCAGACCACTTCTACAAACATTTGTGAAAGAATGGGCCGCTCTCAGGAGCTCAATGAAATCTAGAGTGGTACTGTGATAGGATGCCACCTGTACATCAAGTCCAGTCATGAAATTTACTACTAAACTACTAAACATTCCACAATCAGCTGTCAGTGGTATTATAACAAAGTGGAAGCAATTGGGAATGACAGCAACTGTAAACTTTCGGAGCGTGGTCAGCAGATGCTGAGGCGCATAGTGCGCAGAGGTTGCCGACTTTCAGCAGTCAATCGCTACAGACCTCCAAACTTCATGGAATGGGTTTTCATGACTGGGCAACTGCATCCAAGCCATACATCTCCATTCTTTTTCTCCTTCAAGCTCCCCAGCATCTCAGAAATTTCAGATCTCATCCGTAACTCCAAACCATCCACTTGTCAGCTAGATCCCGTCCCCACAACTCTCCACTGGAACTGTTCCTGCATCCTTCAAAACCGCTGCAATAACCCCAATACTGAAAAGACGTGGTGCCAATCCAATCAACTTCAATAATCTGTCCCGCTTCTATTCTACCCTTCATTTCCAAAAATTCTGTAGCTATTCAACACCATTCTCATTTGTCTCATAATTACCTGTATCAATAGTTAGTCTGGTTTTCTCCCCCTTCATAGCACAGAAACTGCCCTTATAAAAGTTAGTTAACCTGCTCATGGCAGCGGATTCCAGTTTACTCACCATCCTCATCCTCCTTGATCTAAGTGCGGCCTTTGACACCATTTGTCACACCACCCTCTCAATCCTCCATTGGTATCGCTCACACACCCTTAGACTGGTTCAAACCTTTATCTCCTGTTGGACTCATTCAGCTCAAATCTTTCTCATCCCAGCCTTCCCGTTACTTCTGGTGTTCTCTAGGGGTCTGTCCTGGGGCCCTTCCACTTCACTATTTATCTCCTCCCTCTTGGCAATAACTTTTGCAAATTTAACATGAGTTTCCACCTGTTACACGGATGACACCCAGCTCTACCTTACCAGTAAACCCACTTCCAACCTCCCACCCTCCTCCCTTACTGACTGCCTGATGGTATACAAACTGGGTTTTCTCAAATTTCCTCAGATTAAACAGTGACAAAACTGAGGTTCTCCTCATTGCTACCAAATGTACACTATCCAAAACAGCTCCTTCCTGACAATTGCTCAGTTTCTCCATCCCCACAGGTTGAGTCTGGGTGTCATCCTGGACAGCACTTTCTTTCCAATCACATATCAATCCTATATCTGCATTCTTCCATATACACAATATAAATTGAAGTATACCCTCAGTTCTGTAGATGTATGCATCAGGACATCATAATCTGGTCCTTACCAGGTTCTAAAATGTTTATATCTAACATCAGGTATAAAACACAATAATAAGCAAAATGCAAACAAAAAGGACCACATATTAAGGCTTTAATTATTTGATGTGGGGAGAAGCTAGATAATGCTTACATTTAGCAATACCACAGTGAGTTAAGGCTCCAAGGTGTTCCATCCATCATAGATAGCAATAAAACATGAGCAAACAGTACATTCATTTGTCAACAGTCTCAAAAAGAAAACAGGAAGGACAAAAATGTAACTTTTTTGTAAAAACAAACTTGAAATGTATCTGGACACCTCATAATAAAACAAGACACTTTTTCCACAATTAAAAGAAAATGTCCATTGAAATGAGTGAAAAGGTAAACAAAAAAAAAGAAAAATCCCTGTTTCCAGGATGCGTTAAGGAATCATTTACAAGGAGAAAACAGGAAAAACATAAAAGATACACACCTACAAACTGCGAACACATCTTGTATCAAAACAGTCATCCCTAACGCCAGTAATGACGAAGGTAACAGTGATGTAGCAGGACTGCAGAGGTTCAACATCGCCAACAAAATCACTTGAAACATCTGTGCCTTAACTACAATGGAACTGCTTAGTACCAGTTATCTTCATTTAGCTGATTTTTTTAACAGTTGTAATTTTGCAATAAATACAATGTACAGTAAGTGCCCTGTGTTTATTTTGTTCTACATTTTAGCTGCACTAACTGATCACCATTTGGTAAAGTGAAATAAATCATTAAAAAAAAGCAAAACTACTGCCACCCATAGACAAGAAGGTCTAAGACAGATCACAAACGTATACTCCTTACGGGAATGTTTCAAAATTCTTTGTTTTTTTTTTTATTTTACTTTTTTTTTTTTTAAAGTTAATCACATCCTGTGAGATTTGGGGAAAATCACAGTGATCGCAGTTACACACTATTTTTGGGAATACGTTGATGGAGCTGAATAAGGAACAAGCACCAATTAAATCGGTCTTCCCATTGTCTTTCTTTTTCTTTAGACCATAGCATTTCGTTCAAATGAGCAGCGTTGTGCCAAAGGCATTAACGTGTGTATCAGTAAGCATTCGTAGGACAATAGTAAGACAGATGGAAAAACTGTGCAATACACTAACAGCAGCATCTAAGCAAACCATTCTCTCTCTGAGTTAATAAGGGTGTTTTCATGCCCACAGACAGAAACAAAAGCAAAATCTTTTCCCTACCCAGGCCAGGGCAGAGTAAACATACCATTTGCCATTTAATGCATGACCTCAAAGCATGGCATCAAGACCAGAAAAATGCACACTGCTGTATGAACAGGTTTTTTTTCTATGAGGCATAACTACAACAGGCTCCACTGCCACTGAGGTCTCCGGCTAATCAGCCATTTGAGCAAGAGTGCAAAAAGTGATTGGGGGTGGGGGGGGGTTTGGGGGCAGTGATTGCCAAACCAACACCAGAAAACTCCAATGAATCCCTTAAAGGCCATTAGCTGCACTCCCTACTAATGCATCTGGTGTTCCTAACTACAGCTTTCAGCAGCTCCCTATTGGCTGCCTGTGTCTGGTCAGTGTGGTATTGTTTAGAGGACTCATGCCAAAGGCATTTTCATCAAGCATTATTTCTCTGTCTTACCAGTACCTAGTCTTCAATAAGCCAAACAAATGCACGTTCGTTTGTAGGGCTCACACAGAAGGTGGATTACACACAGACTGCTGTCTGTAGATTATGGCCCAGCTGAAACCTCTCCCAATTCAAAAAACAGGCTAAATGAATCAACCTTTCCCTTTTTGCCCTTTATTTCAGACTTTGCTCTCATAAGAGGAGTTCTAGCAAAAAAGACCAACCAGGTTTAGTGTTGTGATCAATGCCACAAGACCACTGGACTGCATTCAAAAATAAAACAAACACAAACAAAAGAAAACCATGAACACAATACCGGTTAACAATGAAGCCTATATGATTCTCAGTGCAAGAGAAAGATGTCAACACCATGTATATAGAATAATTAAGCCTTTGGCTTGTCAGGAATACAGTAGCTCTGGTCTGAGTCCACTCATATGGGTGTTCAGCAGAGCTCATGCATTATGGCTGCGAGATCTGCGACACCACATGCTGTGGCTGCTGCAATGGTGCTGACTGTGCTGGGAGTGGAGGGGGAGGAGGGCCAGGCTGCACACCAGCCTGTGTGTTGGGGGAAGGAGGGGGTGTGGGTCGCTTGAACTTGTCTGGACTGTTGCTTCTTCTTGGGGATGGTCTCTGAGGGAAGAAGGAGAACCAGACATAAGCTCATTCTTGTTCTCACAAAGGGATCTTTATTATTTAGCAAAATGAGTCATATTTGCACAATTGGTCACCCTTCATTCAAACACTTTCCTCCAAAGTTTGGATTCAACAGTAAATTAGTTCTATATATACGACTGCATGGGGACAAAAAGAATGAAGCCATAAAAACCATAGAGACCCTGCAGTTTTAGTAAGTTATGACACCAAAACCTTCAGTACAGTGATTTTATTTATCAGAGTAACATAATTTGGAAAACCTCACTGAGCCATTGGTTTGTAACAGGAAGATCAAATTCTCTACTTCTAAGAACACACAGTAAGACTGTATTGCCATAATTTTCAGATAATCTTAAAAAGCAAAGTGAAATAATTTCTAATAGAATAATAATAATATAGCAGAATAGGTCCATTATAGACTGGGGTATAATGGACCTATTCATGTCAAGCAAAAGGTTTTTGTTAACACTGATACAAAAGTGGCAGTTTTAGTTTAGTAGACAGCATTTAGCTTCATAGACAGCATTTAGCTTCAAACATATATTTGAATTGGCAAGTAATCAACACATCTGTGTTCTTGTATTTGTGGACCACAAGTTTAGACAGAGGAGTTAAACAGAAGAGTTTGTGGTCAAGCTACACCAAAATAAATAGTACACAGCATGATCTAAGGCAGGGGTCACCAACCTTTTAGAAACTGAGAGCTCCTTCATGGGTCCTGAGCCATACAAAGGGCTAGTAGTTTGTTACACTCTTCTTAAATAACACATTTGCTCAGTTTACCTTTAGTTCTATATTATTAGTAATAATTAATGATACTCATCCATGTAAAGACACTGATCATGTTTATAATTCTATCAACAACGACTTAACAAGGTGGGAAAAGGATATGAATATTCAACACTATTTATATTAATCTTAGCAATTGTTTAAATTTTCAAATGATCACTGATTTCCTAGGAACTCACCATGTTCCATTTTCTCAAACCACCAACAAACCCTTTTTAACAAATCATGAACTATGTTGCACCACGTTTGTGATGTTTATGATCAATTATGTGATGTTTAACAAAAAACTTTCAGAATTTTAAATAAATCACATCACATTTTGAACTAATGACCATATCTGCAGTATTTTAATAAAATTATAATTTCATGAACACACTTTTGAAATGAATAAAATTTGAATTCATTTCAAAATTAAAAATTTTTTAATTTGCCATGGTACTGCCATGTTGCCAATTACAACATCTTGTATCTGTTTCTTTATCAGTGGGAAGACTGGCGTTGCATGCTGTTCACCAGTGTATCATAATCTGGTGTGTAACTTGACACTGTATCTGTTCTTGAAGTAGTTCAATGCATGTTATGTCCATGTTCATGAAAGGATTGGAAATGAATGAGACACATGGCTCAGGATGACCAAGATCACAAACCATGTTTTCAAACTGCTTATGACCTGATAGTACTTTACCGCAACTTTGTCAAATGTCTCAGATGCATAGGCATTGTCCTGCAGCATTGACTGCACAGAGGGAAAGTGCAGCATCTTTTTACTCTGTAAACGCACAGAGAAAATGTTCATCTTGGCTTTAAATGCATTTAAAAGCACTTATTTTTGAAATTTTGGGACGTCTGGGTCACCTTTATGTGAAGTAACCTGTAATGCGGCTGCTTGTAGCAGGAGCCCCGTCTGTAGTCACCGCTACCAGTTTTTCCAATGTAACATTATTCTGCACGAAAAACTCCTTCACTGCATTATAAATGTCAACTCCCCTCGTGGTCTTCAGTGGTAGCAGTGTCAGGAGTTCCTCTTTTGTGGAGAAATCACCGAACAACACCAGGATAAAGACCAACAGCTGTGCTGTACTCCTGCCATCCAAGGACTTGTCACACTGAATGTTAAACCAACAGCACTTTGCCAGATCCCGGTCCAACACTGGCTAAGTGACCAGACATAGTCAACACCCGTCTAGCCATCATAGATGGGACATCAGAGAGAGAGGAGATTAGACCAGTTCCATTTTTCTCGCCTTTAAGTACAATGTTGCCAATTATCATCATTGCTTCTTTGAAAACTTAAAATGCCGCCTTCTTCTTTGACAGAAATGTGTAGCTCTAAATGAGGCTTCAGTTGTTTTTGAGAGTTTTTGCCGGTCTTATGAAAAAAGACTGCTGCTTGCCTAAAACAGCCTTTAACTCCCGGGCTTTTGCTGCCGGTAGCGCACTGTCAGGTAGGTAGTTAGCAAGGTAGCTTTTGTGACATGTAGTGAAGTGTCTCCACATTGTGCTGCTTTGTTGTTGCCACAGTCGCCCCGCAAATGAGACAGGCTGGTTTCTTTCACAGTAGTAAAAAAGAACTCTTCCTCCTATTCACTGTGAAAATGTTATTTTCTTTCCTTTTTCTGCCATATTTTTGAGATAAGAAACCGCATTCAGCTCCACATCTTCGCTGCGCCGGCAAGCTTACTCTCCACGAATGCTGAAATTTTGTCATGCGAACAATACTGACCTTTAAACTAGAATAGAACAGTTTACCTAAACTTATGTAAACTTAATGTATAATAAACATGTTTTCATTTTTTTTTAATATTGTCATTTTCAGATCTATATAAATGCAAATGTGATGAAAGAAGAACTGCAACAGAGTGCTATTTTAAGTTCCGCACCATGTTAGTGACCCCTGATCTAAGGTCTTCCAAGAAGAAACACAGGATGCTCTTTCCCCCATCAAAGGTTAGCTCCTCCATGGCTCATAAATAGTTATTTTTAGTCTCATGTGTGGAGGAAAAATAAGGGACAATAAGAGGATGCAGCACAAATAAATAAACAAATAAAACATGTTAAGCAGGATGAGGTGGGAAAAGCATATCAAAAAAGTCAGATTCAAATATTCTTTTTAGGAGGAATACACTGCGACCAAGATTAGATTATTTGTAATCCTAAATCAAACATATTACAGAATTGGGATCCCACTAGAATGACTGTAGCAGCATGTACTTCTGTTCCATTTTGGCTGCTTCTACAATTCGAAAGTCTTGTGCAGTTGCTAGGAAATACGCCGATAGCAACTACACAAATCAGTTAAGTGTCTACACCATTTTTTTCTGTCCAACTGACAGATAAAGACCAACAAGAGTCCTTGGATGCACAAGTGTTCTTCCTTTCAGCTTGGTCACTGAAGGGGCTAGGCTGGAGCATTTGCTGGCTTTAAGGAAGAAGCATTCAGGGAAACCCAAAACAGAGGAAACACAAACACAGAGAAAGGGAGACAGGGAGGGAGGAGAAAACTGACTCACTGCAATGCCATGCGAGGCTCCCACGTGCATGTGCAGGCCCGGCGTATTGTAGTAGGACATGCCTGCTCGGGTCAGAGTGGCCGGTGGGGTAAAACCCACTGCGTGACTGGCATACGAGAGCCCTATCAGAGAACACACAGACCACTCTTAACAGGCTGTACAGCTTTGGCATTCTTAACTCTTGAACATCAAGCACCAAAAAGCAATTAGTACAATTTCTATACACCAAAAGGAACCTAACAGCCTTGTAACTCATCATGTGAGTTCAGCATGTAATGAAAGTGCCTTGATTAAACCACGTCTAGTGAAAATATGTCTGAGCCTGAACCTGCTCAAGGTTAAACACTAGCTGATACAAGCAAAGTTGATGGACACTGTTTATTCTGCCATTAACCAGCTTACTTTACAGCAGGCAAATCTTACATTTATACTGGCTATAGCCAAAACTATGCCAAAACAACCAGCTTTCACAACTACTTTAACAAACCCACAGGTCTGTAAAGGAGGCTCATCTATTCTTGTGAATACAGTAAACGGTTGGGGCAGTTGGTGGCCTGGTGGTTAGGGTGTTCACCCTGTGATCAGGATTTGAATTCCAAGACTGCTAGAGGCACCTCTGAGGTACCCTTGAGCTGACCCCACACTCCCTGTGCGTCTGTATGGTACACCAAATCCTGTTCTGTGACATCTGAGGCAAGTGTTATGAACCACTCTATATATATGCCCAGTGACAAAAAAGCTTAGGCACCCACAAGTAATAGCCCAATTAGGATGCAATTCAGTACATGAGCAGACCAGAAATGGGTATGTAAATTCGATCTGCAAGAAGCTGGGATGTCTAGTCACTAGGATGCCTTGTAGACACAAACACCATTACCAACACTCCGTGGAGTTTGATGGGGGTTGTACTGTGGGTTTGCATGAGGCTAGGTAATCATATTGTGCAATTTTTCAGCATGTGGGGTGTACAAATGTCACAGTGGCCTGATGTGAGGGCACTTACACACGTCATGAAGGTTCTGACTGCCCAAGATCACACCGAGGACCGTTGTATTGTGCACTAGTGACATCTGCACCGGCCATCCGGACACAGACATTGGACACTACAACATCTTGTATCTTCACATACTGTGTCTCAACGACTGGCATCAGCCTGTCTACAGGTTCACTGTCCCATAAATAGGCTGTCGTTAATGCCAGTGCAGAGACAGCGGTGTGTGGAGTGGTGCTGTAACCAGGAGGCATGGACTGATGGATGACAAGTGGCATCATATCATATTCAGCGATTACTGCTGTGTGCGAGTGTGGCGGTACCGAGGAGGGAGGACCCATCCTGCCACATCCTGCAGACATGGAACTAGCAGTGTGCCCATACTGCCTACTCTGTTTTCTGTGTGATCTGATATTGTAATCAGTCATATGACCTTTCATCACATGCAGGTTCATTTCATCTCCATCACTCCGTCTGGTTGCTTGACTTTTTAGTATATTTGCATACATTTAAACAAAAGGAAAATGTCATCAATACATAAGATTCACAATATGCACAAGCTAAAAACCTGTACCAATCTCTGAACACTGAACATAACCAAAAAATATGAGATCATCCTTATGTCACTGCAAATCCAGATCATACCCTGCAATTATAAAACCATAATGGTTTTAAAGCTTGCCAGTCTGGCTGGTACAGTGCACTGACACCAAAGGAATGTATGTGGTGCATGTGCACATGCATACCTGGTGATATGGGTCTGCTGGAGCTCGGGGAAGGTGTGTAAGGAATAGGACTGGACACAGTACGGGGACGAAGGCCTTGGGCCGACATTTCATTGAAGTACCTACAGCATAAGAGAGTCACGAATAAGCCAATGTGCCAGTTACAGACAGTGCAGTTGTTTCAGCATGGCCATGAAGAATGGATGGTCAGAAATTTTAGGTCACTTTACATTCTTATGTAAATACAGACTGAACTGACCGAGAGTACAAACGTCTGCACACAATGACCACTTCTCTGCAGCCTTGCCCTGGAGTAAAACGCAGTTAAATAGGAAAATCATGAAGACTTATCATCAATGATCGAAAAGACAGATACCTGAGAAACTCAATTACATAGTAATGGGGAAACCCATATAGTTGTGTGTTTGTATGGTATAGTATTGTATAGTACGTTTGTGTGCTTAATTTTTAGCACAATTTCTAGTACTATAAAGCTGCAGTCAAAGCATCATGGTTTTCTCTTCAAAAACTAAAACTGGAACATCTATTTAATGAGCATGTACTCCCACCAGGAGTGTTTCGTCATTTCTAGTCATTGAGGGTCAGAACAGTTTAGTGCTTTCTCTTTTTTAGTACTTCAGTTAAACAGGTCACATGGAGAAGTTTCAATCTTTTGCATCCTGCTGAGTTCCAACAGGCAGGCCTACAGAGGGTAACTGCAAACAAAAAAAAAACCTCACTGGTGGCAATTTATACCTCTCATCGTCCATCTCCAGGCTGGACTCACTCTCCGACAGCTGCCTGCACAAAGCCTCCCGCCTCTCCACCTCCCGCTGAAGCTTCCTCTGCAGGCGTATGTTCTCCTCCCGCATGATCCGCTCCTCCTCAATGTACTGGGCTCGCTTCTCTGTATCTGGTGTAAACAGCACACACATCAGAAGTAAAAACCACATGCAACACAGACAGAAAAGGCAGTACCAGGAAGTGAAAACATCGAAAAGGCTCCACATTAGCAGACAGTCACGTTGTTAAGGTTTCTCCTTGATTATTTGCTGTAGATTCGCCTGGATCGAACTGATAGTCATTTATACAATAAGGATCAGTAAAAAGTACAATTGTTAAAATTGTTAAACATGTGTGTACTTTATGTGTTTCTTTTTCCTCACTGTCTCATCTACTTTTGACAGTACAATGCATGTGAGCTGAGGAATCTGTCAGCTTGGTAAGCTGATTTTAATTGTGTGCAGTCCACAAGACTAATAATCAAGAACCACCTATAATCTGACATATTTCGAGTGATTAACTAACAAAAAATGCCTCAAATTACATCCAGGAATTAATTTTTGATCATCAATGACCTTCTTCAGTACCACGGCATAAATTCTGAGATTATTTTGAGAATTTATTTTTTTTAAAGTAAGAATAAAGTAAGAATAAAACTTCCAATTATAAAACTCTTAGAATACTTTTTCAAAAAGAAAAAGAACTACAAAATAAAAATACTACAACTGCAACTGAGTCACAAGATTTTGCCTACAATCTGACAGTGCTGTCTGACTTCACCAGTAAAGTGTGCACAGTTTGTTATCAAGAGTGGACAGAATGTGTTATTTTGTAGCCTCTACTAGAAAAACGGCAAACATCTCATTCAACCTAATGAATTTAGGCTACAGTTAAGATTCCCTGCAAAATGTTCAGTGTAAACGTATACTACTTAGTGAGACCAAATGCTATTTGAGGCCAAAAATGTCTGTGGTGCATTCCTAGATAACTCATTATGGTTATAGTGCTTGGTGGAAATGACATACCATAGTCATATCTTCCAAAGTCTATGGCTCTGCAATGCATGCCTTTGTGAAATGCTTCGTATTAGGAAGTTTGGTACTCACGCTGCAGTTCAGCAGTGCGCAAGTTCTTCTTCAACCTCTCTACCTCACTCTTCAGGAAGCGGATGTGCCTCATCATATTTTCTGGGGAGTCGATCTCCATGGAAATGTCCCGGGGAGATGGAGGAGCAGAGACTGGCTGGTCTAGCTTCTCCTGGAGAATCCTACAGGGACAAAACACAGAATAACAACACGTTTGCAAACCTTGAATGTGATCTGGCGTCCGATTTGTTGGGTAACTACAAACTGAAAGTTGACGATAACCCAGAATGCTTTTTGTGCATATCCCCTGAACTTTCACATGATTTTGTCTGCATGATGCAAGAAATTTCTTAGCAATCTAGCATGCATAATGCATATTTAAACTGGGATTTTGTTAAAAATACTGGCATGTACCACTGAATTTGGACTTCATAACCACTGCTGGAAATTATGTATCATTTCAAATATCTAGCTATTTTACGTCTATATGCGGTACATTTTTATTATAAGTATGGAAGGGATGAAAGATTAGCTTTTTCATTTTACATTAAAGCTGCCAATTATCAGTTTGTAACAGTTGTAAATTTCATTGCCCAAATCAACAACAAGGTTTAAATAAGGAAATTGAATCTAATACCAAGGGGCTTGTGAACTGCTTTCAGATGAGATAGATCAACAATATAATAGTAACTGGACATTGGGGGAAAAAAAAAAAAAAATGAAAGTAAGGTATGGAAGTAAATTTAAATAATTGTCACAATACTGATCAGAAAAAATTCAACCTACTTCAACCTACTATAATAGGTCTACACACAGTGAATGTAAAATAGTGTAATTTGTCTCTTTTCCATTTTCTTTTAACTGGTTTGTTGGGAAACAAACTGTTAAGAGACTGGTCTGTTCATAATACACATCACTTCTGAGCCATGAAGGCTAATAAATATGAAACAACTTTTAGCTATTAAACTAGAAACATGTTCTGCCTGCAGCTGTGATTTGTCTGGTAAGCTTGCTTTTAATCATAGTTTATTATTTAACTGTGCTGCTAGTGATTGCATTTTAGGCTGTAGTGAGTGCTTCCATTCTGAGGTTAGTTAGTCACTCAGGTCTGAGGTAGTTCAGGTGGCAATTGGTGGGAGTGGCTTCTGCCCTCCTGATTTGTTAAGAAGGCCTACAGAGTTTGCATCTCTGAAGAAGGATTCCTGTCTCAGCATCTCCTCCTTGATCTCTCTGCTGCTTTCGACACAGTCAACCACCAGATCCTCCTCTCCACTCTCTCCGACCTCGGTATCT
>JBBPDC010000109.1:21444326-21463495 GCA_037974485.1 Hemigrammopetersius urotaenia
AACAGTTGTGGACTTCTTAAGCACTGATGTACGTCGCTCTGGATAAGAGCATCAGCTAAATGCCGTAAATGTAAATGGATTAAAGCGAAAAAAAAACAAAACAGATTTTTCTTTTTTTAAAAAAAACAAAAAAAAACAATTGCTCCATGTCACAGGCCCATACCACCTCGGCCATGCATCAAATTTCAATGCTGTGTTGACCATTATTGCCTAAGCCCCAAGTTGAGATATGGTCATAAGTCATGCTCAGCTATAAATGAGCATATGCGCACTTTCTGAGAGCAAAAGTGGTCAGCCATAGAAGCACAAACCTCCATTTGTGCTGGAGCGCTCTAATTTTCAACGCTGGATTGGCCACCGGACATATCAGGCATACCTGCTGGGCAATTTTGGGCAGGCCAGGTAATTTAGGCCCGATGTGTAATTCTGTCAGCAACCCCCAACCCCGCCCCCCCCGCCCGCCCGCATAACTACAAGCTCCCAAGCAGTTTCCCTGTGTGTCTCTGTCTCTTCGCATCTCTTGCTCATACCAGTGCTCTCTTTACACTACAGGTGCCTTTATTACACCAATCTTTATTTGAAAATCTTAAATATACTACTAGTCTATTATGCCCTATTATTAATATTATTATTGGATGCGCCAGGCAACAAGAAGCCCGTGCCATTCATCCTCTTGCAGACCTCGTCTTTGTTTTGCCAAATTAAAAGCCTAAAAGACTGTTGTGGCACTAAATGCTGAGGAATTATTAACCGAACCACCGAATCCATGTTTATTTTTATTTTAAGGAAGAATGATTAAAGCGTAATTAAACAAAAGAAAAATACAGACGTTCCAGAACGTTGTCTGCTGAAGCTTGTATAGCCCCCCCTCCCTCCCATTTTTTCCCCTTTGGATCTGCATCAATCTCATTACTAAACTTTAATGCACTCAGTAATCCGTCATAGTGACGGAAAACTTGTAGAATTTTATTCACATCCACAGGGTTTTAGTGTTTGGTGGGTTGAGGAAGCTGTTTAAAATAACAAACCACAGAATGAATATAAAAAATGTAATTACAGCAACTGCACATAACATTTTTAAGATGGCAGGGTTAAATTTGCCCGCTATCTGCAGATAACAAAACACCGCTGACCTTTTCTCTGCCTCTAGCTTATCCATTCTCTTCCATAGCCGATTAACCAGTGCTTCTTGCTCTTGCTCCAATGTGTTTTCCAAGTCAATCTTCTCTCGCCTAAGCTGAAAAACAGACAGGACAGGGCTACTGCATGTTTTGTTGTTTACCTCCGCTTAACATGCAAAAAAAGTACATGTAGCAAAATTTACAGCAAATTTTATGTTTTGTTATATTTTGATAGCAGTGGGTTAAACACAAATTGTATAACATTTGCAGAAGAGGTGTTCAGATCATCCTCCTTTTCATGAAGGAGTTCTATGTGACTCTCAATTGCAAATACTTGTGACTAATATACATTTATCTTAATACTAGTACCCTCAGACTGGGACTGTTACAATGTCCTGTAGCTCAATTTGTTACAGTTGCAAGAACTGACACACATTAGGCTGCAATGATTGGACAAGAATTTCTGAACAGAAGCTGAAATCAATCATGGCAGCCTTTGAACTATGTACCTGTTCTAAGGTGAGCTGTTTGGAGATGGTGTCATTCTCCAGCTTCTTAATCTTCTTCATCAACTTGTTAACTTGAAACTCCTGTTCCTGTTCCAAGTGTTGTTCCAGTTCTGCTTTCTCATGTTGTAGCTGAGAGAGGAGAGAGTAAAGAGGAGACATGTCTTCATGCATTCTCAGTACTGCATGGGAAGGTGCTATCAGATGCTAAAGTAGAGACCTGCATGCCAAAAAAGGACAGAACAAACATCCCACAGCTACACCCGTTCCCTGTTGTGCTAAAACTGTGCAGATTCTTAGGTGTACATTTCATACACGCACAAATTTCTGTGCAAAAATGTCTACAGCAAATACTAGATGCCTCAAGTGTGACCTTTGGGAGCCTCTCAAAAAACCCACCCTCCCAGAATCCTCCCCAACAGCACATGACTCCTTGTCAAAACACTCTGAAAGCCTTTCCAAAAAAATTGCTGTACTTTCAGACTGTGGTTACATTGAGGAACACCCTGCGATTTTACAAGTTCTCCCACTTGGAGAATCATGGAGGGGTGGCCTAAAGGGTAGGATACTTGCCTTTGAGGTCATGAGCAAGACCGTTAACCCCACGTTGCTCCAGGGAGACTGCCCCCTGTAGTTAGGGAATGGAAGTCGCTTTGGATAAAAGCATCTGAAAAATGCCGTAAATGTAGAACTCCTCTCATGCTTGACTAATGTAATTTCACATTGTAGGTGCATTCCCTCTGTCAGAGACAGAATTCAGGAAAAAACTATTCAGGAAATCACATTGTATGATTTGTAAAGAATTTATTCGTATTGCACTCCTGCACATAATTATAAGTTACTCTGCCTTTAAGAAGTCCACCTCTACTCCACTGAGCTCTTTAAGCACCCATCTGAGCTTCACTTGCCGTGTTTGGAGGAAAAAGAAGTTGCATCCAAAGAAGAACACCATTCCTACTGTGAAGGTGGACCAGAGCGACTGCTCTGTATTATGGAGAGGATGAATGGAGCCATGGATTGTGAAATTTTGAGCAACAACCTCCTTCCCTCAGTCTGAGCACTGAAGATGAGTCATGGCTGGTTCTTCCAACATGACAATAACCCAAAGCACACAGCCAGGAAAACCAAGGAGAGGCTCCGTAGGAAGCATATCAAGGTTCCGGAGTGGCCTAGCCAGTCTCTTTGGAGGAGATGAAACTCCGTGTTGCTCAGCGCCAGCCCCAGAACCTGACAGATCTAGAGGAGATCTGTGTGGAGGCGTGGCCAAAATCCCTGTTGCAGTGTGTGCAAACCTGGTCAAGAACTACAGGAAACATTTGACCTCTGTAATTGCAAACAAAGGCTTCTGTTCCAAATATTAACACTGCTTTTCTCAGGTGTTCAAATACTTATGTGCAGCAGTGCAATACAAATAAATTCTTTACAAATCATACAATGTGATTTCCTTCTACATTCTGTCTCTCATAGTAGGAATGCACCTACAATGTGAATTTCAGACATCTCCATGATTTCTAAGAGGGAGAACTTCGCAGGGTGTTCAAATACTTCTACGGTTCACTCATTTTTGTAGAATTTTCTTATTTTATGAGGTGGTGGGGAAATCCCCCCCCTGCGGAAGACAGCAGTTCAGTGTAAACTGTATCGTATGGATACAGGTTTACCTTTACATTTTCATTAAGGGTAAAATATTAAACAGATTTTAAAGTGAAAGTGTTTTGGGAGAATATCTGGGGTCATATTTAGGGTTTACACTTGCACTGATCTTACAAAGACAGGATATTCATAAAGAGCACAATTACTAATGCGAAAACATAAGCCTTTAGGCTGTATCCTCATTAGCTCGAGGTCAGTCTAATGCTGTTCATTTCAGTAGATAAGCTGTCAATAGGTTTCCAGTACACACTATTAGACGTACTTACCTTGTCAGTGCACTCTGTGTACAGTTAGAGAGAAGCAATGTGGCAAGTAGTGCAGTAGCAGGCATATATGCTCAAAGCACAATTTGTATAGATGCTGTGAACAACGTGCCACGAAAACCATGCTTAAAAATACACTACTCTAATGTTTTTTAAATTAATAAAATGAATGACTAATCAACATTTTGTTCTTTACAATTGTTTTTTGTTTCTTTTATTTAACTGGATATCACAGCATTATATATATATTATATATATAATTTACAAGCAGTGCCTAATAACTTCTATAAAAAGGCTACTGCTGATAGTTTCAAGTCGTGATACACAGAGGGCAAATAATTATTATTTTGCATTGATGGTACTCCCATGTTTGTTTTATATTAAACCTTCATATGGTTTGTACATGATGGCCAGACATCCATCATATTATGCTACATTCTAGGTTATTATTAAAAAGCTTAAGGCTTGCATGCCACACAATTAGTATTACTGACCTTGTATCAGATCTTGGTCACTGAATATTTTAGCTTTGCTGATTATTCTCAATCTAGCAGAGATTACTGCATTACTGCATCTGATACATACAAAGTATGTGCCAACGCCCCACACGGTCATGCCACTACCAGGTAATTGACCCTGCTGTGCTGACAATGGTCCACTGTCCAAATAATGTCTGGCCAACACTGATCCAAGTGATCTCTTTCCTTTGTAGGACAGCTTAGAGGTGTGCTGATAAACACATTACTTTGGTCATTAATTGCAAACCTTTTAAAGGCAGGTGTTCCAGATAAGGAGTGCCTATTATACAGGCAGGTCTCAGTGACCTATCAAGCAGTCCCTGTGGCTCAGCTAACACAGTATGACTGTAACTGAGCACTCACTTGCATAAGTTTTCGAGAGAGCTCGTTGGTGAGGAATTCTTCTTCCTTCTCATAATTGACGGCTAGCGTTTCTTTCTCCTTCTGCAGTGCCTGGATCTTCTTGAACAGCGTGTTACTGATGAACTCCTCTTCTTGTTCTGCTCTGGCTTGCTGCAGATCAGAAAATATACATTTGGAAAAAAAACACACTTGTGCATTAGATCAAACTAATCTTCAGAGACTTTCAGTTCACAAAACTCTAAGGGCCTTCATAAATGCATGTCCAGGTGCAATTTGGTATTCAAGACACTTGCAGGCAGAAAGTTACCACGGTGGGTTAAAAATGACTGGAACGTTATCAAATATTTACCAACTGGCTATCGGGGCTGAAGTCTCACATTAAACTGCTGGTATGGATGGTCCGTGGAATGTTAATGAAGATCTCTGAGGGGCAGCTTAAGTTCATGGCACATGATACTGAGCCGTCGAGACTAAGATGCATATCTATGTCTTTCTGAGATAGCAAAGGAACACTGTTCAGAGGCAAAGTCTCCAAGGAAAAGAGGTCTAGGTGAAGATCTGCTGTAAGTATAGTTAGCAGTATAACACGTAGATTTCATATCACTACACAAATGTATTCAGAACAGCACAAAAGTGCAGCTTCGCAATAAAGAATCATCTGTCTCTGTCAGTTTTGAATCATAAGTAAAACAGTTTCACAAAAAAATTACTAAGTGAACTCAGTTTTAGTCATTCATTGATTTGTTTTTAGAACTAATAATTGTTCGTGAAAACTCCTGCAAATTCAAAATTTTCATGCATTTGAGTGCTAAATTATTAAGAAAAATATAATTTACTTGTAGCAAATGTTGATGTAAATTCAGCTACATTTCCATAAAAATAGAACTATACATTTTTTGGAACTGTCGAGAGAAAGCGGGTCTTGGGATGGTGAAATACCTCTGTACTCAACTAATTTATTATTGTATTAACCCTGCTTATACCAAAGAAAATGACAGAGCATACAAAAAAAACAAACACATGAATTACATTATAGTCTATCTAGGGGTAACATCGGCATTGCGGGAGACAGTAGATCAGTGTACACTGTACAGTACGCATGCGGGTTTACCATTAAATTTTTTAAGGGTACTGTATTAAGTTAAAAATTAAAGTAAAATGTTTTGGGAGCATATTGAGAGTTACATAAAAAAATATATTGTGTGGCTGGTATACTTTAGTACAATAGGCAGATAATTTTGTGTTTTGTAAGAAAATTCGGTTTTTACAGTAAAAAGGGGAAGTGAAAGCACAGCACAGATGGTCAAGATTTATTTCTAGATGTTTATTAGTAGATCCCAAAACTGAAGAGAGGCAGAGATTACAAATAAAGGCAGAAGTGAACCATATTTTCACAAAGAACTGTGACTAAATGTCAGGATGTGCAACAACCTAAGCCACACATGCATTTTCTTTTTGCCTGAGAATAAAAGCAAAAATATAACTGGGTACATGTATATTACAGCGTAGTATAGTATAAACATTTCGTTGCTAGTAAGTTCAGTCTACGGTATTAGATTAAAGAAGACACTGCAGCTGCAAAACTTTGCTCCCCTAAATTGTACATTACAGTACAGAATATATCACAGAGCAGTTACTGTATGTCGGGAAACCGTCTAGTGTCATCTATGATGTGACCCAGTCCTGGTTTTGTCAAAAGAGCCGAACCAAAAAGAGCCAGGCACATCATGACTTTAATATTGTAATTTTGTGTTCTGTGAAATTTAGGAGAATGCAGTCATGCACGCATAGAGCGCGTGTCTAAATGCATAGCTGCTGTGTATATAGATGCTGTGATTTCTTGATAGCACTTGACATGCTTTAATTCAGGGCCTGGTCGACCTCTGGTCATGAAACTGGACTCTCAAATTAGACTACAACAAACAGCAAACACCTAGGAGGTCGGACGCGCGTACACAAATCAACTTCTGTTTAAAGAAATCTGATTTAGTTTATGGCAAACGAATATTGCCTCGTTTTTTTGGAAGGATTCAGCCAGAGATTAGCTCAACGCTCTCCAGAGCAGGAGCTGCACAGGATGCTAATGTAAAGTTGATGTTAGCTGCTAACAGCTAAAACGTTACTGGTACAAAAACATTGTGTTTGAGGCTTAGTGCGACTTGGCATTATTGCAGATAGTGTGCCACCGTGACAGAACAACACGACTTAACATTAACTAAGTAGCCCGACAGCAAAACCCTGGCTGAAAACAAACAGGCAGCCAGCTAGCGTTAGCACTTCAGCTAGACAGCCTGCGTGAAGACACACGAAAAGCAGAATATTTAAGGGGAGCAACAACTCACAGTACTGGCTGGATTTGTAATAAGGTGAATATAAAAGTAGTGAAATCCTGAGGCATGAACACGGCGTCTCTGCTGGCACTTACAATCGTGACGCTGGCTTTGCGCAGGTCCCTGTTCTCCTCCTGCAGCGCCTTGCACTTCAACTTGAACGTCTCCAGCTCGATTTTCAGCACTTTGTTCTCCTGCTGCAGGGAAGCCAGGCGGTTCGTAAGCTCCTCCAGGCGAAAAGGAGAAATGATGATGCCTGGCTTGGTGGAAGAAGAAGACGGACATGGAGGGGCAGCAGAAGAACTACTGCTGCCCGCACCATCCGTATCACTCTCACTAGCACTATCCGCCATGATCACTGAGTGAGTGAGAGGTAGGTGTGTGTGTGTGTGTGTGTGTGTGTGCGTGCGTGCGTGCGTGCGTGTGAGAGAGAGAGAGCGCGCGCAACTCTAGCTCCATCAGTGGGTGTAGGAGTTCTTGAAAATCAAAATTTTCAGTAGATTTGGAAAGGGAGATATTTTTGTTCACAAAATCACGAACAGCACCTCCCACTTTTTACACTTTTCCTTATCGATATTAATATATGTCTGTCTGTCCATCTATCCATCCAACTATCGCTCTATATATACACCAATCTAATAATGAATGACTAATCAACATTTAGTTGTTTACAATTGTTTTTTGTTTCTTTTGTTTAACCGGATACAGCGTTATTCGTGTATACTGTATATGTTTTATTATTTCATCCTGGCCTCCTGGGTTCTCCAGGATTTCAGGAGCTGGTTTAAAACGTTTTAGAGTTAGATGAAGGCTAGAGTTTTGATTCGTTGACAGGGTAGAGTGAGTTTAACTCTTGATACTCTCAACTGATGGTGGCACTGGTGGTCCAGTGTGGCCCTGTGTGTAATGTTTTCCTCTGATAAAACCCATTCATCTGTGGCTGTAGGTTTTCATCCATAACAAGCAGGTGCACACCTGTTTGAAGACTGAGACCAAGAGGAATCAGGTGAGAAAACCTGCAGTCACTCCATGCATTATCTTCTGAGGAGTGGATGAAGACAAAGTCTTGGATTTAAGAGGTGCCTTTGCCTGGCTTAGTCTATAAGACTACATGTTCCTTTGCATTTTGCTGATCCTGACTATTTTCTTTCATAACCTCACCTTCTTCCCTGCAAATGCTATTAAAAAGATCTAACACTGCCTCTTTAAACTTTTTCTACTGTGCTAATTTACTGTTTCCATACAGGATAGTTTCTGGGAAGAAGAATGTCAACAGGTTGATCAATCAATTTAAAAGAAAATGAATTGATTTGGGAGGGGGAGGGGTGACTTGAGTGTGACCTGAGTCTAAGTGTCTTGAAATCTGTTTATGGGTGTGCTGTGTTTTGCTCCATGTTTGTTTTTGCGTGTTTGGGTTATTTGGTTTATTTGGTTTTTGTCCGTACTGTCCCTTTCACGGGCTCTCTCTCATGCAGACATTTTAATGGTGATTTTTAAACAATTTTCTCTCTGTCCCCATATATTAAAGTGATCAATATTTGGCCCCAATCAGCCGATCACAAAGTTATATACAAGTGCAACTACAGATATTAACGGATGTTTTGACGTTGGAATGGTTTCAAAATTCCATGTGAGCTTGAACAAGAAGTAGTTTATTTTTAAAAAGAATATTAAAAATAAAACTGAAGAACAGTAGTGTGAAACCAAAAGCTCCCAAAATACATAACAAAATTCTATTTTTGATGTTGACCAACTAGTTTAAGAAACCAGAGCTACAAGGTGTTATACAAAGTGTTTAAACAGGACAGCATTTTACAGAAATAAATAAATAAACAAATACATGTTCCAGTATTACCGTTGCTGCATATGGAGCAGACACATGAACACAGACTTTTGTCCTTGGGTTACAACTGTCTCGACGTATGATGTTTTGAGATTGCGATGCTTACTCCCATAACTAATTTGGTTGTGTGCGGCAGAGGAGTACTTAGTATTTTTTTGTCATTTTTTCTGTTACTAAAATAGTGTACAAGTACAATATATTTATGCCCCTTTCCTTTTTCTGTGGCTTAGTTGCGTTTTTATGTACTAGATTAAGATTTTACAACTGTGTTAGGGTAGGTAAGTGATAGGGGTACACAGATGTCACGGTTCGGTACGTACCTCGGTTTTGGGGTCACGGTTCGGTACAGTTCACGATACAGCAAAGTTAAGCAACAAAAAGTTCTAAAGAATGAGGCTCGGTTTTCGTTTATTTTAAATAAACAGCAGTGTATTAACCAGTAAACACACACTCTTGCTTATATTTTCATCATGTGTAAGGCAGCAGAAGTATTACGCCAGTAGGTGGCACTATTGCACCACATCACGTTTATGATTTACTTGCGCTTTTTGGTCCCTCTGTGATTCCGTATTACTTCAATCATGTCTTCTCCGTCGTATCGTGTATTCTCTGAAAGACATCATGTACCGAACCGTGACCCATGTACCGTGACGGTTCGGTATGAATACATGTACCGGGTGAAGGGTGAAATTCAAGGTCTGGCAAATTTGCCATGCCCAATCAAAACAGCAGTACTGGGGCCTATACTGCCTACTGTCTACAATAAAATGATACAAATAACATGTGTGAAAATTAAAATATTTGTTGTTATAAATCAAATCAAATCAAAATATTTGTTGACATTACTTGATTACTATTCAGATTACTTGAGTAATTGCCATCCTGCAGGATTACTACATAACTGATATAAACAGTGCTATTTTGCAAAACTCAATTTCAGTCAAGTGTCCAATAATCTGAACACCTCATATAAATTCAAGTCCAGTTTCAAGTATTAAAACACACCTTTTGAGAGTTTGAACACAATTTATTTTAGGCTTAAATAATTAATTCAATCATCCAGTGTATGTTTTGTCATACGATGGTTATCAGACAGATTTATGAATGCCTGAAGGTGATCCCTCTAGAGTAGGCTCTAGTTAAGGAAATGTTTCACCAAACCCAAATAAAATGCCCCCCCACATCAGCCTTGAAACCTAGTAAAACACTGCTAGAATGATTACAAATGATAGGCTTACAGAAAGACCTTTACATCTTAGAGCCAATACACATAAGAACAGTTAAAAGTTTACAGCATGCCAGTCGACATTCGCTCAGTCTCTGCTGCTTCAGGCCTGTCTGTGACTGCATAGCATAGGAATCCTTCAGCTGCATGTAGGGACACAGTGAATCAGTATGAAGCGATATATGAATCATGTCCTTTCACTCCCTTTAAGTCTGACAGTGCAGTGGTGTGATTAGAAAACAATATTAGTGCTAAACATCAGGGCTATGAGTGTGCACACAGACAATGTTTTCCACTCCTCATTATGTGATTTAAAAAGAAAAAAAAAACCATGGTGAATCACATGCATCAAAATATTAACTCTCTGATGTAATCTTCAAACAGAACTACAGCCCATTCCACCAACATTATTAAGAATTGCGGTAGGTTTCAAAGAAATGTAGTCTGCTGTAAAATCGAGCAAGCCTATTCTTATGTAAAAACATTTTTTTCCTGTGAAGAATTACACAAATACATGTGGAATTACACCCACACCTTCCCTTAATGTTGAAATCAGCATTTAATTTTATGTCATTCATTTTATTTCTTTTTAACACACTTTGCAAATCTTCGTTGCCACTGTATTCACAATTTTGTGAGCTAGTTATCTTTAGAATTTATACAGTTTTAATTTATATACAAGATCTCCAAAAACAGCATTATACAGCCCAATGCTATGGGTCCAAGAAGAAAAAAAAAGTAAGGCGAGTGGAGAAGGTGATTAAAAAATGTGTTGCTAGGTTTCTGTCAGTCTGTGATGCTCTTTTTTTTTTTATGCCTTCTTTGGTCACGGAATTGCTTGGGTGCCACAGTTTTGATTCATCTGTGGCAGTCCTCCCACGTTCGGTGCAGCATTGCATTGATGGCAGTCTTGCTGCACGGGTTGAATGTCCTGTGCCACTGACAGAAAGAATGAGTTTTTGTCATGCTCATGCGAAATCAAAAAAGTCCTCTTCCTGAAAACCATGCATTTACGTGAAAGCTGCACACGTTTCCCCCGTCCACGCGTCTTCTGCCGTTGTGTTTCCAGTGATCTCATTCCCAGGAAAACAATTATGAAACAAGTGCAGATCTGAGGGCAAGAAACAGACATGATCTGAGGTTGCCAGAGTCTAATAGTGAAACATACAGCATCCAGAAAATGAAATTTTAACAGAACATGACACCTCAGTGAATAAATACAATATTACATATTTCAGTATTTAGTAGGTCCATGTCTTTCTCTTCATTACAGACTCCATTCTTTTTGCTCATTTGCAGTTTTACAGAGAATCTACAGGGATATTCATCGTACTTTTTTTTAACAACTCCTGAGTTCAGTATTAAAAGCTGGTTGCGTTTCTCCTGATCAGAGTAATTACAAATGTACATTTATCAGTCTGTAAAACCTTCCTCCATTTCTGGTAAATATTTTTTGTCTCTTTTCTCAGAAACAGCTGCAGTTAGTTGGGTTTAAAATGGAAGGATGGACATGTTAAAGCAGCAGTAAGGGGCACAAGAGTAAAGTATGGACAAACCGTGTGTGGTAGATGGTTATTATACTTAATGTTGCAGGCATTGTATAATTTTCTGTTATAAGTAAGTGTCCAGCTTTTGTCTGACACTGAAAAACGGGCAACTTTGATACTTTACATCTGTCTTTTTTATATGACTGAACATGTTACTTGGTTTTTAAATGTTTCCTTTAAATCGGTTGTTCTCAGCCCATTTTCTGGAATAGTTCTGCTCTATATGCTGTAGTGTTTTAACACACCTACTACAGCTCAGGAAGTAATTGATAATTATTTGATTAGCTGGGGCAGAGCAAACACCCTCCAGGGCAAGGTACTATATCTGGGTTGGGCTCCAAAGTATTGAAGCTGTTTATAGTGTAAATACTGTTATTTGAAGCCCTTAGTATTAACTGTGTTCAAAAGGACATTCAAATATGCATGGTGAGAATTTGGAGGCCCATGGTGAAATTAGAAAACAATGGGGCAACCTGTATGGCTGTGTCTGCATGTTATCAGTGTGAGTGCATTTCAGTTGTCCCATGAAAGAAAGGAACTGTTGAAAAGCACATTTCTTTTGTGACTGTACTGCGTGTGTCATTTGTTGGTAATTGGCATCAGCTTTCACTAGTCATTCCCACAAGAGCATTATAGCCACTACAGCCAAATCATTTAACCATTGCTATATCCACTGTAAACCTACCCACTTGCATCTTAGAGCAGTGCAAAAATAGGTGTTTTGGTGTAAAGTCTAGGAAAACCCTCTTTTGACACTGCATTTTGAATGCATTTTGGGTTGGAGTTATGAGAGCCAATGTTTTGAAATGTTATTTTTGCCACTGGTTGGTGAATGTGGAAATAATGCGGAGAACTAAAGGTACTGATAGGAAGCTGAAGATCATGTTTGTACTTATCAACACCAGTGGGTGAATTTCTTTATCGTGGTGGTGGTGTTCTCAATGAAGGCATGTCACATTTGTATCAACAAAAACACAAACTTGTGAATTCTCTTGAACCACTGAGGCTTAGAGATGCCTTGCTGTGCTACAGAGTACACAATAAATAACTGCAAATATTAGTTTTAGGTCAGAATCCTTGTTAAACAGTTGCCAATTGCCCCACATGTAATCAATCAGGCAAGATATGTTTAAGATTTTGCCTCCTTAATTTAGAACTGGAACAAGGAGGCTAATATTGTCAATAGCCATCACAAATAAATCCTTCCCTAAAATTTCCCATCCTCAAAAATCTTGCTCAGTGTTGGAGCTGGGTTCTGGGTGTTGTGATAGTGGGCGGCCACTAGAGGGCTCCTGGGTTTTTTATTTTGAGTTCTGTTTAGGGTTTGTATTAGTCTCTGCTGGGGCGGTGTTTTGGATTAGTGTTTCTGTTTTGTTATTGGTTGATGGGGGGTTGTGTTTGGATTTTAAGTTCTAGTTAGGTGGACCCTGGTTCTTGGTCCACCATTGCCCTGGTTCTGAATAGTCATATCTTCTGTTTGGTTCTTTATTTCTGACCCTCAAGTCAATTGTTTGTTTTTGTTGGTTTTTGAAAAATAAAATAAAAACAAAATGCAGCACTTTGACTATGAGTCTTGCATGTGTACCTGTAAAGGGAACAACTCGTGACACTCAGAACCTTATTAAGGCATATACATGTGATTTAGGACTTCTGTGATCTAGAATACATGCTGTGATTATTGGATCCATTTAGAGTGAATCAGAGAAGTGTCAGAGAAATATTTCTAGGCTTCTAACAATGTAAGCAAAATATAGACACCAAACATGTACTGGTCAATCAACCACATCTTCAGTGAGTGGAAAATCAAGTAAATGATATTTTTTTCCCTTAACATACAATGCTGAACATGCAGCTGTTACGATTGACCCTTTTTCTCCCTTTGTCTTCCTTCTTTCTTCTTTCCCTTCTCTCCATCTGCAACCCGCACCTGAGAAACAGAGAGAATACGGTAAGATGGTAAACTGCTCGAATCTTCATGTCACTTTGCAAATCACTCCATTCGTGGTGATCCATGAAGCATCCTGCAAAAAATAGGACACTTTGCAACTGTGCCCTACAGTACAACCTCGGAAACAACATCAAAACAAGCTCATTCACTCCATTAATCACTCCATGAATCACTTAAGCACACATAAGACAAATCAAACTCTGAGTCAGATGACTAAGTACTGCATTCAATGCAATGCCAACAGATGGCCACAAAAATGAAAACACTCTTCAGCACCAAGTACACACCCGCATCATGTCAGTGGCTCACACAAGCACTTTCAACCCAAGCAGAAGTCAAAAAGTCTGAACTGCACACATTGCCGACCTCAGGGTGCTCCCTAACGGGCCCCTCTTCTTCCTCAGCCCTAGGGGCCTGCCTGCAACGCCTGCCTCTCTTCCTCCTGCCCCTCTCCTCTGTTCCAGCCACACGTCGCACCACTTTCCGGATGACCTGAGAGAGGGGGCAAATATCATGCAACACACCACACACTGATATAAATGAGGATGATTAGATACAGGCCTGATGCCATTCCCTCTCTATCCTGTAAGGGAGTCAACTCTTCAATCTGCATTCATGGGTATAATGTGGATTTCCAACCTAAAAATACAATTTAGACTCTTTATTGATGTAGCCTTATGTCTTCCATTTAGATTTTGATTCATTTTGATGTGGATATGTCAAAAGTTAAATGCTAAACCAGGATGCTGTTTAATCATTGATCTGGCTAATAATGTAGCTTAAGGAGGAGTCACTGTTTTATCAAAGCTAAGGGTGGGGTATTATTTATCTAGGCAAAGCCAAGGGAGGGGTCATTGACAGCTAAAAAAGTCCCTTCCATCAATAATCCACAAAACGTTTCATCCACAAAACGCAGAAAAATGGCTCGTGCTAAATTAGTTGGCTGAAATTTGCAATTTATTACCATCAGATGTGCTAAGCCAAGTAATAACCATTCTAGCAGGTTCCCTGCTGGGTGCTGTGTCAGGCAAGTAGATATGCCATCTTTTATTGACTGGTTGAATATTGGGTGGGCCACTTATTTTTTTCCCTACGTAAAATGGCTTTGCCCCAAAGCATATAATTTATAGCTGCTGGGATATAAGGGCAAATTTTCTAATTATTATGCTCTGAAAATTATTGACCTACCCCTTTTAAAACATTGGGCCATTTATGAACATTTTGCATTCCTTTATTTATTGGGCTATAACAGTTTAATTCCATAATCTAGCCAAGGCTACTTATTTATATAATTATTTGATGTGAAACTAACAAGTAAAATCTTATTATTATTTTTACAAGCAAATTCTAGTTTTTGTCTAGAGAAATGATACTTCTTTTCTACAAGACAATGTTTTTCAGTAGAGATTTAACTTTAGAAATATGTGGGGTAAAGGTCCATAGCCACTGATATATAATTTTTTAAATCAAATTGGAACATTCTATAGCTTGTTGCAATATGAAAATATATTTCCAGACCAAATTTGAATTTGACCTTCCTTTGGTATCATTATTACAGCTGAAGAAGTTGATCACATAACCTCTAGAATGCAGTCAAACACTGCCCCCCAACAGTTACAAACATGACACAACACCATTATTAAAAAGAATCATATTTGCGCCTAAAGAAATAATATGGATGTTTAATTAAATTTTAGCAGTGTGTTTTTTGTGGGAAACCTTTTTTGCACACACGATTATTATGGAATAATTTACTGCACAAACATGGGACTTGATCATATAGGGTAAGTCTTTTCAATTTCAGTCATATGTGTATGCAAGTTACATAACTTGCATGCATGTTCTTTCTGTCGCAAGATATCCCGTGCAGCCAATGCAACACCCAACCCACCCACCAGTGTTAGACAAGATACTAAAAATAATTTTGAGAATAGCCCATGGGCCATATGTTTGACATATAGATATAGATTGCTAGTTCAATCCCCGTTGGTGGCCCCTTAGTCACGCATGAACACGGTGTGAAATTCTTTCATTCTGCTTTTAACCCATTCACCAAATGAATGAGGGACGCCTGGAGTGTGGGGACAGTATCTTTTTTTGAATGGTACCTCAGAGGTGCCTCTAGCAGCAGAACTGGTGGTTAGTGTTAAATCTGTCCATTATGTTCGCAGCAGTCTAAAAAGATGCAGTTCATGTGATTTGGTGGGTGGACAATATTAATGTGCATCACTGTAAACTTAGCTAACATTCATTTAGCATCATTGTAGAGGTGTTCTTTTCTCATTTATGGTATTTTGCATTTATAGCCCAAACTGAAGGCCCAGCTGTAATATTCATTTACTGGAAACAGCTTAACATCTTTTGTCTGCTGCACTGCAGTTTTAATAATACTTAAACAAAGTCTGCAAGCCTATGTTACCAGCAGCTGATTGGGAGAGGGGGTTGCAACCCATGCAGAAATTACTTTTGCTCCCTTGCCCAGGTAATCCTGCTACTGGGCCTGGTTGTATGGATAGATGGATGAATGGATTGTTTTATATGCGAGGATGGGAAAAGGCATTTTGTTTTTAGAAGAGGTGTGCAGTTACTTTTCTGGTGACAATATTTCCTTCTTCATCAGTGAATTGCTCCTCTGTCACTGACTCGCCAGGAATGTTTTTGGCTTGATCACCCTATAGAGGGAGATATAGAGGGGGCTTATTCTTTTGAGTAAGCACACATAAGCACGCACAGCCACACTCTCACACATCTTGTGAAGGTCACAAACAGCCCATATGAAGCACCACGCCAGTTTAATCTGCTGGAATTTCCACAGGTAATTTCCACCACTGGTTTGTTGCTGAAATCCATTAAGGCTTATCAATAGATTGTCATGTGAAATGACAAAATGAATAATGGAAACGAGATGAAAAAGGCAGTGATGAAAAATCCTGTGTTTCACAAGTTAGTCATAAAAACCAACTGAGCTTTGAGCTAGAATTGGCCAGACACATGCGACATGTTGAAATGCAATCGGCAATCAAGCTCCAGAAGCAGAAAAAGATGTAACTAAGAAAGGACTCTATCAGGCAGAGAAATAGGCCACTCAGTAGAATTTTTCACTTGCAGCAAGTCAGATGTACTATGACAAGTACAATACTCATCAAAAAGGTAATAAGGAATAATGAAAAGGACATAAAGAGAAAAAGCAAGACAGGTGTTATATACCTGTGTGGTGTGGTAACAGTGAAGTGATCACACCATGCCCACACATATAGGCACACGCGCACACACACGCACACACACACACTGCAGCACTAGTACCACTAGATACCTTCAGAATCACCCTTCGCCGATATACCCTGGTAGTGACTGTGTGTTCCTCATCAGAGCTGGAGTTGATGTCTTTATGCACTCCCTGCTGAAGGCAGTTTAATACATTTCAGCAGCCCTAGAACTGTTACTCCTCACGTTCATTAACACTAAAGTGAACGTTCAGTCAAGTTTATGTATTTGAGCAGCCAATATATACTGTCTAAAGCAGGGGTCACCAACATGGTGGCCCCAAGGACCACATACGTAGCCCGCGGAACTGTTCAAAAAATAGCACAACTCACCAGGAAGCAGCGTCTAACATTTAATTTGATCCTGTTGCTATTATTCTCTAAACACATTTATATAGATTTTAAAATGACAATATCTAAATAAAAGCATTTAAAACATGTTATTATGCGTGAAGTTTAGATGAGTTTAGATAAACTCTGTTCTAGTGTATCAAACTGGTAGCCCTTCGTATGGCTCAGTACCTGTGAAGTAGCTCTCATTTTCAAAAAGGTTTGTGACCCCTGGTCTAAAGTCTCTGAAAATGGCTTCTTAATGGGAGATTTTAGGCACCAGTTAGCATTTCACATTTTATTCATCACACATTTGAAACTATGAGTACTATGATATTTGTTCAGTATTTTAAAAAACAATGTTCTTAAGTAATGATCATGCTCAGAAAAGCTTACAGTGATGTAACTTAACAATAAATACTGGTCTATCGCCCATCCTTAGTGTCTTGCCTTATAAGCTTCACTTAAATTATACCAGGGATCTTTAGATTTTTGACCAAGCTATCCCTTTAAATTAGTAACGGTGATCATTCTTGTGCAATGAGTGCAATAGTTAACAAAAGTTGAACAAACTGCAAATAACAATTTATATCTAAATCTTCTAATGGGCTCTTGAAGTAAAAAAAAAACCAAAAAACCTGGGCTTTAGACTCTGCTGTGCCCTCCTCCTTTGTGCTCGTTCCAGCTGTGCTGTCCTCTGTGGCCTCTCTGGTCATGTCCTCCTTCCTAGAATCCTTCTTGACTTTGCCCTTGAACTTGCTGGATGGTTCCTGGGCCTCAGGCAGTGAGCAAGCTTGGGCTTGGTGTTCAGGATGTTCCCCGTTCTTCTTCTCAGATTGCAGAGCAGATGAGGACGTAGGCTTTTGGCTAAGGAGATATTAGAGTATGAGTCATGATACTGCTCATCTGATCCTTCTATACAGAGTCAGTTGTTTATAAATATCAGGAGGTCTCACCTGCTAGCTTTCTGTACAGGCTTTTCTGTACTTGCTTTATCCATGTTAGCGCTTGTTAGAACAGCCTCACTTTGCAAACCTGCAATTGAAGACATCTCTTTTTCTGCTTGTTCGACTTGAGGGAGAATCTCTTGCATTCTTTTCTCTGTTATCTCCACATCCTCTGAGCCGTCCTCCAACTTAATGCTCTCCAACTGAGACTTGAACTTTTCCTGAGTAATCTCCTCTTCTCCTTCTTCAAAACCAGACCTGCTGTCTCCTAGGCCAGTTACTGCTGAGTGGACAAACACTTCTGAATCTTTGGAGGCTTCCTCGCTGTCCTGGGCTTCCAAATAGGCAACTGACTCACTGACTGCCATGTCATCTTCAACTGAGCCTTCCTCTCGACTGCAGGATTCTCTGCCTCCCAGGGACGTATCCTCAGACATGACAGTAGGGGGTTCTGCATTAGAGGAGGCTACGTCCATGGAGGTGGTGGGCAAGCACAATTCGTTGGGCCTAATGGGGGTTCTAGTGGGTGAGATTACACTAGCCTCCTCGCTAAAGAAATCATCGTGCCTTAGAGGGGTGGGAGGCTCATAGTTCAACTCTGAGGGACTCTGCATCTCGAGATCGATGTTGTAACCTGAGTGACACAACACAGTGGGACTGAGGTGGGTGTTACAGCATGACAGCAAAATGCCACTTTTGGAAAGATGGAAGGGTAGGCACAAGTGACAACAGGAAGATGTAGGAATAATGGAAGAGGGATAATATTGTTGAAAGGAATGTGTAAACCTTTTAAGTGGCTTTCTTCACTCTCGCAACTACATTAATTGCACATTAATGTCATAGAAGTTCATAGAAGTGTTAAGATGAATAACTGAATATTAAGCCTGCTGTTAAGGGGTTGAAAAAAGTATATACAGTAAACCCCCAGTTTTACGTGGATCGGGACTCGCGGATCCAGTCACACGCGTTTTTCTTTTTTTTAGAACAAAACTGATAGTTTTACGCGGAAATACTCAAAACAACGCGGAACCTGCAAATATTGTCCTCTTTTTTAATTTTTTCGTGCCAATATGTTTTTTTAACTCATTTTAGTTCTTCTGGCTCCCCGTGCATGGCCGTAGGGCTCTCTCTTATTCTCTCTTACTCTCTGTCTCTCTCTCTCTCTCTGTCGCTCTGTCTTACTCCCTCTCTCTCTCTCTGTATCTCTCTCTCTCTCGAGCGCGCTCTCTCTATATCTGTCTCTGTATCTCTCTTTTGCGCTCTCTCTCTCGTTCGTGACTTTTCCAGAGCGTGCGCCTCTCTCTCTCCCTCT
>JBBPDC010000109.1:21464653-21477331 GCA_037974485.1 Hemigrammopetersius urotaenia
TCGTGACTTTTCCAGAGCGTGCCCCTCTCTCTCTCCCTCTCTCTGTATCTCTGTCTCGTTCATGACTTTTCCGGTGTGCACGTCTCTCTCTCTCTCTCTCTCTCTATCTCTCTCTCTCTCGCGTGCGGGCTCTCTCTCCAGCTCTGTCTCGTTCGTGACTTTTCCGGAGCGCGCGTCCTCTCTCCTTCTCTCTCTCTCTCTCCGTCTCGCTCTCTCTCTCGTTCATGACTTTTCCAGAGTGCGCTTCTCTCTCTCTCTCTGTATCTCTCTCTCGCTCTCTCTGTATCTCTCTCTTGCATGCGCTCTATCTTTGTCTGTCTCTCTCTCGTTCGTGACTTTTCCGGAGTGCGTGTCCTCTCTCTCTCTCTCTCTCTCTCTCTCCATCTCTCTTGCTGTCTTGTTCTGGAGAGCATGGATCATCTCTCTCGCGCGCTCTCTTTCTCTCTCTCTCTTTCTCTCTCTCTCTCTCTGTCTCTCTCTCGTTCGTGACTTTTCCATATTTAAACCTCGGGTTTATCTTTACATTTTCGTTAAGGGTAACGTATAAAACTGTTTAAAATGAAATTAAAGTGATCTGGGGGCATATTTAGGGTTTACACTATTAAAATAGGCATTTTAAGGCATTTTTTTGACCAAAACACAGAAACACGGTTTTTCATTATATGCGGGTGCTCGTGTAACATATATATACATTTATATTTTTCAATACACACGTCATTGATTTTGGCAAAGCCAAGGGAGGTGTCATGGTTGCTTGACTTTGCCAAAATTAATGACATCCCCAAATATAAATATGTGTTTTATGCTGTTGCTTTAATTCCTACTTGTGGGACTAATAAAAGTTTATCTTAGTTTATGGAATGGCAATAAAATAGCAAATAGTTCTAATAAATTTAACCCTGCTGACATTTTCTTAGTGGTACACTATACATTAAAATAGATTGACCTAACATGTAAAACTTCAAATGTAAAGTTCTGGAACAGAAGGGTCCTGATATATTTGAAGGGAAAAATATAAAAAGAAGTTAACACACAGAAACCCATTACTGGCACCCTAAGGAATGGATAACACAGACACAGATAAGAAATTAGGGACAATCAAGGATGCTAGAGTGCTGAGAGTGGAGAGAGAAAAAAGAAAGATGACTTATGAAGATGATGATATTAGATTAAATTCATGATGCAATGTAAGCAATGTTGTGAGCTGAGTTAGAGTGAGCTGTAGCTGTAGTTAGCATTATTAGTGCAGCTACAGGCAGTAGATAGTGGGCAAGAGAGGAGGCAGAAGCTATGCCCTAAAAGCTAATTCACAGCTCATTGCTAGCAGTAAGATGGTACAGGCATTGCTGTGAGCGAGCCCTTTAGGCTGGGAAGAGCAGCAGGTCTGGTTTTGCAGAAAGAAGTGCTCTAGCAGGAAAGTCCAGAGGCTGGGACACTACAGAAATATGCATTTCTACAGGCATCAACAAAGCAGACATTCCATTTTGCCATGCTATAAGAACAGCCGAGTGATCATAAATGTACAATAGTACAGTTGTTGTTGTTGAAAAAAGAGAAAAAGAAACCCAAAGCCCAAAGCAACCATGCTGCATAGAAGTATTATTACCATTATTATGTTTTCATGTATGTTTACTTTCAAAATGAATGTGTAGTGCCTCAGAATGCAGGCGCTACCAGTTTTGCAGTCATATTTTGCACATTTTGGAGTTTTGTAAATACATATAAACATAATGTTTACATTAATAAAGCATGAACCAAATCTTAAGCCCATCTTACAACAAATGATATATACATTCTAAGTACAGCCAGCTGGAGAGAGTCTATTGGATGTGGTGAATAGTTAGACCTACTGTTTTCCTTACACAGGGATGGGATTAAGTTTTGATTGACAAATGTTTATAATATTCAAAGATGCATGCCTAATTTCTTTAAAAACATGTACAAGCGATACAGTTAAACACACAATAGAATCACACTGCCCATCACTGGTTAAAATCATACCAGGATGAATAAGGGGCAGCCTTAAGAATTGGACAATTGAATACTGTCAGTAGTTTGGGAATGAATTTAGAGCTCAAATGAGATTGGAATTTTGATTTGAATTTAGAGCAGTAAGTGTTTAGCCTTTATGATTTTCTAAATCTAAAAAGGTTGAAGAAAGAAATAAAAGCATAAATAGAGGTCAGCTAGATGGGGCTAAACTTTACCATCAGTCTGATCCTGGAAAACTGCGTTATCATCTGCAAAACACCTTGTGCCTGAAATGTTACCATAGTCAAAAATTGGCCCTTCCAGCAATGTCACAATATCCATCCGATTGATCTTTGTCAGCGCTGCAGATAAGGCATCCGCTAAAACAGGAGAGAAGAACACAGAGGGTTGCAATTCATACTGGATCCACAGTTTGGTCAATAGTGGCATAAAAAGATCTTTGGTACAATAGCCTGGTCAGCATTTAACCAAAGACTGTAACACGCCTTAATAAACAATATCAAAGATAACAAAGAAATAGGGTCAACATAAAGAAATAGGGTCACTTACTTGTGGCATTTTTACCATCTCTGCTAACCCATTTCTTTAATAGCATGAAACTCTGAGTTGTCAAAGAGTTGGGGTTCTCCACGCGGATGTGATTTATCTCATCAACTGAGAAATCCATTTCCCTGGCCAGCTCTGTAACACATTATAAATAGATTAGCAGTCTCTGTCTTCCGCAAAAAATGTATGTTATACTGCACTGCAGGCAAGCCGGGAGACTGCAGATGGCACTCCCCACTGTTCACAGACAGGGCTATGCTAAGCATACTATACTAAAAAACCTTCCATTTCTATACAAAACAAAGATGTAATACAGTGAAAAGCGTTCTCACATGTTCAATATTGTACAATTGTATAGACATTTGAGTTTGCAACTCATCTAAAGAGGAGATTTGTCCTCTAGGGGGTGACATTGCTTAGAATTCATTCTCTTACCAGTCCAGCTCAGGCCAAGATGATCAGCCACTATGGCCATACGCAAGTCTGTCCTCTCACAAGGACTTTGAGGGCCTGTAAGTGGAAAATTGTATATTTCAAATTCCCAGAAGTTCCCAAAAGAGTAAACTTTTAAATGTAATAAATATGAAAGATTTTTACCCTTTTCTGGTCAAACTTACAAAACATTCAACATACAAAATAGTCACTAGCAATTAGAAAACTTTCATTAGAATTAGAAAACTGTGGCAGTTGTCACTGGGTACTATGATGGCTGGTGACCAACTGTTGCAATGCACAAATGTTTATGTGTCTCCTCTAACTCCTTTTTGTTTGAAAAATGAGCTTTGGTTTATGGGCCCATGTGTCTTTTGTTTTCTTGAATAAATAAAAGCAGTTAAATGGAAGTCTGCAAACGTGCTTGCAATCACTTGGGAGTAATGTGGAGACATGACAGGAGCATTTTTTTTATAAAAGAATTAAAGGTTTAAACAATAGAGGTGTTGACCAGAAAAGAGCATAAATTGTTCAAAAGGCAGTAGGTTTACTAATTTGTCAGAGGTGTTAAGGTTAGAGTTGTGAAAAATGCATCCTACCAATCTATCAGGTAATCCTTTTCACAGAAAAAACCCCACAAGAGACAGAACAAGAACAGAATCCACAATAAATTAATGATAAAAAAAAATCATGCAGACACCCTTTCGTGTTTTGCTAAGACTGCAAAAAGTTTTACAATCTACTACAGACTCCTTAGCACTCCATACAGGTGAGGAACCAGTCACATGTCCAGCACCCTGCTAATACTAGCATGCTACAGGTAAGCTGACTACTTCAAATGGAGCGATAATCAAAAATTGGACTCAAAAACGCGTACACAAATAGGAAAATGAAAGAATGATAGAAATGACAACTACAGTAAGGTCACACCACAGACAATCACAACGGTTCATGCAACTAAGACCATTCAAGTGGAAAATTTTTACAAACTAGGCTCGATTTCCACGCTGGGGGCCACTTGAGGCCCAGCACCCTGACTGCCTTCACTTCCACCAGTCCTTTTACTTCTCCTCCTCTTCCTGTCTCTGTCGGCCTGCTCAACCTCTGCTCTCACGTCTCTAGCAGACCTGGATGTACTGGAGGGCTGGGATGCTTCTGACAAAGATGTGTTCCTGGATGTGCTGCTTTCTTCATCTTTATCATATGCCTGTATCTTTTTCTCTTCATTGGAAAGGCGGTCCACAAGCTTTACTGTTTCACTAGTCCTTGATTTAATTCTCTTGCCAACATTCTGCAACCTAGTCTCCTGCCTAGTCTTGGGCCCTGGTATACCAGAAGAACCCTTTCCAGCACTTTGTAAATGTTCCTGTCTAGACTTACTCCCTGATGTAATGCAAGAACTCATCTTTAATGTACCTTGGACAAGTAATTTAGGTGCTTTCGGCTGTGCTCTACTTTTGCTGTTTTTGCTTTTACCCATCAATGAAGAACCTAGAGGAACTTTCTTAACTCCCAACACTGGGATTTTAGATTTAGGCCTCATATTTGGAAATGGATCTAATCTTTTACTGGCTAAAAGTTCAGTTTCTTTGTTTGGTCTCTGTAAACCTTGTACTGAAAGTTGGACTTTTACTGGCAATCTAGACTTTGTCTTAACATTCTTACAGAGAAAAACTACATCCGCTTGGTTTCCAGTCTCTTTAACACAATCTGAGTCTATCTTAAGTGAATCTCTGGGACTGTTTACATGCTCAGAGGTGTTGTGCCTAGGGTTTAAGTGCTGATTCTGTTCTAGAGTACTGTACTGCATACAGTTAGAGCCAAAACCGGGGCCCTCCAAGTTATTATTATTATTGCAGTTTTCTGTCTTTCTTTTCTGCTCTGCCTTTGATGAGTGTGTCCTTTTACTGCATTGACTTTCTGTACTTGACTCTGGTCTCATTTCTTGTGAAAATTCTGATCTATTAGGTTTAGAACTATGCCGGTCCACACACACCAAATCCCTTTCCTCAACAAAGGCAGATTTGACTGCTATCTTAAAAGAGGAACACAAATTAGAACTGACTTCTGAGTATGAGGGTGGCTCCATGATGTTGTTGTGAGATGCAGTGTCCGAGCGGTCAGTGCAGATCTGAATGATATTGTATGATATTACTGTGCTGTCATCCATTTTAACCTGTTCTTGATCTACTGTCTGTGGCTGTGAGGCGAGTACACCTGGTATTTTGACCCCTTCCCTTTTATCCCCTGATCTCCCTCCATGTATATGCTCACCAATCTGAAAAAACTGCAGCCTCTCTTCAACAAAATCCCGCTTGCTCATGTCAATCGCACCACTGCGGGTCATCTCAAACATCTTCCCTTCGTGGAAGGGAAAAGGGTTAGGCTCACTAGTTGGCGTGCTTTCATCAGTTGGAGTTCTTGCAGGAGTTGTGTCGGGGGTAGTGGTTTGAGACTTGTCATCGATAGCTAGCCCAAAAGGCTTGGGCTCGTCATCTTTAATTCTAGCATCAACAACTTCATCATTTCCTCCTTTACTTGACCAAGGATCAAAGTCCAAGCCTTTCGTAGCAACAGTTTTGAATGGAGTATTAAACTCTTCCTCTAGCTTGTAACTAAAGTAAGTATCTGGCATTCCCTCTTGTTTAGATTTTTTTTCCTTTTCTCTGCTTTTTCCATTTTCAGCTGTTGTATCAAAAGAATCGTTTTTTGTTTTTACTTTGTTGTACTCCTCAGTTGGCGACTCCTCCTCGATGACTTCAAGTTTACTTTGGCTGAAAGAGCGATCACTAGGTCTGAGCATATTTTCTGATGCCCAAATATCCTTTCTGTTGTCACTGGAAAATCCGAAAGGTTTTACATCATTTACATCATTAAGTCCATCATCCTCATCCTGGAAGTCATATCCATCTAAAGAATCAATCTCCGTGGCATCAGTGTCATGGGAGAATTCTGCTGTTGTGGCTATTGAGCAGTCTGTTATAGACTGATCATTGCCATTCTGTTCGTAGTCATTATCTTCTACTTTGCCATTGCCATTTGTTCCAGGTTCTTTATGATTTCCATTCTTGTCATGTTTTTTGGGTTTTGTCTCTTTCTCATCTTGTTCCTGGTTTTCAAGCTTAAAGGTATATTTCTTTACAGGAATGGGTTGAAAGACAGATTCATCGTCACTTGAATCACTGTCATTAGCTCCTGGGAGCACAGGGGAAGGAGGCTGGACTCGAATTATGGGCTCAGCAAGAAGATGTTTATGCTCCTCCTGTAAATTCACCTCCATCATGTCAGCCTCAGCCTCTGAGGATGGAGAGGACCTTTTTTTATCTGGTTGTACTGAATCAGAATCCAAGGGAGGGGGAGGAGGAAACTCTATGTATGCGATTCGCTTGTCTTTAATCACTTGCCCTGTGTCTTGATTCCCATTGGTTGGCCCAGGAACTTTTACTTTTTCAGGTACAACTTCCTTGAATGAGCTTGCTTTACCTTGTTCTGACTCCTCTGATTCTTCTGAGACCTCAGCAATTGGGCTAGCAATGCCTGATATGAATGCCATGAAAGAGTCAGGAGTTCTAGAGGTAAGGTCATAACTGACTTCCTCACTGCTAGGGGTTTCTGGTGTCATTGGACTTTTTCCAGAACTATCAAGAAACGATATCTGTTCTAGTGTGTCATCATCTGGGCTGCCCTGGGGGGATGTTTGCTGTCTCTGTTTGACCGTGTAAATTGTTCGGCTCTCTGAACTGACAGTTTTTTTCACAGATCCATTTTGTCCACCTATGGACTCCTTCTCACCTTGTTTTCCTACTTGTACACTTACGTAAACTGGTAATGTTTTCAGTCCCTTGAAACTTTCTCTGGTAGTGACCACAGATACTTTTTCTGTTAGATTTGTGTCACAGAGATTAAAGGAGCTTGAATCTTTCAAAGTACTACTCTCTGAAGAATCCCGAGCCTTCTTTGTTAAAGCCTCTGGCCTAGAGAGTTCTGAACGACCCTGAACTCTTGTTTTAGCTAGAGTAGGTATATGAGATGAGCCCTTTTCTGTGCCTTGTTTAACTTGCTTTGCTTGATCAGAGCTTGGCACACCAGATGATGTCCTCACAGGAATTTGTGACTCTGTCTTTTTTTTTAGATCTTTCATCTGTGATTCATTATCGTTTCTAATTGTTATAGCTGATCCAATCTCCTTTATATGTGGTTCAGTTTTTAAATGTTGCCCTTTTATGTCAGAACTAATAGTAATATCTTTTAAGGGGTCATGGATTTGTTTCTTACCATTTGGTCTAATTTCTTTGGCTGTATTAAATGTTTCCTTTGTGCGAGTTTCTGATTCTGTGCCTTGCGTCTGTTTTTTAGATGTGCTAGCTGGAGTATTTGTTATTTCTGACACTTTTTCATTCGGGTCTTTTGAGGATGCAACTCCAAATTTACTACTATATAAACTTTGTCCAGTGGTTACCTTACTTCTCTCACTCTCTGCCATCTTTTTCAGAGATTTTCCTTCCTCTGTGGAATCAGGTTTGGATGTTTTTGATCCAGCAAAAAGTTGATATACAGGTAACTTACTTTCCTGATGTTTTTTAACAGGTGTCTTAGATTGTGTAATTGGCATGCTTTTGTCCTGCCTTTGGACCTCTGCTTCAAATTTTAGCCGGACAGAACTCACTTTGGAAGTCTTCGACTGAACTGTGTTAGAAGCTTCACCCTGCTTTGCTGGCTGAAAAGCATTTTCCAATTTGCATTTCTCTTCATTTACGCGTGTTTGAACATACTTCTCTGGGCTACTTGGCAAACTAGTACTTTTTCTTTCATTCATACTGCCAAACATTTTCTGCCTTCCTTTACCCCACTCCTCATAGCTCTTTTCAAGCTTTTGATTTGTTTTTTCAGGACTGCTGCTCACTGAGCATGGACCTGACCGTGTTTCCCTTGAGTTTCTCATAGGGGACTTTTTCTCAGGGGACTGAAGTTCATCATTTAGCTTTTCTGTTTTATCTCGGAAAAACTGTGAAACTTCACTAAGTTTCTCTTCTGCCTCTTTAACAGTGCGATCAACACGGTCTTCATAAATAAGTTTCTCCCTATTTCTGTCTTGTCTATCTTGGCTGAAACGCATCCACACTGCATGTTTGGGACTGCCAGGTTCTGTGGTGTAGTGTAACACTGTCAGTTTATCGTACTGATCATCTTTATGTGGGAATTTACCTGATTTGTCTGACTTGAAAACGTGCTCTTTCTTGGGGTCAGGTACCTTTTCTCCATAAAGACCTTCAGGTCCTCCCACTTCAGGGGTAATGCCATGTCCCTGGTTTGTCACTGAGTCCTCAGTATCAGAATGTGATATGTCTAGTTTTTCAGAAAGGAGCATTTTCTCTGCAAATCTATAGGACTCCCCCCTTAGCTCAGATAATTCATCATCATGATACTCAATGGAGTGCTGCGTCAGGAGTTTAAAAGCTTTATATGAGTCATCAGCAATAAGCTGAGCTGAACTGGGTCGACTGTCCTCCTCTTGAGACACAGGTGTATTGACTCTGGAGGTTTCCAATAATGAGGGCAGTGGTTCCTCAGTAAGCTCTTCTTCGTCTTGCAGAGCCTCATAATCACTCTCTACCCTATCTGGAAGTTCCTTTAGACCACTCCCTTTGCATCCATAATCTGGATGTTTCTTTGTCTCTCTAATTATTACTTCTGTTGGATCTGTCGTATTACCTTTTTCTATGTGAACCTCAATTATTCTTTCAACTTTGGGTTTTGTGTCCTTTTCAAGGAACCGTGGGGTTAATTCGTCCCCTTTGATAGAATCCTGACCAGCCTTGTGTTCAAATAAGCCAGCCAGTTCTTTGGAAGGGTCTCTGCCTGACTGGAAAGCTTTCATTATGTCTCGAACTGACATTGTTTCTTCAATCCTCTCAGAACCTGCCTCTTTAAGCTGAGGTTTGTGATACACCATCCTAGTTGTAGTAGTTATGTGGGTTTCCTCTTTCAGACGCATGCTTTTGCTCACTAGAGAATCCTCTTCAGAGGTGACTTTCATCTGGAAAGCTTTTACTTTATCCTTTATTGAGCCAGCTGTTGGCTCAGGTTCAATGCAAGCTGGTGACTTCAAGGCCACTGCTTCTTCCATCAGGGGCTCACAGAGCTCCTCAGGGTGTTCATAACTTCTAATGACATGTACAACCTCTGTCCTGGTCTCGGTTATAACTGGGGGAATAGGCACATCGGTAAAAAGCGGTTTGGGCCCTGTGCTCTCCGCACTTTGAGGAGCTGAGGGTGTCTTTTCACTTCTGGTTTCAAAACCACTGTCTGAGAGGGGGCTTTTATCTTGATCATGGGAAAACTCATCAGGAGATTCCAAAATGGCATCTGTACCACTATACGAATCAGTTAATTTGCATAAATCTTTCTCTGAAGGAGAGAAGCGCATTCCTGGAGGTGGCATTTTGAGCTTATGCTCTGGTTTCGGGATGCGCTTCAGTTTTTCCTCTCCTTCTTTCATTTCATCATATTTGCTTTTTACACCAGCAATTTTTGAAAGTGAGCTAGCACCAATATCATTCATTAAGTAGTCAACAACTTTGGCTAAATTGAGATCTTTGTCTTGCACTGACTGTGGTCTAACTGGGAGGGTGGATTCAAATGTAGGAAGAGATCTCAGGACACTTTGTTGAGCCTCTTCTATTTCATCTTTAGAGAACTCCTCCCATTCATCTTCAGAAGCCTTGTCCTTGGTGGAGACTTTGGTCTCATTCAGAACATCCTTGGTGAGAATTTCGCTAACTTTCACAAGGTCTTCTTTTACTTTTTCAACAAGACTGAATGGTTCCTCGTCGTCCATTTTAGATTCTTTGGAAGATTGATAAGTTTTAGTTTCAGGAGTGAAATCAGTTTGCAGTATGGCAGTCATTCTAATCAAATCCTCTTTCATGTCTGCTACATCTCTTAAAATCTCTTGACTGGATGACAGCTGTGAGGCAGTGGCTGCTTTTAATGCTGCTGTGGGGATGAAGAGTGGTGATTTCGCGGGTTTAGATCTGGGAGTAGAAGACTGTATTTGAGTTTGTGTCGAAGGTGTAATTGTTACTTTGTCTGGTACATTGTTTTCCTGGGACTCAGAGAGAACATTCACCAAGGAGAACACAGGAACAGTCATTGAACTAGTTGATATAGGTGTGCTGGAGGAAGCTGGGGATCTAAGAGAGGCATAAACTGAACTTGATACATATGATCTCAATGGAGATGACAAAGATCTCAGTGTATCATAACCTGACATAGAGAAGGCATTGATAGTTCTTTCAGCCTCACTAAAGGCTGTGCTTGCACTGGATGTAGATGCTTGTGTTGTAGCTTGTATCCTCTCCTGCAAACTGCAGGCTCCTCCAGAGAACAGGTGGGATGAAGAGGTAGATGGGTATTTGATTGGTGAAATGGATCCATTAAGTAATGCTGTTTCAGGTGAAGCACCAGGAGGCTTTGCTGATGAAGAGAATGAACTGTTAGCTGATAGAACTGTAGCTCCATCTGCAGTAGTTTTGACAGTCGACAGACCTGAAATGGTTCTAATGGGGGATGCTACTGCAGACGTTGAGGAGGCAAAGGTTGATTTGAACAAATGTGAAGTGTACAAATTTCCAGTGGATTTTGGAGATTCAGGTTGGGTTACTGTGGTGAAGGTTCTTTCAAGTATGGATCCAGGTGATGAGATAGGTCTTGAAGACAGTGAAGCTGCAAGTCCCTTGATTGTCACAGGCTCTGTGTTGGCTTTAAGAGATGAAGACATAACACCAGTAGAAACTGGAATAGGGTATTGAGCATGCTGAAGAACAGTCTTTATAGGGGATGAAATAGATCTATATGTTCGAATGGGTGATGCTTTGTCGCTAACAGACTTAACAGGAGATGCATTTGTGGTTTCCAGGGTTGACTTGAGTGGAGAAGCTGAGGATATTGACCAGACTGACTTTAATGGCGAAGCAGATGGCGTGTTGGAAGGTGAGCTTGAGAGGGAACCCAGTCCACATTTTGTTTGCCCAGGGATGGTAATAGGAGCAGTCGACCATGCCTGGTAAGATCTTGTTGAAAAGACAGGTTTGTGAGCGTAACCAGCAGGCAGTTTTCTTGTTGGACTTCGTTCAACTGTTTCTTTAAACAGACAAATGAAAATCCAACACAAAACCAACAAAAAAATGGTTGAGAAACAGAGAGACCAGAGGGAAAAATTGGTCAGTGGTGCACATATCATAGAAGAAGGAAGAGCAATGCTTTTGTGGTGGTATGAAATGTGTTTGACGATGAAGGATCCAAGTGAAAAAAGAACAAAAAGTAAACAAAAATTGTGATCCATAGTCCACAAATGATACGCAAAATATAACTGGAGTCCCACTAAGCACATACAGAAACATAATGACCAAAGCAATGATATACAAAACGCAAAATGGCAAGACAAATGCACAGAACCCAGAGTAAATCAAAGTCTGTTTTGACTTTAGATGTGCTACATTCCCCTGTCACTGGCTACCTTAATTTAACTAAAGTGCCTTTTATCTGTTTGGTTTGAAAAAACAGTTTCATCCCAAATTTGAATATTTTGACAAAACAGAAGTAAGACTATAAAAGAAAATATGCTAGTTCCTTTGCTTCAGCAAACCATATTATGGCAAAAAAGCAGACTAAGTGCTAAGTTGTAAGTCCATAATGACTCATCATGCAGAACCGAGTTTTCCTGGTGACAGGCATTTCAGTGCAAACTGTGAAAGCACTTCAGAGAAAATTTGTTTGTGACTCTGCATGCATTTCTTTCCAAAAAGAAATCAAAACTCGGCACAATCACAAAGCCAAAAGGAGCAAGACTAGTTGTAAAAGAGGGGCAAAAAAGAAAGAAGGTGAACTTTACTTTGATGTCATATTGCACTGTGCATTAATAAGCCAGTCAAAGTAAAACCTATCGAATATTGTGGGGAAGGCTTGATAAAGAGATTATAAACAATCACAGCACAGCAACTAAAATCCCACAATAAACCATGCAAAAGTAAATTGTACAAAAACAAGCATGAGGACTTTGTTATGCAGGGTGAGAATATGCAGGTAACATTTGAAATCTTAATTTATATATAGTCAGTCACATAGTGGGTCACTTAATAAGTACACGGTTAACTTTAAACACTACCAAAGATGTTACTCTCCCAAGAATGTTAGTAAAACATCACACTCACTCATTCCAGGCTCAGTCAGATAGCTGTAGCGCTTACGTAAGGCTAGAGATGCAAAGGTATGACGTCGTTCCGACTTTTCAGTCTGCAACAACAACAACAAAAAGTCCTATCAGTTTCCTCCATTATAAGCCCCAATTATAAATCATGTCACTAATTTGAGATACACATTAATGCATTTACTTTATCGCTTTACCTTCTTGAACTCTGATATTATGCAAAGTTTTACTTCACTCTGAATGACGTTTTATATATACTTTAAAGATTGATCCTAGCATTGATTTAAGCTGCAGTCTCTAACCTATTGGTACTAAAGTAATATTGTTTCATTAATAGCTGGAATTATTGAATGGTTAAGTATTTTATCTACATACATTTTTGTGACTCCACACACACCACACACACACACACACACACACCTATGTCTGTCTATCTATCTATCTATCTATCTATCTATCTATCTATCTATCTATCTATCTATCTATCTATCTATCTATCT
>JBBPDC010000109.1:21477431-21488349 GCA_037974485.1 Hemigrammopetersius urotaenia
TCTATCTATCTATCTATCTATCTATCTATCTATCTATCTATCTATCTATCTATCTATCTATCTATCTATATATATATGTTTACATTCTGTCTGAAAATGAAAGTATCATCTGTTAGCTATATTAAAGCTGCATAAATTAAAGTTTGCTAGAGCAATGTGACAGTACATGGATGAATAAATAAAAATGAAAGTCCCATTTTGCCAGTGACATGCAGTATACACTTTTACAATATATGAGTTATGCCAGCGCACCCACCCAGTTATACATCAGTAATTACTTTGACAGGCAACAGCTACAGAATGAGTAGTTTCATAGAGCAAGTACTCAAATACTGAAGCAACTGAAACATCAGCACACCACATGGAAATGAGGGGACGGGACTATTACCTCTTCATCGGCATCTGAGTCCATATCCTTTTGGTTCCAAAGATGCATTGCAGAAACAGGGGAATAACGTAATGGAGAGCAGGGGGTAAGAAACATCAGGATGTGAAAAGGGCGATTGTGAGCACACTGAGAAAGAGCCACCCAGAGCAAAGCCAGAGCAAAGAAACAAATGGAAAACAAAAAGGAACTGAAAGGGTACAGGGATGCAACCAGAAATTATGCCATTAAGAAAGCACAAGCCTGTGCACCTTCAGCCAAAGCATGAATCCAAACCAAAGTTCTGATTCGGTTGGCCATAGCCACAACATCAACTACAGAAAAGCTCAAAACAGATAAAAGACACACTCAGGCAGTTTTCGGCCAAGTATAACCCTTATTGCTGAAAACTCTGCTCTACCTTTCCCGAGTATGAAGATGACATGGTATGGCACAGATGACCAGATAAGTACAACCTTACCTTTTTAAGTGCTGGAAGGGTGATGTTTAGATTGCAGACAGCAGTTTGGGGAAGCCCCTTTGAGGTTTTCGTCTCACTGAGGAAGGACAGTCGCCCGCAAGGTTCTTGACTGTTGTCCCTGATCTAGGGTGTTTCAGTATGAATTAAGAACATAATGATAAAAACACGATCACAAAACATGATCAAGTAACATGGATATATGCCAAATTAAAAAAATATATAGAGAGAATTTTAGCCCATATAAAATTGAAGATTATTATGAACTGCAGATGTTAGTTTGATTTTAGCTTTGCTGGTCTAAATCAGGGGGAGGAGAAACTATTTTCAGTCTTAAAGTTCACTGACCACTTGTTAACTGTTGTAACTCTTTGCCCTCATTGTATCATACCCAGGGCCAAACTGGATTCAGGTCAATACACAATGCTGTAGTGACATGTCAGCAAGTTCCACTGCTTAACTATTTGCTAAATACAGAACACTAAAATGCACTTGCAGGAAATAAGGAATATGTTACCTTCACACAGAATGGGAGTCTGTTTTCTTTAAATGCGAAGAAGTTAAGAACCAGTTGCTGTCCAGCTTTGGTCAAAGGAATAAAATTGCCATAGCAATCCACAAAGACTGGTTTGCCTTCCAAAACCTGTAAAAGCATGACTCATTAAATGACTCGTGGTAAATTTCTAGCATCTTTTGAGGTCCCTTGTTAAATTAGAAACTTCACACTGCAGAGAATAAACACTGCAGAGACTGAAAAGATAGAAATACCACAGGACACTTTCTGTTAAAACATCAAACCTCAATGTCTTTGCTTCTAGCCACCTCCTCGAAGTTCTCCTGCTGCTCTAATGTCTTGTCCACTTTGTCGTCTGTCATGCAAAAGCACCGTAGATTGGATTCCACAGGATCGTTCATTTTGGCAAACACTACAAACTTAGCCATGTAGGGCACACATATGAGTTCCCTGTACAGCTGAGTAGCCAGACCTACTGTCTCTGGAATCTGATGGCAGTCGGCAAGCCAGAACCTTTAAAAGGATAGAAGACACGTCAAGAAAAGTAAAGTGACAGAAGAGTTAGAACTGTAGTAGAATATACAAGCTGCTTTTGATATAAAGAAAGTTAGTAATTCTTCTGGACCAGTTGACTCCAGTAGATGGAAATCCATAAACTTGCAACATTGTTCTGGATCATAATCAAACCTGAGTTACACACCTGGCTGATACATTGGTAGTGAAAGAAACGCAGTCGTTCACAAAAGTGAGAGGAGTAGTGCCAGTAATATCCTCCCACTGTGCAGGGGATGTCCCACCTGTTAAAAAAGTAACATGTAACTTAATTGGATCAGAGCATTGTCAATCACAGGATATGCAATGCTGAACTACAGTACCACATTTCGAACATGTCACCTCATGCCCTTCAAGCTCATGTCATCTGTGTATGAGCTCAATTATGTAAATGACGCACAGAAAGAATGGAGGATCAGGTCCTACCTGTGATGCTACAGAGAAGCCGTAAACAAGGGGTGGAATCTCCTTTGTAGCCATTAGTCACACCCTCTCCCGAAAGCGGGGGCACAGGGATGGTCATGGTGATGGGTTTGTGGAACTTCCTCCTGCGTGGCTCTACCGTAACTATGGGGCTAAATGTGGCTCTGTTCCCTAGGATCTTCTTAACTGTCTCATCAGGGACCGGCTGAGCCTGGTGGGGTAAACAATCTAGGATGAGTGCATCAGTGAATCTACTGTTCTTTGTTTTGCCTTCGCTAATAACCTTATTGTAAAATTTCCTTTTTGGGTCAAAGGTAGATAACCAGAGCCTGTTTCAATCTATAAATCATATCAACTGAATTGTGACAAATTCTTATTTATTGTGAAGATATTTTTATATATTTCTGGTTTATATAGAATTTTATTTAGGTTTCTAATAATTGGGAAAGCCTAGAAACTGGAAAGTCCAGAAACCACTTCAGTTCTTTTCTTTCAACAGTAACCACATGCAGAACCAAATCTCACTGAATGCATTTGACTATAAAAAAGATGACGAGAATGTACAACAGAAATTTGAATATCCGTATACCTGAAGTCCAACTCTGATCTTCTTGGTGAGAGCACCTTCAGGGAAGGAGGCCTGGACTAAAGGGACCGTCATGCTGGACAGAACACCTCCTTCAGGACCCATCTGATTACTCTCCTGCTTGATCCGCGACACCACAGCAAAGTACTGTGGGAAGTCTTTAGTGATAATCCTACAGATGCGCTTCTTCTCCAGATCTTCTAAACTGTCCAGTTCTTGGGAGACAAATCAAATGTAATAAATGTTTTGTCCTTAAGAAAAAAGCAATATTAACAAAATCTCCCTTAAGCTTGATTATACAATATAGTTGAGACCTGCGAGACATTGTTCTACATGGCAATAATTCATTCTTCTCATCATGCTTTTAGGACACAATGTAAGACCACTGGTTGTTATTTTGTGATATTAAAGTAACATTAAAAATTATTATGCAATTTCATCAGATGGTAAAATTCTTAGTAGAAATCTGAGATTAAGCTTAATCCATTTCCAGGAAACTTGTAGATTACTGTTTAGTTATTATTAAATGCTAAGAAAACAAAACCAGTATTTTTCTTTTTAGATTTTTGCTTAGTTTTTCCCCCAGTCTCTAACCTGTTAGCTAGGTCTCCACCATCGCACAACAATACCAAGCATGAAGGGTGAAGACTAGCATATGCTTACTGATGTGAAGTGCCACCACATCTTTTCAAATGGCCACTAATGCAATATCACTAGACAGCTTAATACACTTGGAGAACTGCCAACTCTATCAGTTAAAATATTCTTGCATTACTACGCATTATGCTGACTATTAGGAGAGGGAGGGTCATCCTATCCATGCAAAGAAAGTGAGGCCAATGATGCTTACTTGCACGCCCAGCACTTGGATAGTTCCTACCAGCTAAGGGAACCACCCCAAACCCATTCAAATAGCATTTGCTTGCTGTGCAGCTGATGCAGTACCTTCATCCATGCCGTTAAGCAGCTCATTAAGGGCTTCAGTCCTGCAGTCGTACTGATGCTCCTTCCACGTCTCACCATTCTCACTCCTAAGGATGATCAGCTCACGCTCCTTTCCTCTCATGGAACCAAAGTGAGGGATCTCCACTATCACCGGGCTGCAAGAACATACCACACAGCACTAAGACCAGACTTTCCTAATGAATCCAGAACACAATTACATGAAGGGGTGGACTGGTTATGTTGATGTGACTGTCAGAAAATGATAGATGAAGGCAGGGCATACAGGGCAAACTTCAGTAGTGGAAAAGAGGGACACATCTGACAAAAATGAGAAAAACAGTCTGCTGAAATATTCTTTTTTTTTTTTAAATAAATAACCATAGCTATATATGTCAGTTCAAGTACTTTATGCTTTATACATTTATAATGGATGCTTTATACCCCAACTTTATACCCCAACATTTTTAATGGATGCAAAAAACAAACACATGAATATAAATGTTGATTTACTGAACATTCCAAACCTCATGTGATCTAAAACACCATGGGCTTTGAGTATGAGGAAAAGAATGAAAATAAAAGATAACAGAATAATAAAACATTAAACAGTTAGCAGTTTATTTAGCACAGATGCTACAATCTGATGCTTTCAAATTAGGAAATGTGGGAAAAGTGAAGTTTGACAGTATTTAAACAAATTTCCATAAATACAATACTGGCCAGAAATTTAGGCCCACTCTCAGATAAAAACTTGTCTGCAAACTTCCCAGGCACCTTTTCAAGCATGCAAACAGTTCTGCCTCATTTGCTGCACGCTCATTTCAAACGTATCGCTCTAGCTCCTCCCATGCCAGCTTAATGGGACAAATATCTGGAGCTTGGGGTGGCCAGGCATAACTTTTTGCTTTTCCATTCTTTTCCAAGCTGGATATAATTTTAGCAAAATTTTGAAGAATGCTTGGAGTCACTGTGTGACATTGAGAGATACTCTTATTCCTGTATTTTTTTATTTTTTTATTTATTTATTCTTTAATCTGAGGATGGGCCAAAACTTGTAACGAACATTCTACTACAGTGGGATTTTGGTTTAAAAAAATGTTTTTTTCCTGTAAGACTTGCTGCAAACATATGACAAACTGTGTCATATGTGTAGATGACCACGATATTCTCCACAGTGACAATCAAGAAATGACAGAAAATAAGATTTAATGTATAATCACAGAGAAGGTACCATGAAAACAACACATACATTTCATTAATATTAGATGTGAAAGATGTGAAACACATGGTGCACTGAGATCTTTGTAACATAATTCTGTATAGTTGTGTCTTTTGGGAATACTGATGGCTTCTAAAAATTACAGCAGCAAATGATACCTTCTCCAGAACAGAAAGAGCAAATGAAACTATCTCCCACGTGGGATGGAACAGTGGGAGTCTCAGTCAGATCAAACATGGGAAAAAGGTGGCAGCCATGACAGCAGCAGGTAACATGCCCAACAAGCGCAGCAGAGTGAGCTGAAACATCCGACACGGTCCGCTTTCAGTCAGCTAAAAGCCTCAAAACAAGAGGTGACAGAACGCAAAACAGCCCAACATAAATCATCAATGGCTTCAGTCAAAAAGTTGACGAAGAGTAGCATCTTCTCTAAGTGGCATACTCCTACCCAATAAATTTTGTTCCTCGAGGCCCAAGTTGTAGGATTCGGCTAACGAAGCTCTCACCCTCATTAAGAGGGGGGAGTTTTCTGGGAAGATGGAGTTTACTGAATGACATCCATGCAGCAATTAGAGGAACAAAAAGGAGGAACACAAAACAATCATTGCTGCAGGAATCCTCAGGTTCTGCTCAATCAGTTATGAAGTTAAAGGGCAATTCCACCGATTTTCCAAATAAAATTAAAAAAATTAAAAAGTCATTCTGAGTGGTTTGATGTGAAATGCTCCATTCAGAAGAAACATACCAGAATAATGGTGATGATGGAAACCAGAAGTCTGAGCCATTTAATGCAACTAAAAGCTGCCTCCCAAAAAATGTTACACAAAATAAAAACACCTGATCGTTTTGAGGTTTGGGTTAAATTGTTCATTTTCCACTATTTCACTATTATCACATACATATTAGGCACTGGCTGTACAATAAATGTTTATATTTTTGTTGGACTCCTGGCTCCAATTACTAACACAGTAAAGAAATCAGGTAGATTCTTTACAACAAACCACTGAATATCTTAATTACTCTCAACCACTGAATTCTGTAAAATATAACAAGAGTGGAATTTCCCTCTTTTTCTAATTAGCCTGAGGCTTCCACAATGTTCTACACAGTGTAGTGTTTACTGTACATTTTTTATGGTGGAGCTCTTTCAGCAGTACTTTATTTTGTGAATCACTGCTCTCAGGACCACATGGCTTCTACCAGTGCACCTAGCATCCCCCAAAAATTGGACAACTGATAAAAAGAAAAGGACTAGACTACACTGCAGATTTACCATAGGATATAGAGGGGCTGGCATGATAATGGTGGAGAAAGCTGGTCAGTCTGACTGCTGAAACACCTTACCACCACACTCTCCTACACACAGATGATTCCCATGGCAATGAACAGAGAAAAAAAGCAAGAACATTTAGGGATGTGGCAAGTGGGGTGCTGAATCAGATCTGATTAACTGCAACTGGTAACAATAAGAGAAATAAAGAGTTTAAGCACAGTGCAGACCTATTTGACCTACTGCCTTAGTTGTTGGTGATCTTTTTTCAGTGCAAGAGACATGTTTTTATTGCTCCAGTCAGAGAAAAATAAGATAAACTGATGTGTAGTATATTAACAGTCAACTGCCTTGCATAACTTTAGCTGTTAGTTTGTTGTCCTCCTCTGATCATGGAGTCATTTTTATCATTTAAGTAAATCTCTCAATTGTAATGGTTTGAGTCACCACAGTTATATGAGTGTAAGATCTTTATCCTCCAAGTATTAATGCCAGCTTTATTTCTATTTTCACCTGCTAATGAAAAAATGGCCCTTCCCTTCAGCTAGCTTACATTACCCCTTGTTCATACTGCCACAGCTGCAGAGTGGAGAAAATGAATAAGCATGGCATTTAGTGAGATGACAGTGTGTACATTGTATATATATGTATACATATATATATGTAGAGAGAGATTACAGTTTCAGCACCCCCAATTTAAAATATTTTCCCATGCACCCGAGAACAGTAGGAAAGAAGTTGGGAGAAGAACACGACCTACCCCAGGAACTGAGCCCCGGCGGGTCCCACCTCCACTAGCCGGCTGGCCAGCCCCTCTCCCTCGACCATGGGGGGTGGGGAGGCAAGCTTGTGTCTCTTGACTAAGCGGCAGGTGATGCGCGTGGGAGCTGTGCACTTGCGTGGTGGGATGATGATGCGCATACCATTGTGACGGCTGCCCCTCATTGAGCCTCCGCGAGCGTCCACCATGAAGCTGACCAGGAACCTGCAAGGGAGAATGGTTTGTGGCAGAGTAAGGAGACAGAAATGAGGCTGTGTGGTTGAGGTCATTCCATGCTGTGACTTCAAAAACTCACATGACCAAACACGAGGGAGGAAGAAAGAGAAAAGAGTGTGAAAGAGAAGAAAAAGGAAATGGGATTGAGCATTCAGCCTTGGTAGTTCCTACATGGAGGCTTTTGTATTACCATGGAACAGTTTGCTTGGTTGAGAGTAATTAACCTCAAAACTTAAGAAAGTTTTGAGGTTTATTACTCTCAACCAAGCGAATAATGATAATGTAAGTGTGATACATAAAAAAACAAGAACACATGCCAAGGTAGATTGCTCAACGAGAAGAAAAGTAGTCATTAGACATGTTTGTGTGTTACTGAAAAAGATGACCTGGGACAGAAGTTGCTTCAAACACAATCCATGCTTTATCAAAATCAGGTGAGAAGTTAAGAGCTGACCAACAACATTGGCTGCATGGCTTTCCCAGTGATTTTACAGTAGACCTGGAATTAAAGGAATGGTTTGGCAAGAAATCTCATCTACACAATTTTCTATGTATACCAAATGTAGTTGATCAGCCAAGACATGGAGCTACAAGACTGCAAACAAACTGTAGAAGCCACTAGTCTGTCACTAAACTGTTTCTGTTCATACATTCACAAAGGTTCTCAACAACCTTACATATATCCAGCTGCTCATTAAGGTGGTACAGACACGTTGATAGGTTTAAGACACAGTAAGTTATAAAAAAAAAATGACTATAAAAATTAACAAAACTTCAGTACTTCAGCAAAAACGAATAAGTTATATTTTGTGAAAATAGGCCGTTTTTTTTTTTTTAAAGTAGTGTGATAGGCTACACTGTGACGTATTAATTATTTAGGTGACTATCAACGTATAGAGTGTGTTAGCAATGTTAGCCTTGTAGCTCCAATGCTAAACTAAATAAACAAAACCAAAACATGTCTTACACACCAAGTCATCTTGGCTGGCCAACTATATTTGAGGTAAGGGAGAATTGTGCAATTATGATTTTTCACTGAGTTTCTAGATTCTACCAAATTGCAAGTAAATGGATGTCTGCATGAAAACTCCTGTGTCCTTATTGAAGAAAATGGACTTCAACACCTTCATAATGAGGATAAGGCTTAGTGATGCAGTTGGTGTGTGTGTTGTGTATTCAGTACATATATGTCAGGATTGTGAGATTAAGCCACGACTGAAATAGCCCTTTCAATATAGACCACATACACTCTCATTAATTCAGAAATACACAAAAATGGGTGCTGCTACATTTGATTCCATCTAAATTGCACATTCAAACATGGTGGACTTATGAGTCTGGTGTCAAAAACCAACAGTGGTGTACCTAGTTTCATATATGTGAATAATGAAGTAAGTGAAGAAATCATTCTGTTATACGTGAACACGCCACAGCACACATTGTGGACAGCACAAAATTATTTCTCTGCATTTAATCCATTCACCAAGTGAAGCAGCAGGTAGCCAGGAACACAGCACCTGGGGAGCAGTGTATGGAGAGGGTACCTTGCTCAGGGTACCTCAGAGGTGCCACTAGCAGTCCTGTGATTTGAACCAACCTTCTGATTGCAGGGGCAACACCCTAACCACTTGGCCACCAGCTGTCAATATGACAAATAGGTCATATGACTGTCAAACGTGTTTCCTAGCAAATAAAAGCTGTGAATCTATGCCTCATGCCCATTGGCCCAGGGATAAGCTCTGGGTACTTGTGACCCTAGTGGTTTAAGCGGCTACAGAAAGTGAGTGAGTGGGTGAGAAGGTTGGACTCTTATTGATGACAACTGAAGCCGTAAATCTGAAGCCGGATTTTTTTTTATTGTTTATTTTTAAACATGTATTGTATTTTTGTACACGGTAAAATCTGGGGCCACATTGTCTAGTCTCTTGAATCTTGAATCTTAACTTCAATGTCAAATCCATAAAGATGAATCCAGGAGTGCCCATATGTTCTCTGTTTAATGTAACATCCTGCAGGTTGGCTCCTATCCATATTCCTTTGGTCAAGCTAATTTAAGAGGATGTCAATAACAGATTCAGATATTCACAACTGGACAACACATCATTGCCATATCAATTGCCTTATGAAGGTGTTGCTTGAAGTGGAATTCTGTATATTTCAAAATTTCTACATACTGTAATTCAGTCATTCAGAGGTAAACAAATTAATTACGAGTGGTTTAATGTAAAATGATGCATTATCCTTTACACATCTGTTTTCTATCACCACTGCTGTCACTCTATAGAATGGCTTATTTCACATTAAACCACTCTGAATAACTATTAAGTTTATGCTGAAATTTTGAAAAAGAGTGTAGACACAGCTCTTCTGATCAATTGGCTCAGGGACAAAACAAAATATTCTGACAAAAGCTTTTCCTATTCTGTATGCTACAAATCTATGGTCTCATTAAATGGTTCACCCTGCTAACCGGCTTAGTATGGACTGTAGGTGAAGGAGAGCATAAACGACACAAGCACAACGAGGAGAAGAGAGAGAGAGAAACACTGTGATCACAGGGCACAACCATTGTCACCTGGAGTCAGACTGAGGAAGCGGAGAGGTAATGCTGCAATAAAACAAAAAACGGAAAAATTGTAGGGGGTAAAATCAACAGGATTGATCATCAGGACAACACTCTTAAAACACAGGAAAACAGATCAGGACAGCAAGCCGTGAGAGCAAAAAGAGCAACAGAAGACTAGAGGAAAAGAGGGAGAGAGCATTGGTAAGTAGAAAGACACAATGCCTCTAAAATAACTTATTCTGGGACTACGGCTGAAGAACAACCGTACACACACACAGACACCCACCTTGCACTGTCTAGCCTTTGTAGTCTGGATAGCTTTTAAGACTTTGTTGCATTCATTTCCTAACATTTAATTTCACACACTTTCCATGTGATGGACAATTTTAACAAGAAGCAGACAAATATGAAGCTTTCCTGTTCTGGTCAGTCAAACATGTTCAGACAGTTACACTGGCAGCAGATCAGTGGTGAAAATAATTCAAAGAGGGACGTCTGTAATCTATGTGCTTTCTTGTATGTATCTAGTACAAAGTCAGCACTGGTGTGCTGATGCCACATGTAGCCAGTTCAGAAAAAAAAAAACACAAACAAATTGCAATGTGCAAATTATGAACTAAAAAATAATTAAATTAAATATCTGATGAGCTTCACTCTCAGTTTCTGTTTTGGCAAGGAACTTTCATTTTTGTGCATATTATTATTACTATTATTATTATTATTACTATTATTATTATTATTATTATTATTATTATTATTATTATTATTATTCACACAAAGACACAAAACTCTTACCCGGAATGAATAGGACTTGAAACCAGGTTGACATTGTCCAAGGTGTCTGCTGCCCAGCTGTAGCGTCTCAGCGAGTCAGCATCATACTCTTTGGCTATAGCCAGGTGCTGAGGGTAAGAACACACACGCACGCGCATGCGCACACACACACACACACACACACACACACACACACACACACACACACACACACACACACACACACACAC
>JBBPDC010000109.1:21500413-21528247 GCA_037974485.1 Hemigrammopetersius urotaenia
ACACACACACACACACACACACACACACACACACACACACACACACACACACACACACACACACACACACATATCGTTCTTTGTTATTACAAAAAAAAGGAAAAACACACAAACCATTGACTAGCCCTCTGAATAGCCTTTCTTTTCAAATGCAAGCTCGACAGCGTCAGCAAAACTTTTCTGACTGAGTGAGCAGCCCTTTCTGGACGCTCAGTACACACACACACACACACATACTCTCTCCCTCTGTCTCGCTCACACATACACACACACACAGATCAGCTTTCCCTAGCTTGTGCTGCACGGCAAAATCCACCATGTAGTGTTTCGTGTATGTTAAGCTCTGAACACAGCAAACAAACCCAACAGCAGGAGCACTCACGGGAGCTTTGGTGAATTATCTTACACAAGTCAGCAGCCATCACCTTCTGTTTTTTCACTGTTTCAGCAGGTTTTAAAATCTGTTCCCTTTCCGTTCACTCCATGCGTCCTTGGCATTAAAAGTACCACTTCAAAGCTGTGCATCAAAACACATGTAAACTCCATGGGAAAGTCTGCATGCTCCACCTGAGACCGGCTCCTCCTGCGGCTCTCTCACTGATACACACGTATATGTGTACATGGGAGCTGCTAATGAAAGCTCCCAACTGCTTGAGAGTCCAGCGCTGGCTGAGCTCATGGGCAGTGGCGGGATAAAAATCCAGGACGCTCTAGAAACATCCCCAACCCCCCCCTCCCCACCAACTGAGACTGGATAGTCCCCTGGTACCCCAGCACAAAAGAGAGTGAATGGGGGTTTTCTATGACACTGGGTCTTAGGTGTACTCTGTAATCTGACTCTGAGGAACAGAAGGGAACAAAAGAGCCCACTCACTGGCAGGGGGGGTCCATGGTTGGGTGGGAGAGGCACACAGACCTGACCCCTGGCCCTTTATTACAGGCAAGAGACTGCATAAAAGTTACACATCATCACTTGCTACATGCAAATATGTATTATACATGTATTATACAATGTCCATATCTATTTAATTTGCTTTTATAAAATGGCACGATTCATTTTATTGTAATTTCAAATCTTTTTCAGATTCATTCATAATTCTGGATGCATCTAGTATTTCTCACATTATACTGACTGGTATCCTAGAAACTGGACTGACATGTCTGTGTAAGAGATAAATGTTGGGTCATACTGTGGGTAAAACACCTATGTAAAAGTTCAATTCTGAACACAAACCAATACCTTTGAGACGTTTTAAGGACACTGACCACTGACACTGCATATTGTCCCTAAATGTGAAGAAATGGCTGGCAGTTTGAGCACTGCACGTTGTCTGCCAGCTAGCAAACCTTGCTCTCCTTCAACTGGGAGGCACTCTTTTTAAAACAGCTTTCCCACAGTGTCAGAGAGAAAGAAAGTAAGAGAGAGAGAGAGAGAGAGAGAGAGTAAAAGAAACAGAGACAGAGGCTTTCATTGCCCAGATAGTTATGTAAACAACTGTGAAATGCTTTTCATTGCACACATCAAATTAGTGCAACCTCTAAAAGTAATCATTAGTTCAGTGGTTCTTGACTTCAGAGCATTTGTTTTATTGTCCTACAGCTCGCCTGAGTTCACGTGAGTTTATTTCAGACCCAGTGGTTATTTATATGCATTTCTGAATCATGTTTCAAGGAGCACTTTGGTGACTAACTATGTCTCTTTCCTAATGCTTACTTATTTCTTATTTCTTATTTATTTCTTATATCTCCATGGCTTATGTATTGTTGGGTTAGGTGTTGGCTAGTTATTATTTGGACAGTTGTTGTATAGATGCTCCTACTGCAGTATCTCGGTTAAATAGCTGACTCAGATTTAAGCTGTTTTCAGGTAAGAAACAGTTGCGGAATTCTTAAGCACTGATGTACGTCGCTCTGGATAAGAGCGTCAGCTAAATGCCGTAAATGTAAATGTAAACTACAGAAGCATGCAAAAGTTTCAGTTAGTCAGTGCAGGGCTGGACTGGCCATCGGGAGATTTTTTGTCCAAATCCAAAAAATCATGCACACATACACATAGAACATGACCATTCCATTATTAGTGCACAATGTTTTATGCCGTTAAGCATTCCATTAATGGCTCTGGATAAAACTTATTTTGTGCTACTGCAAAATATTACAAATTTACACAAGATTTTCATATTAACTCTGCATTCACTTGTTTTCATGTTCAGCTCATGTGAACGCTGAATTCACAAAGAACATTTATTAAATTTAAGCTGTGCATTACTGGAAACAAGTATCATTATAATGTTTAGTAGGTCTAATCATACTACTTAACGCCTTAAAATGGAAAAATCTTTCTTTTTGGACAATTAATGATGATAAACTGCACAGTATAGAATGAGAATAACATTTCAATGCAAAAATGGTTTAAGGCTAACACTACGGAAGATACAAAAGGTACCTAACAGAAACGAAAACCACTATACAGTAACCCCCGGCTTACGTTCCAAGAGCACCCGTGTATAGTGAAAAAATACGTTGTTGTGTTTTGGTTTTAAAAAATGCCTAAAAAGCCTATTTTTATAGTGTAAATCCTAAATATGTCCCCAAATATGCTTCCAGAATACTTTAACTTCATTTCAGTTTAATGCATAAAATGTAAAGGTAAACCCGTATTTGCCTCTTTTATTCGGCTGCTGAGATATGCAACTCGGAAGGTTGTGGGACAAAAGTATTGGGACACTGCGGTGAGGTGAACAGTTTTTGAGGAACAACCCCTGATCTACTCTGGCTAAAAATACAAACGAGGGATCGTTGGAAATGTCTCCTGGAGATCAATCGAAAAAAAGTGCTTCCAGGTTGGCTACAGCCTTCCTTGAGTCCTCTAAATAAATTTATTGCCACAGGTGGAGCATGGAGCATAACTGCAGTTTCCATGTCATTTCAGTCTTTCGACTTTTCCCTTCAGGTGTTGCCACTGTGAGTCATCTGTCTCCATTCCATCTTCTGCATCCTCTACTCTCACACCAACTAACTTCATGTCCTCTTTCACCGCATTCATAAATCTCCTCTTTGGTCTTCCTCTCGGTCTCCTGCCTGGTGGCTCCAACCTCAGCATCCTTCTACCTCTGTAATCATTGTCTTTCCTCTGGACATGTCCAAACCCTCTCAGTCTTGCCTCTCTGACTTTATCTCCAAAGCATCTACCATGAGCTGTCTGTCCCTCTGATGTACTCATTCTTGACCCTATCCATCCTTGTCCCTCACAAAGAGAACCTCACCATCTTGAGCTCTGCAGCCTCCAGTTATGTCTCCTGTCTTTTCCTCATTGGCACTGTTTCCAAACCAGACAACATTGCTGATTTCACTACTGTCTTGTACACCTTTCTTTTCATTCTTGCTGAAACCCTTCTATCACACACCACACCTGACACTTTTCTCCACCCAGTCCAACCTGCCTGCACACGCTTCTTCACCTCTTTTCCATTCTCTCCATTGCTTTGGACCGTAGACCCGAAGTACTAAGTCCTCTGACTTCTTTACTTCTACTCCCTGCAACATCACTGGTCCACTTGTGCCCCTCTCACTTAACACATGTATTCTGTCTTGCTGCGACTAATCTTCATTCCTCTCTTTTCTAGTACATATCTCCAGCTCTCTAGCCGTTCCTCCACCTGTGCCCTGCTCTCACTGCAGATCACTATGTCATCTGCAAACATCATGATCCGCGTATAACTGGGGGGGTTACTGTATTCTGTTATTTTAGTTGAGAACTGCCGACCACATGCGTCTAAATTCTAAAATGTAAAAATATCAAATTTATATATAAAGATAATAAACAGAAATATACATTGCTGCTACCCACCAGCTGTTGTTTGAAATAATTATACAGCTGTCTAGCCAAAGATCACAGATAAACACAATTTCTTTTCCAATGTAAAATAAATGTGCAATATTAAGTCAAATGAACATATGGCCAATATTAGCCTGGACTCAAGAAAACACTCTTCCCTATTAAGGCACATTTAAAAAAGTGGATCCCAATTGCAGTGAGATTTAACGTATGCAGCACAAAAGCAGTGTTTACATATTCAAACATTTCATATACAGGATGAGCATGCCTAGCAACCAGGACTTATATTTGGTGGACAGTCACAGAAAAGCTTCTATGCTAACAGAGTGGCAGATGGTGAATGCAGAAATTTGGTTAGTTTAAGTAGAAAAAAAAGCACAGAGCAGCTACAGAGAAGCTACAAAGACAAAGAAAATTAACACCAAAAAAAATACCTTCATCAACATCTGAAATATAGTCCTCATTGAGCATTTCAGGTACATTGGCTCTACGAACTGCATAATTTAAACATGAAGTGTTAGAAGTAATATACATAAGAGTATATTAACAACTGTAATGCCATTCAAATTACAAAATATCAAAACAAATTACAAATATATTAAATAAACAGACAAAGAAAGTCAATATTCTCAAAACCAAAAAAAAGCTTACCTTCATCGTCTGACATGTCCAAAACTTCGTTCATTGTTTCTGGAACATTCATCTTATGCTTCTCAGTTACCGTCTGCAAAAGACCAATGTTATAAAACAACTTTGAAGTCCCTGTCTGATGTTTTAACTGTTTCTGAACATTTTTCCTGGCAAGGTTGAATTGAGCTGGACTTCAGAGTTTGATAAAAGTGCAAGTCATTATAAAAATACCTCCTGGTGAGCATTATTCCTACAGCCCCCACAGCCTCCTGGTGTGACCTTCTCATGATGCTGTCCTGGTCAACTGACACTATTGACCAGCTCAAGATCTGGGGTTTGGTGGATTGCTGGGCGGACATCAATCTGCTAGACCGCACCCTATTGCGACAGTTATGGATTCCCTGCGACCGTTGTGACCTCCCTTTTGGACACACCCCAAGACCACCTCATCCTGGGCTACCCTTGGCTCACCGCACATCAGCTTGTCTTCGATTGGACCCATGACAACACTTCAACATGGCAACACTTGAACACGTCCTGGTTTTGGTAGACCGTTTCACAAAAACAGTCCCACTTCCCACAACCCTTCAAATGTCGTCGACCGAGGACCCCGGTTTATTGCTCGCTTCTGGCATAATTTCTGGAAGCAACTGGGGGTCTCAGTCAGGCTTACTTCTGGTTACCACCCCCAATCCGACCAAACTGAGTGCATCAACCAAGACATGGGGAAATACCTTTGATGTCTCTGTTCCACCCATCCCTCCACTTGGACCCATTACCTAGTAAATTACCTAGTAAATGCAGCATTAGAGATCTTTAAAATGCAAACCTTGAGATCCCAGGCATAGCTTCAGTGAGTAAGGAACATTCTAGACACAACTTTCAGCTAGATATGATTTCATGTTCTGAAGGTTACAGTTTGTTGACTAGAATATGAATGTGCTGTAAGTTTATGTCTTTATTGAAAGGGAAGTCTCACCAGTGTGGTCAGAGTCTCCTCTGTCACAACCCTGAGAGTATCCACCACTGAGATGTAACCCAGTCGTCTGGCGATGGACAAAGCTGTGTTTCCATTCTACAAACAAGAAAACTCATTGTTACAATAATAAAACAAATGCCAATGTTTTAAACTGCTAACAAATATCTTCAGCCTTTTATTATACACTCTGCCTATAGTTAAAACATTAACACTACTTACAGTTTATTCCTTCCTTGAATACAAAATGCATTCAGTGAACACAATTATGAGACTGTAAGAGAACTGTGAGAAACTGGTTTATTAATAAGATTAATAAAAATTAATTTAAATATTATATTATTTTCTGGTGTAATCTGAAAACTATTGCCACTGCCTAATAACTGGCACTATATTGTAAGGTTTTATTTTGCACACTGGGTGATTACCCGATTCAGATAAAAATTTCTTTGATCTTACACTCTACACTTTTTAGACCGAATTTTGCTGTGCTCAGTTTTGGTGAATTTAGGGCATGAAATGCCATGTTCATGTTTACCAGCATGTAAATATGATCATCCATGTGTTTGTAAATGTGTTTGTGGCACTTCAAAGATCTGAATCACAGCTGCTGGTGACAAAGCTGCATACTCTTACCACTGTGAGTTCATTGGGGGAGGCTCCATGCTGCAGTAGGAGGTTAATGATGTGTGTGTGGCCTTGCTGTGCAGCCTGGTGCAGGGGTGTGTACCCATTCTGTACAATAACAAACAGAGAGACCTTTAGGAAAAGATCTATGATAGACCTTTAACATCCTAGTAAATATGTAATCTCAGAAGAAGTATAGACATACAACTGTATGTAAGTATTAACCTTAGTTTTGGCATTGACTTTAGCCTGGTTCTTCAGGAGGAAGTGCACCATCTTCACGTTGCCATAGTGACAGGCGACATGCAATGGAGTGTACCCCATCTGCAGAGAGAGAGAGAGAGATAGAGAGAAGACAGAATATCATTAACTAAATTAATTTAGAGTGTATTATTTCTGGCTGTACATGCATCATTCTTTATGTCATCCTTCAGCACTTCATTATTGAACTAGGCTTCCTTTTTTGTCCTGGTGAACATCAAATGGCCTTTATTTCAACCATCCTCCTTTGCTTTTTTCCCCATCTCTTTATTCACGTTCATTCAGTCATCCACTCATGTCTTTAGGCTGATCAATGCCATATTGTATATTTGCGCTCTCAACCACCACAAGCCCGTTTGGGTTATTGGAAAGTGCTAAACAAATACAATTTATTGATATTTTTGAATGATTATTCATATGTAGTCAGATACATCAATTTCAAGTGTATTTATATAGCATATTATCATACACAAAGGGTCATTCGGTGTGCTTTATAGAAATAAAACACAAATGAAATCAAACAGAATAAAGTAGCAGAAGAAATAAAAGAATATCTAAAAGAAAATTGAAAGTGCAATAGAAATGCAAATGTTTAAAAGAAGGCAGAGGAGAATAGTGTAGTGTTTAGCAGTTTTTTTACAGCTGACTGTAAAAATGTTTAGTTTTGGTTCTTTTCACCACCCAGCAGACCAACTCCTGCAAATCTAAGAGACCTGCCAGATATATACTTCAGACATATCAGAGATGTATTTAGAACCTTAACCATTGAGTGACTTGTACACAATGAGTAATATGTTTTGAAATCAATTCTGAACTGAACTGGGAGCCAGTGCAGGGACCTGATAATTGGAGTAATGTGCCCACACCTCTCCCTTGTAGGTTGAACTATTTTCTGAATTTTATTCAAAATTCTTATAAACTGCTGTTCATTTATCTGTTTTGCCTTTCAAACACTTTTAATCTCACCCTTACTTTGATGACTTCTTTAATTATCAGTACTCTGGGAAGACTATTCTGTCGCTTTTCTTCCTTAATTTTATTGTACTTCTGTGAGGCTGTGACTGAGTGTATCCTCGGTGGTCTGTGGAGTTATCCGTCAGGCAGCCAGCTTCATCTCTCTTTCTGTCTGGAGTGGCACCCTGTGACCTTCAGCAGCTCCTTGTTTATACATGAATGATCTGCAGTGAGGCATGAGAGCACTGACCACACCTTGAGTGTGTGCATGTATGTGTTTAAGTTGAGAAATGAAGGGCAGTTTATATTAGGTTGTGGTCTGGCGTTAGTATTGCTGCAACTGCTTTATGAATGGAAAAGGCACTTTAGGTCCTGTCTTGTACCTTGGTCTCAGGGTCTATGGTGGCGCTGTGGTTTACCAGTACTTCCGCCACATTCACTTTGTCCTCCTGTGCCACCAAGTGAAGAGGAGTCAGCCCACTCTGAAACACATAAGCACAAACCGATTTCCCATTAAGCCTAGTACAAACTGCTATATCAATGGCTTACTGCATGTCAGACAGTATTAATGACAGCAATTATATTTTGGTATACAATTCCCTTTTACCCCAGATATACTCAAATGGTGTCTAAATGAATAAATGAATAAATGAATAAAATACTGTGTGTGAATTAGCTGACGGTAATGAAAATTTTGATCAATTTAAAGAGGTTTGAGAGACTTTTGAGAATGTTTTGGGAAATGTATTTGCAGAAAGAATGGGGTGACTATTGAATGAATGAATAGTGTCAAAGGCTGCACGCAGATCTATCAACACCAGTACAGTTATTTTACCTGCTTTTGTATTCAGGTGAACATCATATAGTCTCTTAACAAGAGCATGTTCTGTTCTATGATGTTGAAGAAAACCTGATTGACAGTCATCAAAGAAATCATTTGTGTCTAAATTATAAGTTACTTTCTCTATCTTGTTTATAAAAGGAACATTAGAGATGGGTCTATAACTGTTAAAAGCAGAACTGTCCAAGTCACGCTTCTTCAAAAGGGATTTAGTCATTTCGGTTTTCAACATTGCTGGAAAACAGCCTGAATTCAGTGAGCCATTCACAATATGCAACAGGTCCTCCACTAAGCTACCAAAACACTTTTTAAAAAGCTTGTAGGAAGAATGTCCAGGGAGCATGTAGATGGTTTAAGATGAAACACTACTTCCTCAAGAGTTCTAACATCTATAGGACCAACCTTGGACATGATAGGCATGATATTTCTGTGGGTAAAGTTTCTTGAGTGTAGGTCTAAAGCTTTGTATACTATTTTCCATTTGGTGATTGAAAGAAGATACAAATTTGTTACATTTTGAAACTACAAGGAACTACAAAGAAACTGCACCTGGGGATTTGTTAACCTCTCTACAGTGGCAAAAAGAGTAGGAGCGTTCCAAGTGTTCCTGTTAATGATGTGAATGTTAATGATGTGAATGCTCTTCTTGGTCTGCCCAATTCAAGCTGAGTACACTCTGCTGGCCCTACTCCCAATTAATACTGGAACTACTGAAGCAGGTCCTAGCATGTCCTGAGATGTGTCCTAGCATGTCCCTGCATGTGTCTGGTCTTGTTGTGGTCACATGTTTAGATTCCCCTCGGGCCAACGGTACCGCCCCTTTTATGAAGGGACTATAATGATTGTTTAAACCAAGGACCGCGTATCAGCGTAAGCCGATCAGAGGCAGAGATTGGATTGAATATGCAAGTGAGGGCAGATAGAGGAAAAAAAAAACACGACTAGTCGACTTCTCTCAGGGGGCATCAACTCGTGCCTCTGTAGTCGGCCAGTTGACTTTTGTGTTAAAGCCCAAGCGCACAATGGGGCTGACGTTACCTGCTCCAGTTTTGAGCAGCCTGTCTATGCACTGACGATTCACGTCACTTGTATGTGGTGAGTTGGAGGCAAACCCGGAGTTCTGGTGGGGTGTGTATTCTCATATCGATTCAGTGGGTTGGATTATTTTGCGAAATAGCGCTGGGTGAACTATTATTTTATGTTAAATGGGGCAGGGAGACAAATGATTCTGAAACGTGAAGGGGTCACCTCTCCTTCAGTCTGAATGGCAGTGACGTCCATGTATGGAGGAAATAATTATTTGACACATCGCTGATTTTGTACGTTTGTCCTATGACAAAGAAATGAAAAGCTTCAGAACAGTATCATTTTAACTGGGTGACTAATTGAGTAGGAGTGTCTAACCACTCTGTGGGAGCCAGAACTCTTAATGGTTGGTAAGGGTTCAAATACTCATTTCACTCAGTGAAATGCAAACCAGTTTCTATCTTTTATTTAAAGTTATGTTTTCAATTTTCCTTTTGATGTGCTATCTGTCACTGTTAAAATAAACCTATCATTAAATGATACTGTTCTGAGACTTTTCATTTCTTTGTCATTGGACAAACTTACAAAATCAGTGAGGTGTCAAATAATTATTTCCTCCACTGTATATAATTTCTTCTAAACTTATGTGGCATGTCCTCACCTTGTTGCAAAGGTTAATGGCAGCATCACGAGCCAGCAGGAGGGTGACCATGTCCATGTTGCCCTCCTGGGCAGCCAAGTGAAGAGGACTGATGCCTTGTCGGGTGACAGCATTAGTATCTGCTCCATACTCAAGCAGTGTGGTAGCAATCTCCATCTGATTCTTCTTGGCTGCTATATGCAGAGGTGTGTAGCCATTCTAAGACAGAGACAGAGCACAACAAGAGAAGTAATGAAAAACTTTCAAGGTTTGGTTGAGTACAAAGAGATGGCAGAGAGACTGTTAAGCTGGATTTACATGGTAAAACTTTCACACTTCTATAGTTGCTTGAAACTTAGTCACACTACTTTGTTGATTTTAAAGCATTATCCTCCACAGAACACAAACCTTCTCAGCAAATTTTGCATGTTCTGGTTATTTGCAATGTTCAACATACTGTAAAAATATAACACATGAACTTTTACACAAATAACATTTTTAATTATTAAAATTAATTGAGCAGAAGTGTTCTTACTAATTTTAAGTAAAGTTTGTTCTTAATTTAAATTCAGGAATTTACAAAACAAACTTTATATACTGCATAATGTGAAGCTTTCTGCATCATGTAAAAACTTGTAAGTTTTGTCATTTCCCAGTGACCAGTAAGGACCTGATGATCAACTTACATATGATTTTATATACGATACATTACTGTATGATAAAGAGTGTCATTCTAAATGTCAAAATTTAAGGATAGCTGGAGTGAAGGAGGGGACATAGTATAGCCAAAGCATCCGGGGGTTTACAGCAGGCCTGCTAATAGACACTGAGAGCAGGGCCTGGCGTGGCGTCAGAGCGGATCTACCAGGCTGGCATCTAACTGACTATGGGGGAGGGCTATGGGAGGGGCACTACTGATCATGAACTATATTCATATGAATGACACTAGAGGTTGTAGGAGGGGTGTGGCGACTCACTAGGGGAGGGGCAATGCCTTTGAATGCCCCCCCGACGCCGGCACAGACTGAGAGGCATTTCAGGATTCTGCTTCGGGCTCTCTCTCTCTCTGTGTCTCTGTTTCTGTCTCTCTCTCTCTGTGTCTCTGTTTCTGTCTCTCTCTCTCTGTGTCTCTATTTCTCTCTCTCTCTCTCTCTCTCTCTCTCTCTCTCTCTCTCTCTCTCTGTGTCACTATTTCTGTCTCTATGTGTGTGTGTGTGTGTGTGTCTCTCTCTCGCTCTCTCTCTCTCTCTGTGTCTCTCTTTCTCTCTCTCTCTCTCTCTTGATCTGTCTCTCTCTGTGTCCTTCTCGCTCTGTCGCAGCATCTCAACGTGGCATCTCGGCCCAACAATATATAATATACAATATATAATTCTTCATGTATTTTAAGGCCAATTATTAATACAACTCGTAGCCGGATGTGAAAATGTAAATTATTGAACTGTAAAAATGACTGGTGGTTACTCTTACATTTTAAGGTATTTTAATTAATAAAAATACATTAATTTATTACTGTATTTACCCTACTTATACAAAAGGAAAGACAGCACATACAAAAGAAAACACCCATGTATGAATTACAGTGCAGTCTGTACAACGGTAATATCTGTATTTACATTCTAGCACTGCAGGGGTTCAGTGTAACCCTTACAGTACAGTATGGGTTTATCTTTACATTTTCTTTAAGGGTAATATATTTAACTAAGTTTAAAACGAAATTAAAGTGTTCTGGGAGCATATTTGGTGGCATATGGCGATATGGCCTAAAAATAAAATTTTCCCCTCCCCTCCTCAAAATAAAACTACAGATGACAAATAAATGGTTCAAAACAAGTTTTAACTCTATTTTGTTTTTTCTTTTACTTTAGGGTTAAAGTTCAGTCTGACATGTACTTTGGGTCTAAAACTTTTAGCATGTTAATGAATCCTGGTTTATCTACAGTATATATGGGCACCATATCTTTTGCAATATACACTGCAACAGCATTTGTTATCGCCTTCCACCGTGCCCCATTCTTATCATATGGCACTAGTGCATTAACAGAAAAGTTGACTAGTCCCTGGTTTCTCAACCACTGGGCCGTGGACCTGATTGGCCGCGAAGACTTTTGATTGGGCCACGAATCTAAAATCGAGACAGGCCACTGGTCCACAATTGGTTATTTAATATCAAACATTTAGCTTGATAAACAGAAGTTCTGACCACAAGTCTGCATGATCTGGATGCATTTTAAGCAGATATTTCATGCACCACTGAGCTCTAGTGTTGTTCAACATTAACCCTGCAGCTGTATTTCTTAAGTTAAAAAGCAAAATTCACTAAAACATTGAGTAGAAATTAAGGCTGCAATGGATCTTTCTTGTAGGGGGGCTTTTTCATTTATATTTCAGACTGAAAATCCTTTATTGCCATAATGGTTATATAATTGTGAGAGCATGCTTGAGGCTGTGTGTTTGTGTTGTAGTAGTAAAAGTAGTACCTTGGCAGCAGCATGGGGAGAGGCCCCCTGGTCCAGTAGAAGAAGTGCCACTTTCTGGTTATCATAGTGAGCAGCTACATGCAGTGGAGTTAGTCCGCTCTACAAACACCCACACACACAGACATTTGCATGTGAGTAAGAGTTATACAAAATGTAAATGTAAAAGAGTACCAGTAGCCTTCCGAAGGAATTACTACACTCCTATTACAACTTGCTAACTTTACAGCCCCAGTCTGAAAGCATCACAGTTGCGCAAGGACCACTTAAGAGGTTATTAACTGTGCCTGATCAGTCAGGGATTTTAAATAGTTAATATTAATAATGTGAAACCTAGGTTATTTCTTGCTACATCTGTAAGATGTTAATTGCTCCATATAATGCATCATTTTTGGTAAATATATAAGGTTAAAGGTCTTTTGATGACATTGTGCTGCTTATGGTTTCATGTTAGAACAACTGATTTCACAATATATACTACTACTATAAAATATAAATATTCTTTTAATCTTGGTACAGAGCACCAGGCATATGAATGTCTTGTAGGGGTGAGGTCACTTTTAGAGTTGCATGCTATTGCAATGCTGTCCTAGAGCAGAATTTGGAGCACTTATATTCTAAAAGTAAAAACTTTCACACTACTGCACAGCAACAGTTGACTGTGCGCTCCTGGACATTTTAAAAGAGCGGGGATAAGAGTTTGGAAGGTGTAATGCTTTGTAAGTGGTTATGTAATGATCTAATATATTCTCAGTGGGCTGTTCTGGGAGTGGTTATTAAACCACACCACTCATTACAACACAAATTGAAAGGTGCAAAGGAGACTGATTTCAATGTTCCCTTCTCTGAAAAGACCAATGCTCAGAGTAAAGACATACTCTGCATCATCCTTATTTGTTTTCTTTTTCCCTTGAGATTACCAATACCATTTGTGTAATTTTATTGACCAAAAACCTATTTTACTATTTTTCATCCTTTCATGATGAATTTTTCACCATGTCTTAAAATGATGTTGTTTTTGTTACTGTACCTTTAACACTGACATATGTAAATGGCCTGTCATGATTGATTACCCTGTATTACACCTAATTCAAAAAGGGGCCTGTGTAGAAACTCTCCTTATAACTTCAGCATAAATGGGTGGAACTACACCGCTGGTCTTACATGTCTTTCATAAAAACACAAAAGCAGTTAATTCAATACTGGCCCATTTTGTATCTTAATTTCCATATGTTTCCACTGGTCACTGCCGTCACATTACTGGTGGATTATAAAAAGTGCTAAGGAATTCTTGACACAGTCAGACTAGACAGGATATTCATATCAAACGTTTGCAGGCACACTGGCTCAGCTGGAATTACCTTTCCTGATGCATCAGGAGGTGCTCCCTTCTGTAGCAGGAGGTTGGCTACCTCAATCTTGCCATACTTAGCTGCCACATGCAGTGGAGTAAATCCCTTCTGTAAAAACAATAAATAAAATAGCATTGATTAGCAACCAAGCTGAACTGCAATCAGTCCCCTTTTTATAAATGGACACCACTTGGGGGGTGGGCGGTTGAAAGATTGCAACAAACAAGCAGTATTAAGCAGAACAGTGAGTATGAACGATGGAAACACCCTCATCCGTGTTGCACAATTTCCCTCCCTGTTGAGTAACCAAAACTTAAGGCCTTTTGATTCTACAGGCAAAGATGACAGTGCTATAACAGATCTATTTTCAGTAAGAGCGACAATGTTATAGTGTATGTCAGTTTTACACTGCTATAGCTATAGCTAAAGTATTTTCATATCCACCCAACAAATACCAACCTAGACAAAGGTTTTAATGTAAAAAAGGTTCATGTGCAAAAATTGGCAAGTAAAACATACCAGTATATACAGGAGTATAACATTGTATATCCTAAAACAGGGATGGCACACCAACTACACCAATGGTCTTATTTTTGATCAGTGTAGAAAGGCTCATAAATGGCATATCAGGCCAAATGCCAGATGTATTTGTTACAAATAAGGGAAAAAAAATGTAAAAAAAAAAACCATGTAATAAAATGTGTAAAACTCACCAAGAATACATTAATACTGTTAAAATGACCAAATAGTTTTTAAAATTGTTTTATTTTACAATAAAGCCTATATCCACCTGCACTCGCTATCCCTAATAAGATCATTGAAAACTAAAATATATATTTATTTTATTATTATATTTGAGTAAAATGTAATTTATATTATACGTAAATATGTAACATGTTGATCAATTAAGTTATTTTGGTAAATTAAGGTCTGATACCCTAAACTTATACTGTTTGCACTTTAGTGAACAAAAAGTGTACCAGTACAGTACTCTTTTCAGTAATGCAAATGCAAATTATTTGTAATATTGTTATAGATATATTTTGTGATTTCATTCTTTTAAAATCTCATTATAGGGGTGCAGGTTTGTTGTGACAGTAGCCTTTAATGTTGTAAACATTTTGCACTGAACTGAGAACCCTTTTTTTATTTTGTCAAACAATATTACATTACAAACATTTTTGATTTACTGATTTGTTTGTATTGTCACTGTCACGGTTCGGCTTTTCAGTTATTTTGCTCTGTTTTTCTGTTCATGTTCTGGTGCTTTTATTTTGACATTCTGTTCTTGTGTCACGTGTCTCCTTTGTTTTCACCTGTCCTGTGTTTTACGTCTTGATTGTATGTGTATATAAGGTTGTGTTAGTTAGGTTTTTCCTCATGTGTCCATCGCCTCATTTCCCGTCCCATGTTCCCTGTCTCTGGTTTTGATACTTCTGGAGTTTTCTGATGGCCCCCGAGCCTGGTTTCTGTTGTTCCTTTGTTTTTGATTTTGTAAATAAACCCACATCAGTATAGATCCCTGGTTTCCTGTCTGCTCCATACTCCGAGGTAGCTCCGGGTCTGGGCCTCGCAGCCCGACCCGTGACAGTCTCTGTCAAACTGCTGTACTACTATATGTGAACACAATACTCTGATTGTAACTGTAAATTCTGTTTCACAATAAACAAAACAGAAAGTGAGTCTTGGTATATGACTGTACCCGTGATTAGATGGCAGTAGTCACATGTTAACACTTACAGTTGGAGAGAGGAGGGTTATCTGAATTTCAACATCATAACCTTGTGTATGGCTCAACAAACCAAGAGGACATGGACAACTATCTGACAGATGTTTCAAGATGTGTTTCAGAGAGTGTGTGGGTGTGTCATGAGTCTGCTTTACTGGAGTCACCTCTACACAGATGTGCAGACACACACACACACACACACACACACACACACACACACACACACACACAGAGAAATGTTTTATTGTAGAAATTTTTAAAACCACAAAAACACATGAGTGCAGTTTCACATAATAATAGGCATCAAAACTGAAAGTAATTTCTCTTATAAGCACACTAATCAGTCATAAAACATCATTTTAAAGAGTCTGTCTGTAATTTGTAGAGCAGGCGTCACCAAAAGGGTGCCCCCAGGGACCACATACGTAGCCCACGAACCTGTTCGATAAAATAAATTCGCCAGTGGACAACATCTATCATTTTATCCTGCTGCTATTCTTCTTTAATCACATTTGCATCTATATAGAATTGAAAATGACAAAAAATGGATGGATGCATGTATCAAACTGGTACCCCTTCATATGGCTCAGTACCCATGAAGTAGCTCTCAAAAATTTTGGTGATAGCTGATGTAGAGTATTTAATTATTTGATTTCCCCCTATGGTTCAGTTATATTATGCAGGGTTATGTATCATTCATTTTTACACTAATTTACTAACCTTTCTTCATCACTTAGAATTAAACAGGATGTATTTGTTATTGTGCCTATTTTGCCTGTTGCTGTATTTTGCCTTTTTCAAAAAAGCAGTCTGGGCTGATTTCAGCTTGAATGGGTTAAACTAACATGTACTATACTAAACAGACAAATGCATTGTTTTGTTGTGACTTTACAAAGACAGTGAAATCAGAAACAGTTTTTGTAGCCTATTTTCTATATTTGGGCTTTATAAACTTGCTGGGGAAACATTCATTTTAAACATCTGTTTTGCTGTGCTAGTCCTGACCTATCCTGTAACACCTTGCAAAGAGTCAGAGTCCTCATTTAAGGCTCTTATGTGTGCATTTGCCTAAGTTCATTCAAACTACCATCTCATCTCATTATAGTTTCATCATCTGCCACGATGGACCACCTCTATTGTCATGTGCAAAACAGAAGAAAACTTCAGAGACCAAACATGTGTTAACTGATTGACTACATTGGGGGCAATAGGAAAAGAGTGTCAATCCTTCACCCTAAAGTTCCTTCAAAATTATTACCACTGCTCCATGAATTAGCAAGAAAGAAAAAGAAGAGAAATCAGTCAAGACCTTAAAGAACTGAGATTCTTTCACCACAAGAGCTGTGAGGACAGTGGAAAATCAACCAGGAAATATGTGTATTGTGGGTGTTTCCCACATGCCACAGCTGGTTCTGACCAGTATTGTTACTAGATTGTAACCTCCAGAGATACCAGAGAGACATATTTTTTTTTAAACATGAATATTTTTTTCCTGACATAATGGTCAGAAAAGTTTTGTTCCATTTCCTTATGTTTATAGTCATACTTTTTCCTTCATCTGTATTTTGAAGAAAAGCAGTTCTGACCATATAGATGCATAGATATGCAAATATAATTTAATAATGAACTGATAACACGCCTCCTCGTGCTGAGTTGCTAAGCACTGCGCCCTAACATATATCCTGCACAAGGATGAGGGGCCGTGGTTTAACATTAACAGTCAACATGACAAATAAACAAAACAAAACTAAGACTGATACCTTGAATTTTCTGGTAAATTTAAGTGTACAACTGAGAGTGGGAACAATTTAAGCCACGGCAGGACGACTCCCTGCAGTGCTAGCGTTAGCCATGTTAGCTAGTGGTGCAGTGGTTTCAGATGCAGAACGCCAGTACTGTTACTGTACTTTAACACTGACTTGCAGGTTGTGCAGGTCACTGTGCTGTTTCTGTTTGTGGAAATATTTCCACATGTGATGTGAAGTGAAAGTGACCATTTGTCATACGTGAACACACCACTGCACACAGTGTGAACAGCACGAAATTCAACTTCTGCATTTAACCCATTCACCAAGTGAAGCAGGGGGCAGCCAGGAACACGGCACCCGTACCTCAGCGGTGCCTAGCGGTCTTGGGGATCGAACCTGGATTTTCTGGTCGCAGGGCGGATGCCTTAACCACTAGGCCACCCAACTGCCCAATGTGTGTCTGTCTTCTCTGCTGCCGTGTCTCTCGTCTTGTTGTGGTCTTGTGTTTAGATTCCCCTCGGGCCAACCGTACCGCCCCTTTTATGAAGGGACTATAATGATTGGTTAAACCAAGTAACATGTGTCTGCGTAAGCCAATCAGAGGCAGAGATTGCATTGCATACATAAGCAAAGGCAGAGAGAGAGAGAGAAAAAAACACGCGACTAGTTGACTTCTCACACTAATCAGGGGTTGACATAAGTGGTACTACCCAGGGCTCCAGACAAAACAAAAACCTTAGGAGCCATAATCTCTGTCAAATGTGATATAAATACACATTTTTTAAAACATGGTAAAACTCAAACTGTCAGCACTGCTGTCGGTCGAGAACGAGTCGTTCTTTGACTAAATTTGGGCAGACACATAGAATATTACTAGACTGACCACAGACAATAAAATGTTTTTGTATTTTTTTTAATTGAGTCTAATTGTGTTTTCATCACATCTCCCTGTATTACTTTTACCGCTTTTTGTGAACTGGGAACACTGGGAATGCAGCCAAAAGAGCAGAATCTTCTTAGTGATCTGATCCAAATGATCCAGCATATTAAAAAGAGCCCATATCTATTCACGTGACAGTGCAGTAGGAACAGTAGACGTGGGTGGAGCGTATCTGCACACTATTTTTATTTTAATTTCGCTTGGTTGTGAGAGATGACCGCCTTTGGTGACTGGTCACTAAATAAATAATCTAGTCGCATTGATGACCATTTTAGTGGCCATCTGGAGCCCTGGGTATGCAAGTATGCATTGACATAAGTGGTATGCAAAATATACAGCATAATTAGTTTGTGATATATATATAAACATATACATAAAAGAAAGACAACGTTATTGTTATATTGCTATAATGTTGTTGTTATCTGTTTTTTGTTTTTTGTACTTCAGCCATCACTTGCTCAGTTCCATTATCAGCACGCTTGATTTAATTTACTGAAGGACTGATGAGTTGTGGTGCTGTATAGTGACTAAATACCAGGCTTCCACATGTAATTTCAATACACTGTATATGCGTGAGTGTGTGTGTCTGAGTAACCGACCTTGGTGGTGATGTCCAGTGAAGCACCCTGCTCAAGCAGGATAGATGCCACATCTTTGTGTCCCTCACGGCCAGCCAGATGCAAGGGGGTGTATCCTGATGTGGTGCTGGAGTCAGGAGAAGCTTTATGCTGCAGCAGCAGCTGAACGATATCAGGCTTCCCTAGACGACTGGAGATATGTAGCGGGGTCTGGTCATCCTACAGACACACACACACACGCACACACACACACACACACACACACACACACACACACACACAGGCACACATTTCTTCCCTTAATGAAGAGTCTACAGGTAGACTCTTGGCACACCCACACACTCTCTGAAAACTGTCTGTGGATATCTGTGGTTTCCGTGTTAGTGCAGGGGTCTCACCGAACAATTATTAGTTTGGTTCTCAGAAAAAATATGTGATTGACTGAAACCGTGAATGCTGATCCGCGTTAAAATGGGGGTTTACTGTATTTTTATGTTCCTAAATCCTGATGGTACTGTACATAAAGATGTGTCATGAATCTAGCCACTAGCACTCCCACACCACCTCAAACGATCAATCTATCTGCAGTCGTGCTCCACGCACACATACCTCCGACTCTATGGAGGTTTCCCACCATTCCCTGGAGTTTTAGCCACGCCCCTCTGCCACGCCCACCTTCTAGTCCGGTATTTATACACGGACGTTACACACTAACCTCATTCACTCGTGAACCTACCTCCCATGTTATTTGCATTACTCTTTTCATTGCTCATTTGGATTACCCGTTTTTGGACTTTGCTTTGTTTGACTTTGGTTTACTGCTACAAACCTTGCCTGTTACACACTACAAACTCTGCCTGCTGTCTTGTACTGTTTAACTGCCTTCCTGTGTAGCCTGTTACCATTCGACTACTCTTTTATCCTGTAGATTGTATTGTACTTGAATTATTGTCAGCAATCAAACCTCTCTTCCTTCATCATCTGCAACGGTGCTTCCCTCTGAACAGCAGAAAGATGGCACAAGACTACACACTGATACTGAAACATTGAAAACTAACCAACACTAATCCAATATTTTCTCAATATCGGAACACATTGTAAAATGTCCTGTTTCTAATTGAAGCAATAATGATGAAATACAACGTCTAAAATACACAACTAACAATATATCATGACATATTTGACTGCATGCTGGGACTCTGAGTGAATGCTGAGAAGGTTGCACAGCAGCCCTTTTCAAATGTACAATAACTTATAACCCCATGATTGGTGCCACCATCAAAGCAATCTCAGGAAATGTGTTTAAACTGTTTCAGCAACTAAACCTAAAACTAAAAAAATAATTCTATAGTATTTACCTAGCTGAGATTCAGATCTAAAAATGTGAGCAAGAAGAACTTTTAACCAATTCAGGAACTTGGATTTTGGTGAACTCAAGTTGAGTTAAGGCATGAAAAGCTGTGTAATAAGTATCAAGAATATAAGATGTTGAGTTGACTTTTCATTATTTATAGTGTACAAGACTGGATTAGATTTATTCTCTTTTTTGGACTCATATAAGAACCGTTTTTTTATCGATTGTATCGTCTCTTTAACTGTATGTGTACTATTATCTTTATCTGTATGTTAACTGGATTGTTTGTATATACATTCAGTTTTACAACTATGTGCATTGAAAGAAAATAAGCCAACCATGTAATGTACTCAATAACTGTACAACAATTAGAAATTTAGTTGTTAACTCTTACCTTGGACTTGGCATCGACATGAGCTCCACTCTTGACTAGATATTTGACGACTTCTGTCTGTCCAGCTCTGGCAGCCATATGGAGTGCCGTCTCTCCCCGCTACAACACACATATGCATGCACATGGTCACACACACAACCACACACATACACACCACAAGCAGCTCAACATGAGAACATGTGTGAACTAGTGCACTGGTGTGCTTGAGTGGTTGTGTGTGTGTGTCTGTGTGTGTTTGCAGCTTATTAAACAAAGCTATCCCCCTTTCTTCTCCACTCTTAGTTCATTACTAGTCACACCCCACACAGCCTTAAGTTTCTGCGGAACGGGGTGGGGGATGCGGGGTGTAGTTGTGTATGATTATAGTCTGACTACTGACCTGAACTGTAATTACAGGCTTGTTAGCAGACCAGACCTTGCTCACACCACTGTTTAAACATAAATTCCTAGACTGTTATTACCCTAAAAGGTCTGATTGCATCAGGACAGCAGGGAAGCAAAGCCTGAAGGAAAACGGCTGCCAATGACAGGTTTCAGATAAGGCCTGACTACTTACTGTTGTTTTGCTTACATTATCAAGCCCTTTTCATCCATATGTGAGTTTGTGTATGTGTGTGGGTGTGTTAGCAGATTGTGTCGCACAAAAAGCTTTGAATGAAGAATGGGTTTGGGGGTCATGGGCCAGTACTCACAACGTTGGTTGTGTTTGGCGATGCACCATGATTCATCAACTGAGTCACAATGTTTTCATGTCCCATGAAGGCAGCCACATGAATTGGCGTGAGACCCGACTGGTGGAAAGAGAAAAAGTAAGACTCAGAAACGTGTGCCTTTTAAGTGCTAGGAAGCTTGCATTAGTATGACCTCAGTGTAAACTTGCATGCTGCTGTTTTTTTGTCAGCCCCATGCAAACAAGCTCTTTTCAATGAAGCGGGAGAAGCCGGTTTAAAACAGTTAAATCCAGCAGTGAAGTTTCAGATCATTCTAGCAAACCCATAAATAATGTATTCAAATATCTATGTATTACACATATTCTGTATATACTACATTTTGGAATGTATCTCAAAATACTGCTTTTCCTATTGACATTGGTAAGTAGATGTCATAGACATGAAGAAGTCAAAGCAAACTAAGGGCAACCCATGCAGCCCACACACGCAGACTCTTACCTCCGTCACCGCCTGTATGGATGCTCCGTGCTTCAGAAGTAACTCCATCACTTTGATCCTGTTCTTCTTGCAGGCAATGTGAAGCGGTGTAAAACCATTCTAAAAATAAAAAGGGATTGTATGTCTCACACCGTATTCAAAAGGATGTTTTTCTCCAGTCCTCAGATAAACATGTGTGGAGGCTGAACAAAATATGCTGGGCCTCTGCTGCTGGGAGGTTGAGAAAACTCTTATTTCTACAGTTTCCTTTTAGTTCCTTCCCTTTTTTCTCCTCGGTAGACTTCAAGGACACGCCCATTCTGTTCCAATGACTTAAGAGAATGACAGCATGCTCACAGCCCTCATCCAAGTGTTTGTGAGTGTGTGTGTGTGTGTGTGTGTGTGTGTGTGTGTGTGTGTGTGTGTGTGTGTGTGTGTTTGCGAGTACACGCATGTTTTACAGATCTCCACGGTGATGTTCAATAACAGACCAAGCTCAATGCTTTCTGTAAGGCCATGCGTTCTGTTAAAGTTTAAAGACAGACCTTGAGAGCCACGTGACAATCATTTGGAAAAGCAGCAGGGTATAAGATGCCCCACACATAGAAAGAAACACAACAGGGAATTATACTAGAAGGCCAACTGGTCATCTACTGCTTCTAATATCCTAAGGTGGCTATTTGCACCTACACGCATTGGTTCTAGATGTACCACTTTTCACAAAAATGCATTCTCAGTGTGACCAGGTGGCCCTTCCTTGTATATCTTCTCACTGGCAAAGACACAACTCCATTCACATGTGGGCCTGGAAATATCTCTGACCTCCTCTGAATGTAGTCAAGAGATCCAGTCACTGTCTGATCACAATGTATTGTGGTTCATGAAGATAATATACATAAGCTATAAACTTCCCAGTAAACAACATTAGCGGCCAACATCTATGTTGTGTACAAACAAACTTTCCCAGCGTTTTGAAGAGTGAAGGCTTGGATAACTCCATATTTCTGCTCAAAGTTTTTGTTCATACAGGAGTGATGGTCCACATACCTTTTGCCATATTATTACCATAGTATGTCTTATGTTACATTACAGACCAACAATCTTATCCTCAAAAAGGCAGTGTGGCTGCAAGTTTCCCCTAAAATCAAGTAGAAGATCCTTGTTTATTTAGTTGGTCTAAAAAAGAAACTGATTAGATCTCCTGCTTGGTAGTTATGAAAGCCAACATCCGCAAAGGCCCTATGCGGATAAGACAGGTGACCCATTTATAGACAGTCACTATGCTGCATTGCACTGGGCTTATTCTGTTGGTGACAGGCCACTCACCAGTGCTTTGGCATTTGGGTTAGCCTTCTTGTCAACGATAACTTTGGCCACCTTGTAGTGTCCACAGTGGGCAGCCACATGCAGGGCAGTCAAATAATCATTGGTGACATCATCCACGGGCACATCATGATGAAGAAGGAGCTGGACACAGTTCAGGTGATCTCCCTGAGTGGCCATATGCAGCGGAGACAGACCATTCTGCAAGACACATAATATTTTTCATGTGGGATCTTACATGTTTCATTTATACCATATATTTGTAATTTCCAACAATTTTTTAGAAACTAAATAATATATATAGATAATAGAACTAGACAATAGTTAGAGAGACTGATACTTTCAGGCCTAAAATCTTTTAGCTAAGCCACATTCAAAGCTGTTGTAAAATATGTCTGCCTCACAACTGAATGCTCCAATGCACCATGTAGACACAGTTTCAGCATGGGAAAAGGGACATATAACATGTATTGCAATGAACCCTGCTATATTATATTTTTTGGGTCAAGGTTTAAGGAGTTTTAAACTATAAATGTTATAAGAACTATAAGAAGTTTAAAAAAAGAATATTAAATGAGTATAACATATGTAATATATGACACAGATAAGTCTTTACAAAGACTTCATAAATCTTATACCTCCCAAAAGTTCTGGCCTGTATTAGAAGGTGTAGCAAGCAGTGCTGCATTGTGTTACTGAATTATCAGAAGTGTGTCAAGCCTTTTGTGACTAGGCAATTTTTTTTTCAGCTTTCTGATTCCAGGAAAGCTGAAGTGTAAGTGAAGCAATGGAAAAGTAAAGAGCATATTCAACACCATTAAGGCCCACATCTGTGTGTGATTAAAGCTGATGCGACAGTACTTTGGTCTTGGACAGAATCGGGGCTCCGCGGTCCAGCAGCATCTCCACGACCTGTTCATGGCCACTTCTGGCCCCACAATGGAGAGGCGTTAGACCATCCTGCAGGTTGAAAAAAAACGCATACATGCACACTTGACACAACGATTGTGCAGAAAGCCGACCCCTCCCAACCAGCCTTGAACTAGAAACCTCCATGCACCTCCTCAAAGCACCATCATGTCATTTCTAGACCGAGCTCAACAACAGAGCATGGGTTGTCCTCAAAACTGCATTGGAAAAATAGATGCATGCAGCAGCTGTGTGTAATTCCTTAGCAGTAATGACAACCACATGTTGCCCTGAACTAATGAAATTGTTGACAATGAGTGAAGCAGTGTGCTGTGTGATCATTATGAAGGCATACATGTTATTGACACACATGTTTCAAAGACCCTGGGGCATGAAATAAAGGGATACATTTTATGATCATTTAATAAGATTGAATCTAAAACTCAGTTGACCTGTTTTTCGTCTTTTGGTGCATACTATGCTATAACTACCAAGAGAAAAAGGCTAAAAATATGACCTCCGTCTGTAGATTAAATATAGCGTGTATAAAGAGCAAAGCAGGTTTGGTTTCACCAAGTGTGGCTCTGACCTTGGTTTTGGCATCGATTCGTGCTCCTCGCTCAAGCAGCAGCTTGACCATGTTGCCGTTTCCTCTCTTCGATGCCACATGTAGAGGTGTGATGTCATTCTGTACCAGGGTAAGACATGAGAAATCATAAGCCAAACTTCACAACCTAAAATATTTTGGGCCATTACGAGCAGTCAAAACAGTCTGCGTGCACCTTGGCATAGATTCTACAAGAGCTGTAGGTATGAAAAGATGGTGTTATGTTTTTCCACTCAGGACACCATAATTTGGAAAGGAATAGGAGATGGTATAGACTAGCTTTCCCATTATCAGGATGAGCTAGCAGCACTAACCTAGCATAATTTCTGAAGGACCATCATCCTGAAGGACTATCATACAATCAATATATAATCAAATGTGGATTTGAATTATCAGTTCAAAACTAACACAATGTCCAAAACAGTTTTAAGCAATTACTTGTTAATACTAAATATCATTTTAAAATGCACTATTTTTACCTAGTACAAACAATGGCAAATTCAAAAGTAAGTGGGGTTATATCCTCTTTAAAAGTATGAAAGGGCATTAGTTAGTTCCTCGATTTGTGTGTTACTATAAAGACAGAGATAAACCTCTCAGTCTGGCAGTAGAGCACAGGAATTGTGAAACTGAGCCCCACTGCCCCCTAGTGACAGCTGTACATTCTACCATATTGAATAACACACACCCCACTTTCTCAAAGTGCTACGAACAAATGAAGTAATCTCTTTTGACACAGAATTACCACTAATAATTGTGAACTACTCTTTTTTAATCTCTTTTTAATACACTGATCTATTCTGTAGCAGGACGGAGTCACAAAATTGCTATACAATAACTGATACTGATTGAATTTATATAATCTCCTGGTTCTCAGATATGCAGTCTAAGCAGGGAGATCAATGAGAGTAATCACATTGCACTGCCTGGTGTGTAATAGATTATATATATCACACTTCATTTCGTTTATTTATCGTTTATTCATGTATGTTTTCCAACAGTTCGGCAACACTGCATACATTCACTAAAGACAGAGCGGCATACAGTCAAGTTTACTCACGTCTTTTCAATTATCCCAGATACACACACACATTTCATATTTCTTCTGTGTATATTTCATCTGTGTGTGTGTGTGTGTGTGTGTGTGTGTGTGTGTGTGTGTGTGTGTGTGTGTGTGTGTGTGTGCGTAGACTGGCATCAGCAGCTGCAAAAAGGTTTTTGTTTCCACTTTCATCAAGCAGTATTACTGTTTCCTTTTACAGTAAGTCCTGAAGTACCTGTGCCTGCATCACACACCCATTCCTTTATAAAGTGACAGTTTGTTTTAAAATGTACTTTACTGATTCCAAATACATTACATTGGGCAGGAAATGTCTGTCTGCTAATGCAATGAAAGCTTACAGTCATACATTAGCACTGTACAAAAACAGTTCAACCTAAAATCACTCTGTGTGGTATAAACTACTGAACTAGTTTAATTCAATTCAAATCAAATAGTTGAATAATTCAGGGTTACATTTGTACTTTTCCATTTTTATAGACTAGCAAAGCATTCTCAACTGAATGGGGATCACAAGTGGCACAACTGGTCAGCTATTGCCCACCTAGAGAGGACTGTTTTGGACTCCTGGCCATGGTCGGCTATAGTCCTCTCTAGGTGGGCAATACAGGCCTCCTTCTGCCCTATTAAACAGACTGATGTTATCCAGTTCTAAAATATATGGTGGTGCTTCACATGTCTTGCAGTAATCATGTGCTACCTGTCAAAGTATGTGATAATTAAGGTCCAATGCAAACCTGATGGCAGACACCAAACATGTCTTTGTGAAATGGATACATTTGTCAGAAGGGTAAAATGGGTTTTTGGTAGAACATCACAAACTAAATGATACATAGTAAATATATCTGAGGAAGCAACAAGGTCTTACCCTGGCCTTGAAGTCCACAGCCGCCCCGCGGTTGAGGAGCAGTGTAGCTACATTGATGTTGCCGTAATGCGCCGCTATGTGCAGTGGGGTGAAGCCACTCTGGAGAAATCATATGGAGAGCACAGGTGTCAACAGGGTCTGAGAAGGCATCTGGGGGTCACCCACAACCTTACTAAACACCAGCACATCACAGCATGAGGCAGGGCCTGGCACAGAACAACCAGTCTCCACAGCATCCAAGCCCTAATACAATTTTTTGGCCTTACTATTCTAGTAGCTGGTTTTAGGCCTGTTGTGAACAATTGGCATTTGAGTTAGCATTGAAGAACGAATTCAAAATTCAAGGTTCACTGATTGTATCTGAACATCCATGAATCCATTTAGTCACACTAATCAATAAGTGTTATGGAAAGTTAAGGAAATGTGCTGGTTTTGGAGGGAACTTCATTAACAATTCCACTTTCACAACAGTGAAAATCCATAGAAGTTAAATATGGTATAATCACAAAAGCAGAAAGCAGTACGGAATGCCCACTCAATATGTAAGTGACCCCACTAACTGACTTGTGAGGATTTTGTAAACAGTTAGGTATCAGTAATCAAAGGAATATTCCAAAGATCACAAGAAACATAGGTTTTGTATTGTATTGCACGGTTCTGAAGAAAGATATGGTGCCCAAAAAACCTCTCTTTGGCTGCCTGGATCAAACATGCATAGAATCTAATTTCAGACTTACATACCACCAAAGGTATAAAAATAGCTGTAACTTCCCTAAACCTGTGTCCTCAAGTTACTGGGTGACATAAGAATGTATATTTTGATGTACATAGTGACAATGTGTAGCATAAAACTGGCATTTAACTTAAAATTAAGTCGCAGATTGTGGATCAGGAAAAATGTTTGAGGTATATTTTGTTCTTTTAGTTCAAATGAAACAGTTTCACATAAAACTTTTTTGGAATATCCCTTTAATTTTTAGTCTCTGGTGAGTCATGCATGCATATTAAGGCTAGTAACTGGAGTTGGAACAAGCCTGGGAACCATGCTGACAGTGGAAGATCAGAAAAAGCAGACATTTGGAAATATAAAAAAGAGAGAGACACTGAGAGAGAGAAACAAGAGACAGAGAGACAAAGAGACAGAGAGAGAGAGAGAGAGAGAGAGAGAGACAAAGACAGAGAGAGAGACAGAGAGAGACAGAGACAGAGAGACATAGAGAGACAGAGAGACAGACAGACAGACAGAGAGAGAGGGAGAGAGACAGACAGACAGAGAGAGAGGGGGAGAGAGAGAGAGTCGACTCTGTAGGCATCTGTGGTCTTTCAGTTGGCCCCTGCAGGGGAAAAGTGTGCTGTATGAGCCTGTGGGGTAAAAACTGAGTGTTCTATAGCTAAATGTTTCAACTGCTTAAGCTGAAACCAGAATCATAAGAGAGTCTGGCCCTCTAGAGGAGGTCTGCAGCAATATATCTTTTCTAACCCAATTAAGGCTGGATTCCCAGACTGATATCAAGCTATTTCTGGACTATACAGGATAAATGAAACTTTTCCATATATATA
>JBBPDC010000109.1:21528347-21542053 GCA_037974485.1 Hemigrammopetersius urotaenia
AGTGAGTAAGCCTGTCTAAAAAGGTGGGTTTTGAGGTTACTCTTGAATAGGGAGAGTGTGTCTAGATTCCTAACTGTAGTAGCCAACATACACTAGCAACAACCTAGCAACCACTTTCCAGTTGCAATCTAACAACCAACATAGCAACCAACATGATTACCATAGCAACCAGTATAGCAACCACTTCAGTTACCCTAACAACCACCTCAAGTACCCTAGCAACAGCCTAGCAACCACTTCCATGATGACAACCTGGTAAGCAACATAGCAACCAACATGATTACCCTAGCAACCAGCATAACAAGACTTCAGTTACCATAGCAACTACCACAACTAACCTAGCAACAACCTCAAAAACCCTGAGGTTGACAACCGAGCAACCGGCATGGTAACATGGCAACCAACATGCTCGCACCTATTATCCACCATGACAACCACACTGATTACCATAACAACTACTGTAACTATCCTAGCAACCACCTAAAATACTCTAGCAACAACCTAGCTACCACTATCATGCAGCTACATACTAGATAATGCATCTATTTGCCAAAAATCCCACATCAATAAACTAAGTTACGGTTTGTATTTTCATGCACTGGTAATTCCCTTGAATTTCATTCTCTAGTTATACACATTGAACTAGCATCAGTTGCATTCACAGTATTGTGTAGTACAATCTGATGGAAAGCCGTGGTGTGGTGTATGGGTGTGCATGTGTGCAAGCTATATGTCTGTGTGTCCATATGTGTGTTTTTGGAAGCAAAATCTTAATCTTGTTCTCTAAATTGTAGCCCAGAAGCCTGACCAAGTACTTCACAAATACAAGAAAATCCTGCACCACTATAAGCAGCTGGGTACCATGTCAGGTGCTTTCAAAAGCATTTTATTAGTTTGTAGTATAGTTTATGGACTACAAACTCTCAGTTCCTCTTCCAACAATATTTACCTCTCTGGACACTTAGTCAAACCAACTCTGTTAGCCCTATTTTTTGCTTGTCTCTGTCGTCTTTGGCTTACTCACCAGGGGCTCGGACCCGGACTTTGTAAATCTGTTTTGTGACAACCTTGTTGTAAAAAGCGCTATATAAATTAAATTGAATTTATCAGTGGCCACCAACGTTAAGGTTTAAATGGCTCCATTTTGTACATATGGTCCATATTCAATTAAATATTTTATTTTTTCTGTCACTCTATGGTGTGGTTTCATGACTTCTCCTGTCTTGAATGTAGTTTATATGTTCAGTAATGCAAGCCTTAATAAGTTATTTGTAAATGTTTTGTAAAGCATAGACAAGGCTCAATTTAGATGAGCTGCCAAAATATGGTTAACTATCCAGTTATAACTCTTGAGTTAATCATGCATCCTACTTTTAAAGTGTTTGTAAAACATTTATTCATACACAAAATACTTTAAATGAAGGTCTGTCAAATATTGCATCCTTGAAGGGTAGTCACATAAGCCCAAATGGTAACATACTAAAACAATGTTAAACAAATTTTAACAAATTCTGAACAAAGATATTAACAAATGCACAATAAATAATGAATAGAACTTAAATAAAGCTATTTACAGACTTTTAATAAATCATTTCTTAAGCATTTCTGAAGTTAAAATAATAAATTCGTAAGATGGACTCATTCATCACACTGATAAGAAACAACTAAGAGATCATTACTAACAAATGATTAACAAAATGTTAACTAAGACCTTAATGCTTAATAAATGCTTCATATTGAGTAGTTATTATAAAGTGCTACCAGTAGGGGAATATAAGCTTCCATGATTTCCATTACTGAATTAGCCTTGTGGCTCTAGTGCATGTCTAAGTCAAATGTTTAACTTTGGGGTAAGACGAATGCTATGTCACTTTGACTTATCACCAGACTCTTCCTATGAACAAGCTCCTCTATACATGCCAATGAAACTGAAGGCAGTCAAACACACCCACACACTTCACATACACTTTAAAGCTGTACACATCCATCTGATTATGCCCACTTTTCTTCAGTGGTACTAATAGGAACATCAAAGTGCATTACACTCTCTCTCTCATGTCTAGATGCAACCCAAAAGATAACAACATGACAAGAGATATTATACTACACTGTGTGTATAATGCCCTGTGTGTGTGTGCATGACATGTTGCTGCAAAGATGGACCTTTAGTGGTTCGGCTGCCCCCTCTGGAGCCAATCAGCGCCCCTGCATCTCACATTCCACTTGCAGACATGGACACAAACACACACCCACACACAGATTTTTTTTTTTTGCAATATGGGAATTATTAGGGAAAGGGCTTCTTCATTCTCAAGAAAACTATAAGGACTGAAACACTCCTTTCTTGTGAATGAGCAAGGCTTTACTGCTGCAGACTCAAAACCTGGATACATTTAAATGCATTGGTTTTTAGGATATAAAAAGAATTAAAAACAGGCTATTTGGTAGCATTTATTCCAGTCCTGTGTGATATTTTTTCATTAGGGATACATGATAATACGTATTAGGGGATTTAGAGAAAGGGGAAAGTGATTATGTAATAAAGTGCTCTTAGCAGCAAGGAAATGACAAATAAAGGAGAGGTAAGTTATATATTCCTGTGTATGAGAGCAGTATAATGCAGTACAATAGTATGTAATGTACAACACAGAGTCTAATTACAGTATATCCGTATAGAGAGCTCCAGCTCCAGCTTATCACTCAGAGCTAATGAAGACTGTGGCCAGTGGAGGATGAAGACCACACACCCTTCCAGCTGACCCAGCATAATGACAGAAGAGTGAAACAGAAAAGCATGAGGAAATGAGGCCACAGCCCACTCTTTCTCACTTTCCCTGTATCTCTCTCTCTCTCTCTCTCTCTCTGCCTCTCACTTGCACAAAGCAGATTTCAGCAGAAACCAAGAGATAGTAGATGAGTGTGTTTGCCCAGCACATGCATATGTGCATGGGCAGAGAGAAAGAGCAACCCAGCAAGCAACATCAGTAACTCCCTTACTCTGCGAACATTACCATCAAGATGAGTTATGGTCAAAGCCACTCCCCGCCCTTCACTGCAGCCTATAAATCGCAGTCTCACAGTACTGCACTCCAGAAGGCCATTCAAGAGAAACTCACATCTTTATCATTACACCCTTTGATCTACAGGAGCTACATGTGTGCATGCTTCATTTGTGCTTTACTCATTTAGCCTTACATCATCATGTGATGTATCCATTTGGAGATGTTAATTTAACTGTAAAAATTCAGGAAAGTTTGAATCAATCTATTGCCGCAATGGTTAAGTGTCCACTCATCTGTTTAAATGTCAAATTTGATTATTCAGCGTTTGTTTAAAAATATTCAGAATAGTACCAATACAGCACAGTTTATATGTTTTGTACTCGGAATGAAGGACCTCTGAGACGTTTTGTGTTTTGAAAATTGAACTGCCTTGATTAAAACTCTATCACTGCAACACCACCGTCAAAAGTGTGTTTTCCACGTGAGCCAGCATGACACATATTTAGGGACATATTTATCACAGATTTACGTTTTTTCACAATTCACGGGTGCTCTTGCAACGTAACCCTCACAGATTTTGGGGGGTTACTGTAATTAATTTACTGGGAAATTTTCTTCAAGAATTATAATCATAAAACTGAAAGTACATCTCCCCGACTCGATTGTGGAGAATCCTTGCGCACATGTTCTGTGTCTGAACCATCTACAGCAAGCCAGCTATTACCGTTGCTGTTGTTACCTTCCTCTGAGTCCTAATCACTGTTTATCTGAGTGTGCATAGAAACAAAATGCAAACAGGGACAACCTTTCATTTACACTAATTCATTTACACATAGAAGGCCTGCCTGGTGCTCAGATTCACATTGCAAGCATCTCCCTCTCCCACAAGGTGTGTGTGCGTGTGCGTAGGCATAAGAGTGTCTCTGTGCATCGCTCTCTCCTTTCATTTTGCTTTAAAATGTATATACTAACCTGCCTTTTTTCACACCTCCCCTTTCTTGACTCAGCCCCCTCTCCTGCTAACCAGTCAAGCAAAGAAACATCAGCAATATCAACCCCACAGAGCTGAGTAGCCTCCTACACTGATTACACTATCCAATTAGGCCTCGTTTACACTGCAGGTCTTGATGTTCAATTCTGATTTGTTGCCTATATCCGATTTTTTTTACCTTCTGTTTACACGTTTTTTAAATTGTGACCCATATCCGATTCGCTTGTTTACACTTGCTATAGCAAAGGGGGGTTGTTACACCACACAGTAGCCAAGATGGACGAACGAGAAATATGCTTAATGCTAGCTCTGCGATATCTGCAAAATTCGCCAAATAACACCATGATTTTGAGACGGAGAAGAAGGAAAAGGGTGATTATTGCAGCTGTGCATATTCTTCAGTTATTATGGCCTCGACCATTCAGAGGAACGTCTGGGTGCGTGAAAGATCTCAGGATTGGTGGGAGAATATTGTAGCGGGCTTTAGCGAGGAGCAGTGGGTCCGAAATTTTAGAATGAGCAAGCCAACTTTCGATTTGCTGTGTTAACGTTTGTCCGCATAACTCTCTTACAACGACATGACATCCAATCTGCCTGTTTACATGACAGTCGCATTGGCACATATCTGATTTATATCTGATTTATTTCCACATATGAACGAGGCCTGAAACCGATCTCATAACATCCGAATGCATGCGTTTTTTTCCTGTTTACACTGTCATGAAACAGATTCGATCTGTGTCACATATGAGCAAAAAATCGGAATTGGGTCACATTTAACTGACAGTGTGTAACGGGTCTGGTCAGTGGCGGGTAGTGGCCACTGTTTTTTAGTGTAATTTTCTTGGTTCTGTTTGTTCTTGGTTTTTCTGTTCATGTCTTGGTTATTATTCCTGTTCTATTCTCCCTGTATCATGTGTCTGTTGTTTTCTGGTCTGTTCCTCATGTGTAAGGTCTCTTATTTTGATATCAGTCTGTTTAGTTCTGTTCATGTATCACATGCTTTCTGTTTCAGCTGTTTTCTGTTATGTTATCACGTATCCCACCTGGTTTGTGTTTATCCATATTGATTTAGCTCTGTATATAAGTTTGTGTCTGTTAGTGTTTCCTTATCTGTCCATCGCACGTCGTAAGTAGCGCCTCATTTGCCCTCTGTCCCCGTGTCTCTGCTGTGTGTGGTTTCTGCCCTGTTTCTACCAGCGATCGAGCCAGGTTTTGTTTTTCCTTGTTTTTTGTTTAATAAAGTAACCGCAGCATGACTTCTGGTTTCCCTGCCTGTTTGCTCCGAGGTAGCTCCGGGACGGGGCTTCGCAGCCCCTCCCGTGACACAGTGTAAATGAGGCCTTAGACTCAGCTGCAACTAGGCCAGCTCTGCTCAGCTTGCTAAGCATTTTCTTCTCAAAGTGTCTATATAACAATGAAATGCACATTAACACTTAGCGCTCCCTGATTTTTTTTTGAAGGTATAGCTTCAGACCTCTGCACTTATGATCAATTACAGTAACCCCCCACTTATACGTGGATCAGCAGTCACAATTTCAAACTGATTTTTCCTGAAAACCAACGAATAATCCCCTGTACATTCATGGAAAAGGCAGATATCCTCCTCCACGTCCTCATGCTAACATAAACCCTGCATGAGGACAAGGGGGCGCGGCAGACGAGGCCCAAACATCACAGCCTTTTTTCGTGGCAATATATAAATGTTTGTATATTTGTGCTAAATTATACAAAACTATAATTTTGTAACATAAATATCAATGTAAATTCAGCTACATTTCCATATATAAATAACTATAGATGTTTTGGTACTGTGGAGAGAAACACAAAGAAAGAGCCTATCCCAGCTGCTATGAGCGAAGGTGGGGTACATCCTTGACAGTCGCCAACACGTCACACGGCCACATACAGAAACAGACAACCATTCACGCTCACATTCATGGCTAGGGGCAGTTTAGTGTGCTCTATTGACCTATCTCCAATGCATACATGTTTTTGGTGGTGGGAGGAAACCGGAGCTCCCAGAGGAAATAGCCTGTTATTTATTTTTCCTTGGTGCTGATTGGCTGCTTCCCATAATTGGGATGTTCTAAAACTTTTGACTGGTAGGGTATGCCAATGAAAATGCCAAAGAAACCAAAGAAAACGCATGTGCATGAATTACAGTACAGTTTATACAGGGGTAATATCGGTATTTACATTCTAGCACTGGCTGGAATTCAGTACAAACTGTACAGTACTGATATGGGTTTATCTTTACATTTTCTTTAAGGTTAGTAATTTTTAAATGAAATTAAAGTGTTTTGGGGGCATATTTAGTCTTTACACGAAGAAAATAGGCATTCCAGGCATTTTTTACCACAACAACGTAGTTTTTCACTGTATTCAGGTGCTGTATACATTTACGTTTATGGTATTTAGCAGACGTTCTTATCCAGAGCAACGTACATCAGTGCTTAAGTAGTCTACGTCAGTTCTTCATACCTGTAAAGCTATACTAAAATCAACACCTGGTTTTTACCAAGTTACTGCCAGCTAAGTTATATTGTCTTTAGTAGCTTATAATTAAGCCTGAACATTTTACTCTTATTGATGTTTGCATTACAAATATAATGAATGGCAATTGCCGGTTTATTGGAACCTGCAGTTCAAATATGTCCAGAAAGCAGCAATGATGTTTTAATACTGTAGAACTGGTGATAGTGCAAATGAACAGAAATCAGCCGTAGTGTACAGCATGTAGCCTATTAAATGGTGGTAGAACATGTAGCCTATTAAATGGTACAAGAATTGTTACACTTCCCTATTTATTTTCGATATACTAACCTGTTACTACATAATATATTTTTATAAATAATTTAAGCTTCGATTCCTTGGACTGCTGGGAGGGAAATATTATACATTTAGCTAAAGCAGCCATGATACATTCGCTGTATATGAACAATAATTGTGTATAAACCTGATAATAGCGTTGACTAGAATGTAGTTTAGTTAGGGGTGAGTGATATGGCAACAATACAAAATCATAATACTGAGGCATTTTGACCATAAATGATATTGCACAATATTTCCTTTTTTGTGACACCTGAAATTGAAAGACAACTTTAGACAAAGCACATTATTTAATGATTAAAATTATGAGTATGAGGATATTTATTCAATATTTCACATGCATTCAGACACAGAGGCTGCCTATACTCTTAGTGTATTCAAGCATACATAGTGTGATGGAACCAATCATTGTTTATGTCTGATTCAAATTTCTCACACTATGTGGGCTAGATGAACACATAAAACACTAGTACAGCATTGCAAGACCCCAGGACCCTCCCTAAAAATATCTGAGGGAGACCCCCAGCCGCACCCCCCTTCCAAGGACAGGCTTCCAGCATGCTATGGCGGCCTAGACCCTCCAGGGTGTTGGTGGTTCGTGCAGCGGCTTTGCTGCTGGGGTGACAGGCCCTGCTGGTTGGGTTGTAGACCCTGCTGGTGGGGTGAGAGGCCCTGCTGCTGGGGTGAGAAGCCCTGCTACAGGCTTTAGCGGCCCTAAGTTAGCTACCTAAGTTAGCCTCCATAGCTACACTACCTGTGCTCACTGGGGCTGTGGCATCTGCGCTACACACTAGCACTGGGGATGCAGGTCGAGGATCTCGACAGGACGCCAGCGGGAGGACCCAGAAGAACATCAGGGACTCTATCCCTTGTGGCTGGCCTCTTTGCTGGTATGCTCAATGTGGGCTTCCTCCTCGCTAGCTGAGGGGCTAGCCAGTTGGCAGCCATCTCTCACACCATGAGCTCTTGGGAGAGCGTTGATAGCTCAACCAGAAGTCACTCCTACTCCTTGGGCTCGCACACCCTTCTTGCCCTGTCTACTGCATTTTTTGGATGGTTGGTCCATCTGTCATACTAGCCCCTCTCCATGCACAGTAAACAGGCCCACTTGCAGACATCCATTTTTACTCTTTATTTTCCAACACAAAACCAAAGACACAATGGCCAGAATGAACTACCAAAACAAAAGGAGAAATAGAAAAACTCTCAACTGAAGTGAAGACGATGTGAGGTTCACCACTGACAAACTTAAATACCTACTAAAGAAACCAAAAACAACACAATGCTCATTTCCTCTGAGCACATTTCCTCAGGTCAGTTGAAACAGATAATCTAAACAAACAAGACTGACATGCTCACGATTCCATAATTAAAATCCCCAAAACCCAAAACCAAAAACAGAAAAAGGATGGCCTCTAGTGGCCGCCAACCGTCACAGTCCCCAGACATGACAGTTCAGATAGTTATTTTCTGCATTTTGTGTTTACTTGAAGTTATCTTTGTCTAATATTTAAATTTGTGGGTGAGTCTGCAGTGTGTTTTGCTCCGTGTTTGTTTCTTCACGTTTGTTTCTTTTCTGCTTTTTGTCCATTCGTGGCCCCCATATCCATGTCACAGATTGTGACATTTTACATTGATGTTTTGATCTTGGAATGATTCAAAAATTACACAGAAGCTCAGATGAAAAGTGGTGCATTTGGCTATAAAAAGAAAATTACTAATACTAAAAAAAAAAAAAAAACATAAGAAAAACACTCATAATAAATAGTGATAAATAAGCAAGCAGTTCCTGTGCATATGAGCTAGCATTGCAAATGTTTCTAAGTCTGCATGGTTAATAGTGAAATTCAGTGATGTCAAGCACCAGCACGACAGCAGCAAGTTTGGGAAATTTAAATTACTGTTACAACTTCTGCAATCTGGCAGAAGGTTCCGCACTACTATCATGACCAAAACAGAGAAACTCAAGAGGAGCTTCTATTCTCAGGCTATTCTGGTCCTAAATGAGACCCCTCCTGCATAGCATTACCTTAAGGGACTGATACAGCACCTCATATCATATAATTATATGATTTATATAATTCATTGTCATATTTCATATCATACCTTTTATTTATTTTAGACATTTTCACATCTGTGTTTAAAATTGTACATACATTTTCTGATTTTTACTTTGCTTGTACTATTATTTTTGTTTTAGAAATTTCATTTATATAACATATTTTCATAATGTTTGCACCGTCATAATAAGGAGCGGTTCTGGATACAATTTACTGTGTGTTGTATTTGTATAATTATACATGTGACAAATAAAGATCTGGAATACTGAATTTAAAAGTAAATGCTGATTATATTAAGTAGTACTTCAAGTGAGGTCAAATGAGCGTGATGAGTGCATCCAATTCTGTTCTCATCAAAAAACAGCATTAAGGTAATGGAGTAGCAATAAAAGCTCTCATCCCAGCCTGGATAAAAAACATTCCAGGCTGCTGAGAGTAAGATTTATGGTCTTCATTTGGGAATGACACAGACTGACAGATCCTGAGGGAGGGGTAGAGAGAGAGAGATAGAGAGAGATTGAGAGAGAAAGAGAGGCCTGGTGGACCGTGCTGCTCTCCTCATGTACAGTGAAGATGCAGAATTGAAGCGGGTCTTGACAAGTGCCAGAGGTTTAATATACTGGCTTGGTGTGTTTACTCAAGGGACTGTGGGGTGCTTTTGGTACTAATAGTATGCGTGTGTGTTTTCATGGCAATACAGTTTTCCCCAAAATGTTATATTACAGAGTAAATTAATCTTGGTTAATTTTATTTAGTGCACTGCAATTTGAACAAAATAAATGAATTCTAATCCATGGCCAGTATTGTAATGTTATGTTTTTGTCATATGCCTACCCCTAGGCCATGTCATACAGTGTGGGTCTGTGTGTATGTGTGTGTCTGCGTCTGTGTTGATGCGTGTGGATTAGGGTTTAAACCCCCACACTCATCAACACCCATCAGACCTTCCAATTCAGAGATGTGTGGAGGGAAACAATGGAACACTTATCTCCCACATAAGGCTAAAGGGGTGGGGGGAGGTTAGAGGGAGGGAGATGGAGGAAGAGGAGCAGAAGGCTGAGTAAAGAGAGAGAGGGGGGAAGGGAGACAGGGTTGGAGGACAAGGAGTCCAGAAAATTAATTAATAGCAGGGGTTCTGTTTTTTTTCCCCAACTCTCACTCATATTTTTCTATGTTTGTCATTCTCTCCCTATTTCTCTTCTCTCACTCCCTTTATATACAATATAATGTTAACAACTATTATGAACTGTGTCAAAATGTGTATCCACCCCCCCCCCCCCCCAAACACACACACACACACACTTTAGCAGACCGCTTCAAGCCTATTTGTTTTTGTTTGGCGAAGAGACAGAGAACGGAGGACTGCCAAGAGCCAGGAATAGCAGACTAGAGTATGGATTTCTTACTCTCGTGTGGGACAGACAATACACCCAGGCACGCACACACATACACTTCGACAGCAACAGCTGGATCTCGAGTCCCACCTGCAGACCTGACGCTGTAAGCGTGTCCGACCCCAGGAGCTGAACTCACCTTCAAATCACCTCAGATCATCCAAGTCTGATTTTAAGGGGGCTAAAAATGATGTAACTATATCACACAATTTATATTTTACATATTAATTTAATACTCTTACAGGTTTAAGAGTACTGGACCAGAGTCACGCACTAACGCTTCCCTTTTGATTTTATCTGAATATACGGACAGCCTGTTGCAGAATATTTTTTCTATGCAGGAAACAATATGAGTCACGACTTGGTCTACCTAACACTTTAATATTTGAGGCTTTAGGGTTCTCAACTACCCACCCACATGCTACCTTAGCCCATTATAGCTAAAATAATGGAATTCATTGCCCTGGAATCTCAAGGACACTGGATGTCAAAGTATGCTTAATGTACATAAACTGTTTTATTTATTGCCAGCACAAAACTGGACTGAAACCAAATAAACAGAAACTAAATGACAAGAATAGCTGAGAAGACCTGCCCTCTCTGCTATAATGTTTATACACTACTCAATACTCCAGTATTCTCTATATAATTGAAAGGAAAAATCCTAAAACAACCCAATCCACAAATGTGCTATAATTAAGGAATCCAGCAGTCAGTGTGTTCACATTACAATCATTACACTTTATCAAACAGAAATGTGTGACATCAAATGGTGCTATCAGAACAAAATTTAAACTTTTTAATCTAGTTAAAAAGGCTTTCAAAGTAATTTAGGGCCACTTCTGTTGGCCCATTCATCATGAAATCTCAACACAATATATAGGGCTGCTGTTGTTTTCAAATAATGTAAGTTTTTTTAAAAGAAGAGACAGGGTTTAGGAATATATCAGATACTAGTCCTTGCTGGGGTCTCTTTTTATGGCTTGTTCCAAAGGTTTTTATTAATTCATGCACCGGGCTTAGGCTGAGATTTTCCTCTTCCTACTCTCAGTAACCTTACCAACATCTGTAATCATTGTAATCTGTCATTCTTTTTGCCGAGACCTTCATTGCCATCTTTCTGGCTCATGGATGTTTACACATCTTTCTAGCAATCGATACGCAGGCATCAGCTCTCCTTTGCCATGGCTAAACTGGGAGCCTTGTACATCACTCCCAATTAATGACCCAAAGTGCTGTTACAAAGCACTGGCATTGGGTTACAGCTACAACAAACAATCCAAATGTGAAAGAAGGGGAGGTTTCATCTGTAATACTTTTCTGTTATCATGTGATACAAGGGCGTGGATGTGATGGAGCAAGCTTTTTGACCTTGATGTCAGGGGTGCGTCTAAGACCTGGGACCTGATGCAGCAGCTTGAGTCTCTCAGGTCAAAACAGTCAATAGCATGCACAGACATGCATACACACAGATCTATGAGGTCACTTTACCTTCATGTGAATGGCAGGCAAGCACAAGTTAGACTTCTGAATGCAGTACACAATGTCCTCAAATGGGCAGAACCCCCAGCCGGCCACATAACAATAAATCCATTCAAATGCATTTCCACATAGACCTTCAGCAACACCTTACACGCAACTGCATCCAACTAATCAAAATTACATAAGCAGCATCAGCATGCCTAGACTAATCACTAACAAGTTAACTGTTATTGTTTTATATACACACACACACACACACACACAAACACATTGTAACTGATGTTCCCCCTAGACACGTTATGCAAATTAAATGAGAGAGATGTAAAGGTTGCAATAACTGCAAGGATTGCACGGGCATCAGAAAGGTTACCAAGATTAAGAAGAGGAACGTGCTCTCAGCCATAGCAGGAAGCATAAATAAATGAAAACTCAGCGAACAAACCACAAAAATTTAACCAAAAAGAACTATTAGAAAGCACATATATACATGTATGCTATGTTTTAAACACATAGGAGACACATAGGAGGTGTTGGGTGTGGGTGGGGTATTGGAGTACACTAGTATTATCCCCAGATGTAGCTTCTAGGGTTTAAGAAGGAGCTGATTGTCCTGCAGGGTGAATGGAAAACAGTAAAGGGTAAGAATGATGGAAGAGGGTAAATAACATGGTATGAGGGAAAAGGACGAGGATGGGAAGATTTCTGGGGGGCAAAGAGTCTTCCCTAAAAAGCCTTAAGGAGAGCATCTGTCTTCCCTGAGGCATTCAAAGATCCTTGCGCTGATTGCTTTCGTCCCTCTGCACCAGGGAAAATGTGTCTTGGTACACTATACGCACGTCCCCAAAAAAGCAGCTTGACTGATCCACAGTGTAAATTATGCCAGTAATTCTAATAAATAAAACTGATACAAAAATAAAAACAAAATGAACATAATTATATATTTCTTCTTTACCTAATTAAGAAGAAAATAAGGAAACTGGACAACAACAGTGATAAGCTCCCTAGAATAACAGAAGGAGCCCCAGCTCTGGAGCTTTTCTATTGTTTGTTCCTTTCTTTGTGAGGCACACGCCGCTCCTATAAATAAGCCTGTCCTGCCTGAGTAAGGTGCAGCATCCTTCACTGCAGTCTCTCAGGCAGCTTCAGGAACAGGAGACATTTGTGGAGGAAATAAACCCATCACCCTCAGACAAAAGCCCAGACTTCAGCTTTTAACCGATTGCTGACCCACCCAATGTACTGGTGTCCAAGATAACCATAACAACCCAATAGAATGCGTGCCAGTCCCTAGGCAGTACCTTTTTCTTCGTTTCCCGGGACCTCTTCCTGGCCCTCCTCTTCTTCTCCTTTTCATCCTCGGCAGCCGTGAGCTCCAAGTCTGCCTTCTTCTTTAGCTGGGATGCAGCGTGCGCCATGCCTCAAAAGACCAGGGGTATCCTTTTGAAAAAGTGAGATGACTTCCTGAAAAATCTAATATGAAACCTTGCAAAGTGAAGAAGATGCCAGTCTCTCTCAAGACAAATGCGATGATGGAGGGATGGATGTATTTCTTGCTGCCCCTCACAAAAAGACAATTTTTCTATAGTATCCAAGACTGGAGGAGACAGTTCTCAAGGCTGTATGTGTGTTTTTATGGATACGGCAGTTTCCTCTTGGTCGATTGCTTCCTGTTCTTCCTGGCCCTACCTGATACCATTGCTATGGTAGGCTGCAGAGAGACAGCAAAGGACGGAATGAGCAAGAGAAAGAAAGAGAGAGGGAGGGAGGGAAGCAGCTGGGACACTGAGGGGCAGTCTTCTGCTTGTATCCTTCACCACCAGCTGGAAGTGCCTAAGCATGGGGAGGGGACCAAGGGTGGGGGGGGTTGCAGATTAACACACACACACACACACACACACACACACACACACACACACACACACACACACACACACACACACACACA
>JBBPDC010000109.1:21542153-21565554 GCA_037974485.1 Hemigrammopetersius urotaenia
CACGGCGCCTGGGGAGCAGTGCGTGGGGACGGTACCTTGCTCAGGGTACCTCAGCGGTGCCTAGCGGTCTTGGGAATGGAACTTGGAGCAAATTTTTTAAAAAACAAGGGCTCTGAGGCCACAATATTACTAAATACTCATGGCCAGAAACGTATTTAATTTAATGCGGAAGGAAGCTAATATGGGGTTTGTCATGCACAATGAAAAAGTAGCCTTCTCTCCCTCATTGGACTACAGGACATTGAACCAACCTGGCTACATTTGCTTTGTGGTTTTATTTGTTTCTTTAATGTTTGTTCTGCTTCATATTGAATGAATAAATTCAACTAATGCCTGCATTCCACATTTGTGACAATGTGTTTCCGTGCTTGTTATAAAGATATATTTATAAGATTTGCCAATGTGTTTTTACTGCACGAGGTATCCTAACAATATCCATCAGTATCATCCATACAAAACACAATTATTGCTCCAATACGGCTGTTTTAACTCATCAACTAACCAACAAGATCTTCATAACAAATCTGGCTTGATAGAACAGAAAAGAAAATACTGCTCTGTGCAGATTTGATAGGGCTATAACTAAAAACCTGCTATGTAGAACTTGCATTCTCATCTGCCATGAACCATACCAAAGCAGTTTACCTGACAAGTATCTGAAAACGATGGCAAAAGCACATGCCTTACGAGTCAGATATCCATTATTAACTTCTAGCATTTGCCCAGCAGCAAATGAGGATAAACCATTGACCTCTGCAGAGCACCTTAACTTACCATTGCTTATGAGTCATGACTAGCTGTTAGATGAGTTGGCAGTGAATCAGGGCTTGCATTCTGTTGGAGTGGGTGAGGAGTGTAGGTAGCTTCGGTGTGTTTGTGTGCAGTATGTGTGTACTTAGGACAGCCACCGGCTCACTTACCTACAGAGAGAGAGAGTGAGTGAGTGTGTGAGTGAGAGAGAGAGAGAGAGAGAGAGAGAGAGGGAGAGAGAGATGACTAAGGAGCTTGGGTTAGGCACAGGAGTCCTTGTAAGTGGATCAACAACTTAGCACAGATTTAGAGCGGCATTAGCCCGTAAATGATGTCTAAAGTCAGAGGGCTCAGGGTAAACACCCAGTTATGACATATACCTTATAATAATATGTTCATTTTCCTATTTACAGCTTGACATTGTAAATGTACAATATTGGAATATTATGCAATATTATGCTAATGTGTAAGACCCTAGACAACATAATTGTCACAAAGATACTTGCCACAATGCAGTGACGCAATACGATATGCTGTGATACAGAAAGATATGCTGTACTGTATGAACCACATGAATTGAACTCTCAGTTAATGTTATTGAGCCGCAAAATACAGACTGTTCTTACAACAATCACTGTTAATTTGGTGACATGCCCAGTCAAATGAATAGAACTTCACTGTTTGAAAAAATAATAACTAAAATTAATGTTAATAATAAAATCAAATAAATAAAATTACTGTTTCCAAATGTAACAAACCACTCCAGCATGCTTGGTTTAATGCTTTCATCGCCTATATTGCACTACGGTGTTTCTCAGCTCTAAATCGTATCAAAAAGAATCAAATGAATTCACTGTAAAAGTTAAGATTTCTTGATATACTGAAGCATTTCCTACAGAAATGTAATAGTATCAAATCATTGTGAGGGTACTGATTAATAGCCCAAATAGTAATACATGTACACATACTCTCTCTCTCTCTCTCACACACACACACACACACACATTTTTATTTCCATTTACGGCATTTGGCTGACGCTCTTATCCAGAGCGATGTACATCAGTGCTCCAGTATTCCACAACTATTTCTTAAACCTGTAAACAGCTTAAATCCACGTCAACTATTCAACCGAGATACATACAAACAAAACACACACAGTCATAGACTCAGGGCTGTCTCTTTGGGGAGAGCAGGTGCATGGCTGTGTGTCACAGGAAGGGAACTCCCGGGAAGGGGAAGGATGTTGCGGAAGATACACAAGCACACACACATCCAAGCACACGATGGACGGATCTGGCTGCTTCTCTCTCCTCCGCCTGCCTCCATGGGCGAGGTCAGCTCCAGTCCCCTGCTGGGATTCAGCCAAGGATCTCCTAGGCAACTGACATGAGCACAGAGCAGCTACAAATAGAAGGGAACACACACAAGCACGCACACGCACAAACACACACGCACATGGGCACACACACACTGTCTCACACTCAATCCACCGACATTTCACTCAAACATGCAATGATTTCTACCCTCAGTACCTTCCATATATTGGCAGAACAAAAGGACTCTCGCTTAAATTCGAAACCAGACTGCATGGCTGGATGAAACTGTCCATTACACTAGGTGACCAAATCTTCATTCAAGCTCAAAAATCTTTATTCAAGCTCAAACATTATTATTATTATTATTATTATTATTAATAATAATAATTATAATAATAATAACAATACATTGTATTTATAGAACGCTTTTAAAGATACTCAAAGACACTTTACATAGAGTTGAAGATACAATTAAAGTTTACAGTTTACATTAATCGTAATTTGTAACAATGCAATATATTTTGAAGAATTTTTATGCCTGACCATATTCTCAATGGCAGCACAAAATTTTTATTACAGATTATCATGCTACATATCAAGACTTTAATATGTTTTGCAATGTGGGCAGCATTGTTTTGACCAAACAAATGTGCTCGTGTTGGATTACATGATATCCTGATTCATCAAAACACAGAAACCACGAAAACACTTATCTATAGCTAGGGCTGAACACTGTATGGAACATTCAGTGCCTTTTCGATTCAGTGTTGGACTGAATTATAAATCATTTGAATATCAAAATCTGCAATTTTCAAATCATAAGAGTCATGAACAGGCAGTCCGGCACACAAAATTAAATGTTCAGAAAAGGCTTGGAGCCTAATTTATAGACAACAATCACAGAACTGGTCCAAAAAATATTGTAGCTAGACAGTTGGTAGGAAATTCAAAGCAGTTTTTCAATTAACCAGATATTGTAGGAATCAACACTACAGCAAAAATATAACACCAACACTGTGACACGAAATACATCGTGATGTTGAGGTAAAGACAATTGTTTTACACACTGCACACCAATAAATCAACTTAAACAGAATCACTCTTCGTTAAGAAACTATTATGTTCCCACTTGTCTTTTCATCTGTCAGCACCTCGGTCAGTCCTTCTACCTAAGCACCTCCTTCACCAACACGTAGACCAAGTGCTGAACTTTTCTAGTTGTCTCTGAGTTTTAACCTAACTTTCTTTTCGAATATCTTGTTCCTTCTTCTTCGCAGTTCTATGCCACAACAATGCTTCAGTCAGCGTTACCGTGACTCGTGTATGGTATTTACACTTAAATGTCACTTTGTCTTCTTTAGTTTCCATTCTCTTCGTTCCCTTGTCTCCCATTAACTATTACATGCATTTCTCCTTTGCCTATTCCTTTCACTCCCTATCCCTAGCTCCTTCTTCTCCAAAGCTTTATTCACAATTTTATTCCCTTACCTGTCCTTTTTAGCACTTTAACTTTCCTCACTCCCCCCCTCCTTAGTGTTACTGTTTGTATTTTTTCATATATTTTTGCTGCCTGTCTTATCATTGTTTTGCATCTCTACTTGACCCCTTTGCTCAGTATTATTTCTTTTCCTCAATCCCTTTCTTTTCCTCCGTTCATTTTTTATTCCTGACTTCCTTCCCTGTCTCTTTTAAGTTTATTTTGAATTTAATTCCTTAATAGAGCCTCCAACCCTGCCTCTTTTGAGCAACTCAACCAGATTGATTGCTGCCACTGCCCTTGACAACATAGATTCAGTCACTAGTTCCGCTGACATTCAATGGTTATAACAAAAACATGCAGTCTCATGTAAAAGAATTCACAATATCCATGATATGCTAATGAGAAAGGTTTAATTACTTTAAAAACAAAAAAAAAAGTGTCATACCCAGGTAGTCAAACTGAAACTGGCTTCTTAGTTTTATTTACACCTTAAATAGGAGCAGTTTTACGCTGCATTGTGACTGCTGCACTATTTAAAGTGGAAAAAAAAATTACACCAAAAAACTGGCAACAAGCCTGCAGCTCTGACTTAGCAATGGCTACTGAAGCCAGCTAAACAGAAAATGAAATGAAAACATGTTGCAGAAATGATTTACGTCATGAACTTATTCCTGTGTCATCGCTGTTATCTGAGTAAAGAGAAATCCAGCCAGACTCATCTGTCTCTTTAGCTTATTAAACAGTGAATGTGAACTTACTGCATTCTTCACTAAAAGGTCTTTTTTATTAAAAAAGCAGACAAATTATTCAATTGATTTTTTATTTCAATATGTAATATGTAATTGAACTATATAAGTGCACAACTTTAATATTCTTGAATTTATTGAATATCTCCTCCACTCAGGCTAAACAAAACAAATATGCAAATCGCCATGCAAGAATAATTTCACAAGCTGTCTGTTGCTGATAAATCCATACATTGGCTGTCATGGTAACAGTAGAAGGGATACCTGGAGACTCTCAGAACGGGGGCAGATGTTGATAAACCAGGCTATGAGATTCGGGGAAAGACAAAACAACCCCTATCACATGCTGTCTGACCCCACTCACTATATCCTTCTCTCCCCCTGTCCCATCACACACCCCTCTACTCCTTTGATTGAGTATAATTCCCCCTTCTGTGGAGGGCACAACATCCATGATGAAAACAGCGTCACAGGATGTGTGCGGTTTGTGGATGGGTACCTATGAGAGTGATACTCTTCCCTGCCAATGGAGTAAATAGCTGCTGCAAGCAGTTGGCCGTTTGACCACTACCATCCGCCATCTATCTCCTTTAATTAAACTGCCTTTTTAAAAGTAGCATGAAATTTAACACTCAATCATCAATCCAGACCAGACCAAACTTGCCAATGCACAGCATTGCACTCTTTCAGGAACTTCATAACCTGAAGTGAAAGCAGGAGAAATATAGCACTTATACCAGGAGTGCTGCACTAGTGTATGCTTGAACTTGCCAACAACAGCAAAATGCACTGAAATGGTCAGTGTTAAAAACTGCTGGCCAATTCGCATACGTATGAGGTAGGACATTAACGACTCCAGATTTTTTCAAGTCAACTAGTCAGTCAGCAAAGTTGAAGTCGAGTCAACTAGTCGTTTGATGACATCATCACACGCGCAACGGTGCACACGCATCCAACATTAAGCAACTTTTATTAAAAGTTCTCTGTAACATTACCAGTCAACATGACATTTAAACAAAACTAAACAAAGGCTGATACCTTGAATTTTCTGCAGTGCTAGCGTTAGCCATGTTAGCTATCGGAGCCGTTTCAGATGCAGAGCGCCGGTATTGTTACTGTCATTTATCACAGACCTGCAGGTTGTGCAGGTCTCTGCGCTGTTTGTGTGTCTAGAGTGAAGTATTTCCACAATGTGATGTGTGTCTGTCTTCTCTGCATGTTTCTGGTCTTGTTGTGGTCTTGTGTTTAGATTCCCCTCGCACCAACGGTACAGCCCCTTTTATGAAGGGACAATAATAATTGGTTTAACAAAGGAACGTGTGTCAGCATAAGCCAATCAGAGGCAGAGATTGCATTGCGTACACAAGCAAGGGCAGAGAGAGGAAAAACCACACAACTAGTCTACTTCTCTCAGGGGACTTTAGTGTTAAGGTATTTGTATTAAACTGGCAATTCAGCATTGCGTGTCACATAATGAGAACTAGAGAAATACATGTCTCCATTTAATGATACAATTACAATTTATAAAATATTATTGGTACTGTAGTACTCATTTTATTTTCATAGGCCATGAGGTAAACATTTACTTTATTGAATATTATTATAATCAATTAAATGTTCCAAAATTAGATCGCCACTTTCAGATCATTGTGATGCATCAATGATTTTCATTCTGCATTGGCTCTGCAATCTCTATGCAAAAGAAAATTGCACATGCCGCAGAGACCTGAAACTGAATTGGCCTTGCTATCGCCCCCTGCAGGCGGTATTCCCAGCTGGAACGCCACAAAATGGGCACCTCCAGCTGGCACTGTGCCAGCCCCGGGCACTGGGATTCATGCAGCAGGGCTGTGGGCATCTACACAAGGGTTCTAAAGAGCTTGTGCCAGTGCTGCTCCTGGTCACTGCTGGCACTCGACTTGGCCCAGACCATTACTCACCATGCACAGGCACATACTGCACACAATGCTCAGCAAAAAATACTGATTCTAAATCTAGAGCAGATGGGAACTCTCTGAATGTGTACATTTTAAAAATGCTTATTCAGACCGTCTGACAGAGACAAGCAATACCAGTCGGTTGGTATGAGCCACTGGGTTGCTTAGGGGGTATATAGGGGGTAGTCAAAAGGCACCAGGTACCAAAAAGTTGAGTCAGGTGGAGGCCATACCATTCAGAAATCATTGGGTTTCTCACATCAAACAACTCTGAACGTCTACATTTCTATAACTAACCTATGCAGTAAAGTTGAAGAAACAGAAAGTCTCCTTAAAGTCAGACAGATATGGAAGGGAGAGTAAAATGGATCTTTCTCTGCTCCTCTCATACTGGGTTGGTTGAACCACTGACTCTGGGCAGCGGGCAGTAACGCATAAAGCATAATCTCACTTTGGTTTTGTGTATCCAGCGCACTCAGCCCCAGTGCTTAGTCAGTTACCATTAGCTTGATTTGAGGACAAAGAGACAGCACCCAGTGCACATCCACACTCAGCATTTCTTTAGCACACACATAGACCTGCAGAATTCAATGTACTTTTGAGGCCCCAGTATTGTTCTGTCATACTGGGAAAATATAATGTGTGTGAGTTCTGGCCAGGCGGGACATTTTCAACACCCCAAAGACCACCTACACCAATCCTTCAAAGAAAGGCAGGCAAGATTATATCTGCAAATTGATGGCTTCAGTTTTAACAGCAGTTTTGAAAATTAACCCTTTAAAGATCCTGTACCCTTTATTATATTCAGCAGTATATCACAGGTTTGGGGTGGAGGTAGCTCATGGGTAGGATACTTGCCTCCAGACCAAGAGGTCATGGGTTCGAATCCTACCTTCAGAACCACCACTGAGCAAGACCCTTAACCCCAAGTTGCTCCAGGGAGACTGTCCCCTGTAATTAGGGAATGGAAGACGCTTTGGATAAAAGCGTCTGATAGCCATAAATGCAATAATCCAAAAAAAGAAAGAAAGAAAGGAAGAAAAAAGACAGACCATCTTGTGCTGTTTCTGAACGATCTGAAGCCAAGAACATCTGTTGAGCATCTTAAAGCCACAGAGGCATTTAAATCTTAACCTGATTGACAAGCACAACAGAAAAGACATGCTCAAGCTCAGTAAAACAAAGTCAATTCCTTTGGAAAGAAATCCAGTGTAGCATGTTACAACAACAAGCAAGAACTCAACCTCCCTGGAGAATTATGCGTAATAGCAATAACAAGCAATAGCATTAAAATAATTCATAATTCATCCTAATTCACTCTCACATGACCATTTCCCAAACCCTGTTAATCTCTTAAAATTAAACAAGCTGTTTCTGGTACCAGGCCTTTAAGACTGATATATGTAAATGGTACTTAAATGTATTGTTATTGTGACATACCAATATGAAAATGCGTATTTTTAAACTTTCATATATGTTTTGTGTGTGGGGGGTGATCATATATTTTAAAACGGTAACAGCCTTTTTTAAATCCAGAAATGTGGTGATATGATGCCTTTAAAACACTGATAGGCAATGCAATTGCCATGAGTTGCGGTATACAGAAATCCCCCAGTTTTACCCGAATCCGGAGTCGTGGATTCACATGCGGATTTTTTTGAGAACTGAACTTATAAAATTGTACACAGAAATTCCACCATTAACATGGAAACTGCAAATATCCTCTGCCCTTTTTTGTTTCTTTTGTGGTAATAAATATATTCTTTCTGGATGTTTAACACAAGGGGACCCGTTCCCGTGACCTTCCGAGCTGAATATCTCTGTGGGGAAAGCACTCAGACACTTCAAACTTCCAACAAGCCCCCATTTGTATTTTTAGCCCAAGTAGATCAGGTTTTATTCTCCAAAAACCGTTCACCTCCCAGCTGTGTCCCAATACTTTAGAGTTGCATATCTCGGCAGGGAATTAATAGGCGAATGTGGGTTTACCTTCACATTTTCTTTAAGGGTACGGTCTTGAAACGTACTGTTATGATTACTTTAATTGCGATTACTGTAATTGCAATACCAATATTTTGTCCATATCATTCAAACCTGATCAGCATTATACTAGCATTTAATTTTACCCTATAAAAGTGGCATATCCTCAGATAACTGGAACAGCATTCATTTTAATCGATGACTCCATGCTAATGACCTGACTGCTGGTTTATACAAGCAAAAGTGCCGACACACAGTGTTCTGTACCTGCAAGTCAGCACTTCAGGTTCATTGTACCACCAAAGAGTATCATGTGTGGAGTAAGCACTTACTACTATACATTGTAAGGTGGGTGAGGGAGTGTGTGAAAGCGATAATACAGAAAAGCAAAAGCAATTCCAAAATGCATTTTTTTCTTGACCCCCTCTGTGTTTGCTTGAGGAATTAAACCCTTATCACCGTCTCCTCAATAGAGAAAGTAGTTGTTTTTTTCTACTTGTGCTGCATAAGTCAACAGTATGAGGTGCAGAACGGCCCATGGGAACCCACCATGGGCTGATGAGTGTGTGTAAATGATGTTTTTCTAGCACCCTCATTATCAGCAAGGAGTAGTGATAATAGCACACTCCATGATGTGATGGTGCAGGGAATAGAGTCAGTGGAACTAAAAGAGGTCTTTACCCTTCTCTCTCTCTCTCTCTGTCTCTGTTGTTCTCCTTCTCTCACTCTCACACACACTCTCAAAAACATGAACACCTACCGAGAGCCATTACAGTCTGTTAGCTCTGAGGAGCTTCTTCAAAATGGCACTTTGTTGTTTTCGCTTATCTTCTGCAGTGCAATGGAGAGAGTACAGAGGAGAAATTGAGAGAGAGAGTGTGTGAGTGTGAGAGAGAGAGAGAGAGAGAGAGAGAGGGAGGAAAAAATAAAGAAAGAAAAATAAAGAAAGAAGGGGTGGGGAGAGAAAAGGCCAACTTCTGACATTTACATCACATTCAATTCAAAATATTAGAGGCTATGGCAAGCAAGAACAGCCTGATGGTGGTCTCAGATTTGTTCAGCGCACGTGTTTTATATTTTTTTGTCAAAATATTATTAATAAACAATCCAGATAAAAAATGTGTTTGTGTAGGGCTGGCACAATGAATTGTGTAACTAATTAAGAAATCTGCTGATGATTTTGTCACATCCTGCCTCGCGTTACCGCTTTTGGTCACGCCCTACCCATTCCCCAATCCAAGTGGCTTTAGCTCTGTTTTGTTTCCCAGCTGAGCCTTGTCGTGTCCCACAATTCAGTGTAGCCACCTGTGTGTGTTTATTATCCCTCCTCACCCAGGTGTTCACCATTCCTGTGTTAGTATGAATACTTATGTGTCCTAGTTCCCTTGATGGATCCACCATAACCCCTAAGTGGTGTATGCTGTAAGCTATTTATTGGTTTGATTCTTGTGTTATTTTAGAATGATTCTCAATGTTTATAAATATACCCATACTTGCACATGTGTCTGCATAAAGTCTTCCCTCAACCCAGCAATGAACACAGCAAACTTGGACGAGGTTGGTGACTGGGCCAAGGTGAGGAAGATGGACACTCTTCAGGGCAGCCACAAACTACACAGCTGGATGCAGCACCTTCATGAGGTAAGCAGACATTAGCACATCGTCCTGCCTGTAGGTTTAATTGTGGCTGCTAACGCTGCATAAATACTGCATGGGGCAGCCGTGGCAGCCAAGGGGCATGCACTTTGAAGGCCAAGAGCAGCCTCGTGGCTGAGGACTGGGTCTGGACGGACTTTTGTTCCTGACACGGGCAGTGCTAGAGGGTTGCTGGTGTATGATGCAGCGTTGGTAACAGACCTTATTAAGGTAAATAATCTGGCCCTTTTGGCAGTGAAAATGGATAGGGAGCAAGTCAAGCAGGCTAGGAACACATATGTAAGAAGAGAAACACTTATTTGCTGGTGCCTCCTAGTGCTGCTTTGTCACAGCCAGTGACCTCAGCAACTTCGGAGAGCACTTCCTCAACAACTCCTTCTGTTGCTGCAGCCATGGAGAGCACATTGTCACCACCTCCCACTGCAGCCCTGGAGAGCACATTGTCTACTGCTAATGGTGCTAAATCTTGTTCAACAGAGGTCCAAGTCATTGCCAGCACTGGCTGCTGCGTTGTTGCCAGCAATCACATCTTCGTAGCCTTCACCCATCTTCTAGGTTCTTTGTTGCCAGCATCCCTGTCTCCTAGTTATTCACTGCTGGCTGTCAAGTCTTCTGGTTCCGAGCAGCCAGCCCTCCAGTTTCCAAGCAGCGAGCCCTCCAGTTTCCAGTCTCCTGGTCCCTCAGCACCAGTACTCCTGTGCTGCACCTAAACCCCACATTGCATTTAAGTTAACTTTTCTTGTTCTTCGGACCCAGTTCCCCAGTTTCTGGTCTCTTTTCTTTCCCCATTAGTATCCCCCATCCTGACCTATCCCAAGTCTCCTGTCTCCTGTCCAGTGTTTCTTTCCCTGTTCAGTCCCCTTTCTTCGAAATGCAGTCTCAGTCCCCTCTGCCCAGTCCACAGTCTCTTCGACTTCAACATTTCTCTCTGTCGGGGCTCCTGTCCCTTTATCCTCGGCATAGTCCACAACCTCTTTTTCAGTAGGTTGTGCTCCATGTCTAGTCCCCCGTCCAGTACTGTTGTCCAATCTTGCCTTATGACCCCTCCACCCAGTGAAGTCATTTGTGTGATTGCCCCTCCTCACCCTGATTTTTACCATTTCTATCCCTGTTTTTGTTCCCTTGGCCTAGCCACTGTAACGCTTATGTGGTCTTTGTTGTTTGATGTCTTGATTCTCACAAAATGCTTCTCAGTGTTTATAAATATATTCTAATTGCTAGTGCCACATTAAACATACTGTCAAAACCCTAAAATATTCATTTTATTTATTATAACTTGGCCCAGTTATGCTCTCTTAGGATTGAAACATTCTGTTGGTCTGTGATCTTTAAGTACTGACATTATCCACAGAGTAACGATAATCGCTCAGCCCTATTATGCATTATTATGACTACATTAAATGGCATAAATAAATAGGTGGGTTCGCCAGGTTCTGTTTTTCTACTGTAATAGAGAAATGTATAATCATTGTGCAAACTGCAAACAAATCACAGTTGATCAAGATGGTAATGTAGCATTAAATTATTGAAATCAGAGTGCTAATTTTGTACATCTTTAGTGGCAATTTTGCATATTAAATCAGGCCATCTTAGGCAGTGTTTGACAAATTGTTCTCCAGTACTTAAAAAGTGAAAGTGACAATTCTGTCATATGTGAACATACTACAGCACGAAATTCAACCTCTGCATTTAACCCATTCACCAAGTGAAGCAGTTGGCAGCCAGGAACACAGTGCCCGGGGAGCAGTGTGTGGGGACCGTACCTTGCTCAGGGTACCTCAGCGGTGCCCAGCAGTCTTGGGAATCAAACCCAGACTTTCTGATCACTGGGCAAATGCCCTAACCACTGTCTACCGGCTGCCCAGCTGTACTCCCCACTTGTGCAGTGCAGTATGAGCGAACTGTTATGTAACTTAGCTCATGCTGGCGTTGCTCTACTGATGAATAGCATACGTTAGGGTTTTTAACACATGATAATCAGTGCAAGATTTTGGCTGTTAACATTTGAAGCAGCTCCATTACATTCTCAGAGCAAAGTGATTTGGCCCGAAGAGCTACTGCTTATACAGCAATTCATTATGAAATTTAGACCCTTCGTTCTATATCAACCAGACCAAAGATATACTGTGGTCCTGTTTTGTTCTCATGAACCAGTGCCAAATTCTGCATTATGCACAGTGTTAGTCTCAGCAAAACCCAATATGGTTTATAAAATGTGCAGGCTGGCAGCGAGCAATGCAATAAATAAAAGTACAGCAGCCTGTACTTCTTTTGCACCCACTTTTATTTCCAGTACTGTAAAATACTTTGTCTTATTATAAGGTATCTGGCCGTAGTTATGGCGTCAGGTCTCTGGCAGTAATTTCTCTTGAATCAGACAAATCTGTTTTTACACATCCAAGTGGAGATAATAGAGCTCAAGGTAAAGATACAAAAGTGCCCCTTTGGTGAACTTAAGCAGGGTGGATGTATGTTTGAGCACCTACTCAGTGCAAAATGTGAATTGATGTGATTGTAATATGCACTCACAATACACCTGAATATAACATTTCATTTGATAAAAGTTGTAGTGTCACAAGCTGTGTGGCACCCGATTCACCAACTTGTCAGATCTGACTTACCAAAACTACCATTAAATCATCTATAAACGTGGCTTGAATCTGATTGAAAAAAAATTAAGGAAAAACAGGAACTACGCAAACTTTAGTAAAACAGTCCGAATATTTAATCGGCCATTTCTGAGATCTCCACCTGCTATTTTGTGAGATCCTCACAAAATCTCACTTGCAGAAAAAGGGCAATTTATACATGAAACTGGCACAAAAGGCTTAGAACACTGAGTATATCTGAGAGGGTGTAGTTTATTAGGTAGACCGACATTGTACCTACATTTATTTGCCAATTTATCAGAAATTACTTTTAAAAAAAGTGCATTTTCATGTGTACTTACACTGCACAATTATCATCATTCATCATGGGTCACTTTCGGGCCACAGGGTTGCTGCTGAATACATAATATGGTGGACCATAGTCAACACAGCAGAAACACCAACATAACATTCCTGACACTGTAAACTATAGATGGAGCTACAGAAAGTAAATGTAAACCACCTTTAAGGTAGTGACCAGTGGACAGTCTGTGTGTGTATAGGTGCCTCTAATAAACCAGATACTCGGTTTATCCTCAAGAGCAAATCTTCCGTGATCTAATTTAGAACATGATGAATGGGGCATGTTCGGGTGGGCTGTGTCTCCTCTATTTCAGACTCCATGTGGTCTTCTGCAAGGGTCCTGTTACACTAGATGTCAGGGATTGCGATCCAGAAAGCCTGGGAACTTTGGAGGCTGTTCAAATCAAAGTGCTTCTCCAGACTCAGTCTTTCTTGCTGTGCCCTGCCAGTGGACCGTAACTATCAGGTTCCACAAGAGAGACACTAGAGATCCTGGGAAAGGCAAAGACCATGGCTGAGCTTCCGGCATGCTTGCTGCTGGACATTCCAACTAGGATTACAAAACTGGCTCAAATATATGAAGCCACAGTATGGTGGGGGTTTCATTGGTGAATGCCTGGAAATGATCTACCCTGTTAAGAGTGTTTTAAGAGCCTAAGGTTTGTGAAGATGGTTGTGAATTTCTCCGGAAGGACAGATGTTCTTTTAGCACTTCCTGTTTGGTGTACACCTCTTTATATAATTTACTTAGGTATTTCTCAGGGGGGGCATCCTGATGAGAACTGTAGACTCTACACATAGTAAATTTGTTATTGTAGAAGACAAATGTAGAAGATAACATCAAAAAACAAACAGAAAATGTGCAGACAGGTCCGAATGCCAATCACATTGTCATGGTTCGGCCAGTGGCCGGTTAGGGCCACTGCTCTTTTGTTGTTTTTCTGGTGCTTTTATTTTGATATTCTGGTCTTGTGTCACATGTTTTTGGTTCATCACCTGTCTGTGTTTTTCCCCTGATTTCTCCGTGTATTTAAGCCTGTTTCTGTTTGTGATTCCTTATGTGTCCATCGCCTCACTTTCCCTGTGTCCTGTTTCTGATCTGGTTATTCTGACGGCCCCCGTGCCTGGTTTTCGTTATTCTGTTTTGTTTCTTGAATAAACGCATCGAGTATGGATCCCTGGTCTAGTCGCTCCTTACTCCGAGGTAGCTCCGGGTTGGGGTTTAGCCGCCCCTCTCGTGACACACATGTATAAAATGATTATGTAATTATGTAGTATTCACCAAGGGTACTACTGTTGCTATAAGATACATAAAAGCCCTGAAATCACAACTAGTCTCCAAATCATTTATAATGTATACTATTTCACTTTCTTAGTGTCCGATACCACACTACCATACTGATAACGTTAATTTGAACTGAGAAGTCCTTTGTGACTTTAATCATGTTAAGAGAAATTAAAAATTATTACTAATTGTCAGAAACTCACTGGTGTAAATAATGAATGCAATATCCTATCCAGACCAGCTATGACTGAAAAGAAAAACATGGCAGCAAGAGTGTGAAATACAAAACAAGAGTGAAATTTGACTTTTAAATGAAGAAAAACTTCACTTCACTTCATATCCTACAAAACTATTGATGTGCTAATATGGAGAGTGAGATTGTGCTCTCTTGAATGTATCCAGAAATTGCAAATGTCATTAGAGTACTTTCAAAGACTGCAGAAAAAAGGGCCATGCAGAGAACTTTTGAGGGGCAGGTGCTCAAATAAAGGTGGGTGGAGGGATGAGGGGAAGTTAATGACCAGACTATTCAATACAGATTCAAACATGCAAATGCCTAAATTGCTTCGTGGGATTTCAAACAGAGCTTTTGTGACAATTTGTGCCTTTTTAAGTATTAACAGTTTTCAACCACATTTTGTCGAAAAAATGCGTAATTATTTTGAATATTTAAATACAATGGGAAAACCTATATCAAGCATATGCTGCCATGCATGTAAACAGGACTGTTAATGAACATTACAAGCCATATTATTTATTTCAATATTTTTACTGAAATATTTTTTACTATATCTTAGACTGACTTCACTGTTCACAGTTTTGTCTAACTGGCTTGAATTTTTCTTAAGGATAAACAAACCTGTGTCTTAAAATGGCACACACGCACAAGGTCTATGCAGTAGCATCACATCCATGTGCATCATGACCAACAACAAATAGACATTTGCATTTAGCAGACACTTTTATCCAAAGCGACTTCCACTCCCTAACTACAGAGGACAGTCTCCCTGGAGCAACCTGGGTTTAAGGGTCTTGCACAGGGACCCCAGGTATGCTGAGGGTAGGATTCGAACCTGTGACCTCTTGGGCCAGAGGCAAGTATCCTACCCACTGAGCTAACTCCACCCTAGACAAACTAACATCCTGAGCTTCCAGCTGTTAATTGTAAGTAATGAAGCTGAAAACAGACCAGATGCAGTCCTATGACTAAAAAATCAGATTTCTGCCAATTTACCGTGGTAATGTGATCGTAGCTTTCTGTACAGTTTTTCAGGTCTACCAGCATAGATTTCTGTGTGCTTGTAAAAGTAGTTATGAGTAGAGGTCCAAAATAGAACCAGTTTAAAAGGAGGCCAACATACAAGTTTTCATTCAGTAATCAATTTCATTTCAACTAGAGCTCTCTATGTAATTAAAATACTAGCAATTTGTCCATGTCAAGCAGGCCTAATTTCAAGTGAACTGTGCATTATTACCAGTAAATGTGAAGTGACTTATGGGAAGGTCACCATAAGAACATCAACAGAGGGACAGCTGTGATTTCCTCCCATAGTTTGTTAATTACTTCCTGTCCCAAGACAGCTTAATGACATCTTTGAAGAGACAAAAACATTTCAGAGCGCATCAGCAGCTGGGGGACTCAGAGGGGATGTTTTTTTTACTGTCTTGGCCAGCATTCCCTACTCTAATCTGTCTACAAATACATATCTAATTTGACAAGAAGAATGCTCTCACACTAAAAGGGCTTCCAGCATAATCATCCTTCCAGCATTTGAGACATGCTGGAGCTAGAGCTTCACACTGCATGTTGAGGGGCTGGGGATCTAGCACAAGTGAGGAAGGAGCCTCTATTCAAAAATTATCATAGCCTGCAACAAGGATTAATTATCATTAGGATTATTAGATGCAAGGCATTAAACCAGAAGATTCTCACTGTCTCTATGATGGTGTCCATTCACTTACCATTACAATTCCTCAGTCATGAGACTTCAGAAGCATTATTTTTCCTAAAATGGTCAACAGTAAAGCAGGGTACCTAGCAGTGGTGTGTTTTGCTGTAAAGTTTTACAAGGAATGGATCTATCCGTGCGTGTTCTTGCATGTGTGGTGAGGTTGGACAGAATGCTTGGAAAAATCACATTCAGTCCAAATAAGCACTGTAGTGAACAACTAAAACTACACAAAATATTTACATCAAAGATTATATTATATTTTCAAGTAGAAATTTAAACATCAAATTATAACACAGAAATATACGAAATAAAAAAATTATAAAATTACAATCGACCACAATTCACTTATGAGTCCTAGTGAACACCATGAGTCACTAAATTAGTCAGATATACTCATGCACATAATGCTTTGTGAGTCTCTTGTTACTAAGCAACTGACAGACGAATGTTAACGGTAGATCCTGAGACACCAAAAGCACAACTCTCTGGAAAAACTGCATATCTGTAACAACAACTTATATTCATTTTAACTACTATTCATTTTTTTAAACCTTTTTGTTAGCATGTAATACAGCCTTTGTATAACCCCTGACCTGTTTGAGGAAATTCATCATTGCAAGTGATCTGGCGGTTTTGTTTTTCCAGGGTTTTTCATGCTTCAGAGGGAAATATCTCTAAATGCACCTTATATCTGGTGTGTGTGTGAACATGATCATCTCCAGCCTGTTAGGAGTTGCCGGGGTTCAGTTCCTGAATCACTCCCCACTTAGAACTGTTGATCCCGGTTGGCTTTCTGTTACACTGTAAATGTCATCCTGTAGGATCAGAATAAGGAGCACAGGATGTGTGGATCACTTGCACTCATCTCCAAAGGCTCTAATATTCTTTGAACTAAAGAGTATCTGCCATTTTCCATTTTTGTATATCTCATAGTAGTACAACACAACAAACAACTATTCCTGTTATGATCCCAATGTCTCAGTGCAAAATAAAAATGAAAAGACAAAGAATGATCCTTCTTTATCTCAAATGGGCTGGGATGGAGCTGTATTTGAAATCTGAAAAGGGCAGTTGGACATTCAGCTGGCCGTATTGTGAAGCTGGGATCCATGTGAGAGAGAGACACAACAGAGTGGTCCTCTGGTCACATTATCAGACGCAACATTCCTCCTTACGTAAACAGAACTACTGATCTGTATTTCCAGCATAAATATTTGCAAACATGTTTCTCTGATGTTGTTTTCTGATTTTATCAAGGCGACTAATCTCTCACAAACCTGACTAGAAATAGCCACCAAAGGGAACTGTTTTAGATCCATTTATGTTAGTAAATACACTCTGTAGTGATAGCAGGGATATTTCTCTAAACAAGAACTATCATTTATCAAGTTTAATATATGACATATAAAAATAGACTGGTGTTATCAACAGGGCTTCCCAGGAAGAGTGAGCCAAACACAGGCTCCGTCTAACTCTGTATCTCTCTCTCTCTCATTCTTGCTCACTCCTGCTCCTCAGGAGGGCCTTGGTCACCATGGCTACAGCCCTTACAGATTTCTACCAGTGCTTTAGTTCCCCCTATCCGCTCTCTCAGCAGAGGATGTGTTCATTCAGTCGATGACCCAGACGATGTCTCAATGGCATTATGCATATATGTAGGACTTCCAGCCCTGCTGTTTCCCTGCCCTCAGACCAGTGTAGAAACAGGGTCTGACTGATGTAGAATTTGACTTACAAAATCTGGCAGTATTAAGATTACACAGCTTCATCAGCAATTATATTTTGAAAACTGAAACTGAGTTTAGATAATGGCTAACATAATATCAATACATATTATTCTGTTTCATTATTGGAAAAGGTGCCTGTTTTTGAATACTGAAATCATTCTTTCAATTTCATTTAATTAATATTTATTTATACAGCGCTTTTTACAATCAATGCTGTCACAAAGCAGCTTTACAGAATCCGGGTCTGAGACCCCTAGTGAGCAAGCCATATGTTATTATTTGCCAGCATCATGAAGAAAATACACAGGGGCTGTAACTGTGACAGCTTTACTCATACTTGCGATAAAGTAAGTATATTATATTTTGCTGCTACAAACTGGGCTGCCTTAACATATATGTGTTCCTGAGGATGTGATTAAGACATTAGAGGTGGTGGAAATGTAGGCCAACTACTCAAGTCTGAATGTACAACCAGAACACTGGCTCATATTTTTTTTACCTCTTTAAAATCTTCATCAGTCACAGCTTTTCCATAACGGCACAGCAATCCACTACTACTCCGGTAGGTTTTCTGACACTCAATGAACTTCACCCAGAGTGCATGGGTTCTTCAGACATATCTCTCTGTCTCTTTCTGTATCTGAAGTGGAGGTCTATATCATCACCAAGCAGCCATTTTCTCCCCATCAACATGTGGGAGGGGCGGCCCACCATGTTGACTGTCTTCAGTGAAAGTTCAGCCTCAATTGTAATATTTACAGACAGGGGTGTAGTGTGTGTGTGTGTGGGGGGGGGGGGGGGGGGGCATGAGAAGGATTGAAAGACCCCCTTGAAACAAAAAAATTGTTGGGTGCCAACAGAAGGAGAAACTGATGGTCAGTTAATGGATAAGTGTTACAGTCAGGGAATGTGCCTATTAGCGAGAAGCATCATGACCAAAGGTGAATTCACAACGATTTGCTTCAGTATGGTTTGTAAGTTAGACCACATCTGTCACAAAAACATATTCGATCTCCATTTTCTAGTCTACTTCGTATTTTAGGGAAACGACACAAAACTTAGGTCCTCACCCTAATTTAGGGCTTATGGAAAACTGCAAATCAACTGTTAAGGACGGTTTTTGTTCCTTTAAATCAGTGCCCTGGTTGCTAAACAATACTTCTTGAAAATAACAGGTCAGAGAGCGAGCCAGGAAAAATGGAGTGCAACTAGCTATTGTGCTCTAACAATACACATACTGTGAGACAAAAAACAATCCTCAAGAGCAAATTTTGGCATTCCTTAGTCATGGTCCCTGATGGCCATTCATTGCTGTATGGCATCAGTCGTCCTTTTAAAGGGTTTATTGCTGAGACGAGGGATTCGGGTGATTACAAAAAGCTACTTGGTACAAGTATAACGCTGCTCAAAAAGAATATGCGTTAATGATGCTTATTACAGCATGATGTACATTTAAACATGTCTATATGCAGGAAATGTTTATAAACAAAGCAATGTCAAATAGTCATGGATGGTCAGAAAAATAGTACAATCCAAATGTACAATATTTCTGGTTCTAACTATGTTTACAGCTGTTATGTGTGTTTGGCAACAGGTTGGAGTGCCAGAGAGTGACAGACAAAGACTGCACAGAGAGGACAACACTTCAAATTCTTTATTGTTGATTAAGCACATTACACATGACAATGACATTGTTATCTACTCGAAGACTAAAGGACTTTTTTACTCAGAATGAACGGCAAACGAGGGAAAATGGCGCCTGTTGCACACAAAGGGAATTCCTTGAATTCTCGGAGCGTTCTGTAACAAGCAACATTGGAGTTGCGAGCAAGCAACCAGTACCAGGCAATGCCGACTCCCAAAGCTGACTCACACAAAGCTATGCTGCCAATCCTTCTGAATGGGTGCAATTAAGCTGATTATACTGCCTGAGCTGAGAGAGACGGAGTGCGTCTGTGTGAGGGAGAAAGAGCGCAAGCGAAAGAGATAGAGAGGCAGACTCCGTGCTGGACGGACTTACAAAAGCAGAAGGCTTGACATGAACAGAACAGTCCCATTGTCTCATTCTTTTCACTTTTTAGTCATTATAGCCTAATTTGGAACAAAACTTTTCATTCTGAAAATCATGTCAAAAACATGAAGTACGGCAAGCACAGATTAAGAAGCCACAAGATTAAAAAACTCCAAATCCTAAAGAAGGAGAACTCAAAAGCAGGCTTTATTCGACAGAACAATGAAAAACTGACCCCACAGAGTAGTTGGACAGTCAACAATAGCGACGAGAATATCCCAAGTCATTGGGAGGCACTGGAAGACCCCTGATTCCCCCCCCTGAACAAGTGCAGCCTCAAAACAAAACCATGTCATGGAGAACACACCCCTTTTACACTCAGCTCCAGAACAAAAGAGGAGCTTCTGTTGGCTTTTCCAGCTCTGATCTTTCAAGACAACACTTTCAAGACAAAAAGACTACTGACAATGAGCGACCACAGCTACGTCTTTTAGGTGGACATTACCTTTTTGCCCTTCTTCTTGCGGTGGACTGACTTGCTGTTGACCTTTTCCTTGGCTTCCTCACTCATCTTAGCTGGAAGATCCTCTCAGATGCTTTTAGTCCAACATGTAGAGACTAACAGATTGTGGGTAAACTCTCTGTCAAACCCAAAGGTCCTGTCTGGATCTCCTCAACATAAACACACTCAAACAGCACTTCAGCTGCTTTTCTCCAGCTCCTACACACTCCACAGGTCAGCGTGAATATCACTAATATCACAAAAAACTGGAGGAAAGAAGAATTTGGCGGAAATAAAAAAATCCACCACACTGGTTTCCTGGTCACTTTTCTATGATCAGCCTGGCTTCACTGCCTTACTGGTGCTCCACTCTAAGACCAAATGGTGCTGATGGAGAGGCACGCTCTCCCTAGCAGCCAAACACAAGGAGGGAGGGCAAGTGAGGGAGGGAGGGAGGGAGGGAGGGAGGGAGATTGAGAGGGTGAGGCAAAAGATAAAGAGAGAGAGGGAAAGAGAGGTAGGAAAAGATACTCTTAAAACAAATGGTGAGGTAGGCACAGAGGGAGAAGGAAATCCAGGGAAACATCTCCCACCATCCCCAGCTGACTTTTCCAAACATGCTGTTTACCAAGAAGTGTCCAGAAGTGACCTCTTACTCAATTAAATTTGATTGGGAATTATTTTTAAATATATATATAAATGCATCTGGAATAACTATTTACACAGTATTGGTGTACTGAGTAACGAGCTTTACCTTCTCAGCCTGTTATTTTTCAAGCTGTGTGAAAACAGAAATTTTATTTAGCTAGAAAAATGAACAGAAACATTACTGATAATTATTCTAAATAGTTTTACCATTCTGAAACGGATGCAGCTGAATCGACATCTTCATATCATGCATTCACTCGTAATCACTCCTAGTTTTCTCCACGAAAAGATGTAGCCTTCAGTCAATCACAGGCGGGATTAGATCAGAGGGAGAGGGTCTCACCCCAGCCACATCCCCAGTAGTCTCAAAGACAGACAACCAAAGCACTAAGCATGTCTGCCTAATGTCCTTTTCACCAGTAAACACAAAGCGTCTGTCTCCTGACAGGTCATGTTATTATCTTTAGAGCATCACGTTTTTTTGGGTTTTTTTGGGTTTTTTTGTTCACAGTATAATAAAATGGAGCAGGAAAGATATGGATTAGAAGTTGTGTAATATATTGTTTGTTAATTGTTATTGCAAGCTTTTGTCTCAATTCAATGCAGCTGGTATGTTAACGAAATGCAAATTAGCATAATGTATGATGCAGTATAATTAAAACTGTCTTCATATAACACTTAAAAATGTCTTATATGGCCTGTATACATACATAATAGTAAGTATTCTAAGGGTGAATGGTGAACGAACCAATAGAAATGGTCCAAAATGACTGAGAATGAAGTGTTTTTACATTAACTTTTGGATGTATCAATATGTTTTTATGGCTGCTTTGATGAATTACGACAGTCACGTGATCCAACAATTGGAAAAGGAAAAAGGCAGGTCTATTATAAATTATCATATTACTGATTCACTCATGTATACTTAATATTGTTAGGTGATTTAGCTTTGCTTCATTTTATCAGTCATGAAATAATACAGAATAAACCAGGTTATGTGTTGGCCATCATGTGAGGCACATTTATTTAGGTTAAACTGTCAAAATAGGTTTTACGACATTTTCAGTGCAACATGTGTGGTACAGTATGAGGCCAAAGCTTTCTCCAACCGAGTGGCACACAACTGGTCTCGTTTTTTTGAAGGAGGGCAGAGCGGCTGAACCAAAGCAGACTGAATGTTCCCTGCCATCATCTGTCACCTACTGCTCCTATACCCAAAACTAGGTCACCACATTACTATCCAGCTTTCATAATTAATATTTAACAGACATATTTATGGACCTCATCAACAGTGTTGCAGGCCTGAAAATGAAAGTTGTGTGGATTTATAACACTGATGATATGATAATGATACTGATAAGAATGCTGTCGTTCATAAGAGTGCTCTGTATTCAATGACAACACATAATCACTTATACTTATTTTTCATACAGGTGTCAATTCCAGGTTATTTATTTAAGATAAAAAATGTGCTTTTCCAGACTCTTAAACCCTGCTGCTCTAATAAAACCTCTCCATCCTACCCTCTGCTGGACAAAGAGTGTAATGACATAAACAGCTCATCCTCTTTTTCAGTGTGGTGAGTGGTTTGTAGGGTAAGCATGTGGTTGTTTGTGTGAGTAAGAAATGGGTATGTTCATGCTTTTGTTGCTGCTATAGTACAAGCAAAGACAAAGGTAATATTTGTGTGAACACTGTTGTCTTTTCTGCTTAATTGGTTTGGTTTGGGCCCTAAATATATATGTTTAATGTATGTAATCCTGGCAGTTCTCTTTGAACTTCAGGTGCTGGGCAGCACTGTAGGTTCAGTTAGGAAGAAATATAGACTACACCACTTAGGCACTGCTTAGACAACACCATCCCTCAAAACTCATCTTCAGAGCAAGACAGTCACTTGTGAGGAAAGTCACAGGGAAGTCAACAATAACATTAAAAGAGTTCAGTGGCTGAGACTGGAATGAAGGTTCACCAGTAAATGATACACACAATTATTCTATAGGCGGGTGGCTAAAAAACTGTGGAAAATCCAAATCAAAGCACAAGCTATGTGCTTTGATTTGTATATGTGTATATTTAGAAAAGCTACAAAAATACACAGCAAATCACTGAAATTTCACAAAGAAGGTAAGTCAGCCAAGAACTCCTATATCTCTTGTTTTCTCTCAGTCAGGAAATAACTTTGCTCTTGCTGATGCTCCATTGTCAAAGTATTACTTGTAAGCCTCAATTCATTGGCTTTTCACACCCAGGCGTATGTGAGAGAGCACCTCTCTCACCTTTTCATGTTACCCGTCTGGTAGTCTCGCGTAGCCAGACCTTCAGACTGACGGCTGAAGGTCTGGAATTCATAACAGCTTTCTTTGGCCAAGGCCCGCCCATAAGGCGTTTGACCGACATGTCAAACAACCAATCACAGTTCGTTTCGTTCAGCGTCACGTTTCGGGGCGTGGAAATGTCCGG
>JBBPDC010000109.1:21565654-21591696 GCA_037974485.1 Hemigrammopetersius urotaenia
ACACACACACACACACACACACACACACACACACACACACACACACACACACACACACACACACACATATACATACATACATACACACACACAAACTTCTTGTAATATTTGTGTAGTGTACTTGCTTTTATTCTACTGTTGTGTTATCCTTTATTCTATTGGTTATGCTGCTTCTACTATCTTCTTTTGTTCTGTCCTTTGCTGATGTTATAATACAATACTTTCACATCTGTGGGACAAATAAAGGGTCTTATCTTTCAGTGCAGAATGGTTTCGTATGGTAACTTTGGCAAAAATGATCATCTGTAAACAGAAAATCTACTCATTTGGTTCTGCTATCGTCATTCAGACTGAGACCGGGCGCGTCCACAGCACCTTGTTTTCGTGAATGAACCCGCCCGCTATTAATAGAACGGGGGTCGGTGTCGTCACAATGGAAGGCGCTCTCTCTCAGAGGCGTCATGTGCTTTTATTTTTTCCTTCTCAGGCCACGCCCTCTCAGCGCTACTATTGGCCATGCCGCCGTTCTGGAACGCGAGGCTGCTGAGGATTCTGTAGCGCCACGCCCATTCCAAATAAGTCCCGCCCTCCCTGCGGTGGGATTGGCTGGTCCTGCCCGTCTGGAACGCGCTCGTAATTACGAGCCACTAGCCAATCCCAGCTCAAGCAGAGCCGGGCTTTAGCGGAATACGGGTGGGGAAAGAAAGAACCATAACAACGCCTCAAAATAGCCTTTGAATGGATGAAGAGAGCTCAGTGCATGAAGGCTGCTCCGACCCGAACCCCCGTGCTTCCACGAACAGGATTAACATTTTTGACAAACTGGTACGCTGTGGCGATTACGAAATGATCGTGCAACGTTTGTCGTACAGCTAGCGCTCAGGGAGTTTTATTTTATATTACAGTGGAAACAGAGCCACCACCGTCCTTTCTACTTGCAATTGTCCAAGTGCTCTCGGTTCTTGGCAGCAAGAAGAAGAAAACACACACACACACACAAAGAAACGGTGAGATCTATTGTTTTTAATGCATTTAACGAGGCAGTTGCAGGCCACTTGCATTTAAGCTGCAGTGCTTTGTCTGGAATGTTACTATTGCAGGTAGGTGCTGTGGGATTTCTGGGCGCTTCATAGAGTTCTTCTTGGAGAAATTAAAGCAACCAATTTTCATATTAAACATCGTAAAGGTCAGTTAATCAGGCCGCTGCGTTAGTGATGACGCCCAACTCCTGAAACTAACGGTAATTGTGACACCATGGCTGACGCTTATCAAGTTTGCCACCTTAGCTTCACATTCTTGTGAATTGAGGTGTATATTATGAACGTCACCTTTTGTCACGTGGGAAGCTTTTTTCTGTGATTCTCTCTAGTCCACTTTACAAGGTAAAACTCTACGATGCTATATGATGTGGCTTTGCTACAACCTCCTGCAGTTTGCATGCCCAGCATCAGGTACAAAGGGGCAAAGACTTCCAAATGATTTGATTTTGAATTAAATTTTAGTTTAATCGCCTAAAGCTGCACTGCACAGAATAGAGATCGACCTTTCTAGCTTGTCACAATCCATGTGCGTATCACCAGTGGGTTTGTTTTTTATCTTAGTATTGACTAGGCAGCTGTGATAACTGTATGCCCCTGGAAGTCCATGTGGGCTCCTGATATCCGCCTGTGAGGTCCTTCCTCTTGTGAACTGATATTGAACTCCTTCATATTAATCTCTTTAGAAAGAAAGACTGACAAGTTAATAAAGCAGCAGGAGGAATTTTCTTTGGTTTGAAGAACCAATGACGTCTTGAATTTAATAGAAAAAAATAATATCTTGCTCTGTCTCTGTCTGTATTGTTCAGGCCTAATGACTGGAATGATTAAAGGACAACATAAATAATGTGATGTCATGCTGTGTAATCAGATAAACAATCTAGTTCACTTACAGCAAAGCCATGACAGTATGATAATAATCTCCGGCTAATAAGGTTATTTGGATGCGCTTTATAGTCTAGGTTGCTTTGATATGATGTTATGAATTGTGTCTGTCTGCCTTACTTATTTTGTCAATTAAAGATACAGAGACACATTCAATGGTGTACACTTCTTTCTGCTATGTCTACTGATCCGCAGGCAAATCTTAAGTTCTACATGCACTTTTTCTGCAGTGTAAATGAGTAATTCTGATGATCGCCGGGGACAGTTCATTGGGATGTGAACTGCATTTACAAGACCCTTGCATTTTTCATATATTTATTTCTCTGAGGTTGTCTTTTTGTGTGCTTTTATGCACCAAAAACAGCAAAAATCATTATTAAAGATCACATTTTCAACCTCAGCATTGTGTTTCATTCTAAGAGCTGTACGGGCTGGAATGCTGTTGATAATTTCAGTGAGAATGTTAGTGGCTGAACTGGTACAGGCGGTATGGGTGGATGTATCTGAATGTGATATCACAAAAACAGCAAATTTAAAACTGGCTGTCTTTGCAGCACAATTTCCTGTACGTGAACTGTATTGGCTTAAATACTACATTAAACAAAAAAAAAGCAAACCAAATTAAATGCACTAAACTAATTTTTAAAAAGCAAGGAATTCTGTGATTTGAGCCCTTTAAGTAAGCAGCTGGGAGTATTCATTTACATGTGGGCCTTGACTAGATTTCTTTTGAGTGTCAACAAGTACATGAACTGCCTGCCTTAGCAACAACCAGATACAGGGAAATTGTTTTATGAGCACTGTCCTGTATTACATTGAGGCTTCACTGACCCTAAGCCAAGGTCAGCCTGCTCTGTAGCTCACATATGTAGAAGCACAAAATCAAATGTATTTTTGCTCAATATGCCCCACAGCTTATTGTCGCCTAATGTCTAACCCTTTCCTCCTGTAGAGTACTGCAGTATAGTATGGACTACGAAAGACCCAATGTAGAAACAATCAAGTGTGTTGTCGTTGGAGACAATGCTGTGGGGAAGACACGCCTTATTTGTGCCCGAGCTTGCAACACCACCTTGACCCAATACCAGATACTGGCCACCCACGTACCCACTGTCTGGGCCATTGATCAGTACAGAGTCTGCCAAGAGGTAAGGCTTGTCTTGTTCTCGTGACTGGAGCACAAAAGCATTAAACTGTAAATATGAATACAGTAGGATGGTTGATTAAAAAAACTGAATACAAGTGTATGATTGAGTTTCTTAAAGAATGTGCGCAAAGATTGCCGCATGCACACATATAGGGATGAATATAACTGATATCAATGTTGATACTGATACTCCATCATTTGGTGCAAAAGTAAAGAAATCAAATTAAAAGATTTAAAAAGACTCTACAGTTATTATGTTCTTGGATATGTTCTTGGATCTGTTATTGTTCAGTCAACCCCATTTTCATAGTTTGTTCCTTTCTAAAAACATAAAACATTACCAAAACATTAAAAAACTCTCTGTAATCATCAAATTATTATTAGATTAGACAATTACTAATATAAACAGCAGTTGCAGGCCTAGGTCAATGGCAATAGACGAAAAAAGTCCAACTTTAATGATGGTGTGTCTGGGCTCAGGTGTTAGAGCGCTCCAGAGATGTGGTGGATGATGTCAGCGTGTCCCTCAGGCTCTGGGACACCTTTGGAGATCACCACAAGGACAGACGCTTTGCCTACGGCAGGTAAGACTAGCCCATTTCAACAGTGCTAAATGTATGTGCAGTCACTGAACAGACCGTAACACTCAAATAGAAAGGAATTAACAATATATTGACCCATTGCTTTTATAATAGATCAGTACAATTATGGCACTGTCCTGCAATCAAACCCTTTCAGATAATCTTTCTGTACACAAATTGTTTGCTCATAATTCATATTATGCTGTATATGATATGAATAATCATCTACAAACCATCTGTAGAGCACTCATTTAACTGGTTTTGCTTTTGATTTCCTTTCTCGTTTCATTTTCATTGTTCCTTGTGATTCCTTTTCCTGCCATTTTCAAGCCGGAATATCCAGACTTCCTTCTGATATGAATTTATAGGACTTTCATAGCTGGATCACAACTGTGGTTCATAGTGTTGCTATGCTCTGACCATCTGTTAAAGGAACAGTTTGCTGCAAAATAGGTTTTGCACAATTTTACACTTACTCCAGATGAGTCTACCAGCCAAGGTATGTTTGGTATTCAGATGTTGCTGATTTAGTTTAGATCTCAGGCTAATGTAGCTCAAAACACTAAAAGCCTATAGTCACCCAAATTGTTTTTGAAAATATACACCACTAAATCTTATTTCAAGATTGGAAGGAGAGTGGGTGGAGAGAAGTTTTGGAGATGTATTTGTAGAAAAGATTTGGATGGCTATATGGGTGACTTCTAGTGCTTGTTAGCAATATTAGCCTGGTGGCTCCAGTGTTCAGCTAAAGACGCAAAATTTTCTGATTGAATGCACTACCAGTCAAAATGTTTTTTTTCACACTGAGATTTTCTACATTTGCACATTACTTCCTTAAAATTTACTAAAAATGCACTCAGTATTTTCAACAACTTTATTAGCCAGAAAATGGCATATTATTTATTATTCACTGCTAGCCACCTAATATAATAAAAATATGTATAATTATAATGTGGTTCACCAACTTTTAGCTATTTAACAAGCCATTAATTGAGACCCAACGGGGTGAAACAGTAAACTAGTGCATTTAAAGTTAAAGGACAGCCTAGAATTTCACTTAATAGGATATCAGGCTTGCACTGTTACATATTCTTTCCATGTTACAAAGGAAACGTATTTTATTTGACATATGTCAGGTGGTAAATCCTGTGATGCGTACATCTGGGATACGTTTATAAGATTGTGCTTAATTTTCTTGTCAAATTAGTCCTTTAATGAAGTGGGTCTGAATTTTTATTGATGATCAGGCAATCATTCAGAAAGCATTTCTTTTTCTCTCAGTGTACACTGCTGTGTAAATGTAAGTGTGTATTCTGGTTCCATCTAAAAACGCCTCCTCTCTACAGGCATATAATATGTAATGTTACTTATCATTGATAAATGAACAGTAGAGACTGCATAATATGGCTAGTATTAAATTAACATTCAGATTCCTATTTAAGGGAGTGTCATATTGATGGATTCCAACAAAGCCTTTGTGTTCTTTGAAAGTGTGCAACAGATGGTGCTCAACGGCTTGAGAATGCATTGATGTGAAGATGCATTAGTCCACCTTACTTTTGACAGTTGCAAAGGAGGCTTTGAAGAAAACAGGACAACAGATGTCATCCTTTGTTTTCTTGGGTAAATTAGGGAATGTTTCCTCCTCGATTAGGGTGTTGGTCAGACTCAAGCATGCACACATGCATACAGATACACACACCCACACATACAAACACATAGATACACACAGTGGCCAATTATGACCAGGCTCACTATGCCATGCTCTTTGTTCTTGGGCTAGTCACTGAGCAGATTCATTTTTCTTCTGTGGAGCCATATCTGTTCTTTATTGCATCCTAAAAATAAAACAAAACCACTGAGGCCATAAGCCATAAAGTCAGAGCCTGTGCTCATGAAGATATGAGGGTAGCTGCTGGAAGATCACTGGACTCCTTTCACCGATGCGGCAGTCCAGTAATTCAAACTTCAACCAAATTGCGACCGAAAGAGATGAAATTAAATGTCAAACTTGGAGGACATATTTCTGGACACGCAGCAAGTTTAAACAGCAATAAGTTTAAATGTTTCTGCATAATTGAGATCAGAGTGGTATAAATGGTTCATTGTAGAGGAACTTCTCGACAAATTGTTTGACAGGAACATGATTCCAGGATCAAAAGGTCACCATGTCTGCCACACAAATACAGGCATTTTATTTACCTTCTAAAATGACCAGTGAATCTACAAGTGGCTTTTGGGTTTTTATGTTTAATGCTGATTAGAGTAATACAAATCTGTTTAACCTGCATGCACACCAAAAATTGTGGAACATTGTCACATGCACCAGGCAGTGTATTCTGAATCATTTTGTGTAATTGTCTTCTGTGAGGAAGTTTTTAAAAGCATTAAATATCTCTGACATCTAGTTTTCATCAACAATGCTGTGAACAATTCTGACCCAGTACATTTCTCCAGAGTGGAGCATTTCACATCAAAACTATCTGAATTACTTTAATTACAATGTAACAATTTAATGAATTGTTCAAGATTTGACTTTAGTGAGGTCACAATCACAAAATTAGGCACTGATTGGTGTCATTTTAAAGGCTACCTGTTTTATCTATTTCCCAATAAAATATTTGACTTTCTCTGTCTGTGGAAACATGAAGACCAAGAGAGTGTCTTTTCCAGAGAATGGTTTCTGGTTTGGAGCTGAATTAGTGATTAGTAATGAGACATTGGATCATCCACAGCAGGCCATAAACCGAGGTGTTTGTTCTCCCTAGTTTGATCATTTAAAAGAAAAGGGAAAGACCCCATGCTACTCTTACAAAGTCAAATTCAAAATGAATGTTCTAATCTCAACCCTATGCAAGTATACAGACAGACAAAATGGGCGAAGCTCAGGTTCCACAGTGGACATGTATTGTAACAGACATTGTTAAACAAAAACAAAACAGTGCAAGTAAGAAGTATAAAATAAGGTAAGGGTGAGTGTACAGCTTACTGTACATTGTATATAAGTAAGACAAAAATGTGCAATGGTTTTAAAAATAGTATTAACAGCAAAAAGTATGACCAGTATAAACAGTGCGACAATATAAAACGTTGTGAGACAAGTAATAATAGCAACCTGAGTACACATTCTTAAAGGTCTGTGTGTTCTTAAAGAGTTGTGTAAACAGTATAGACATTGTGACCCGGATATGGACAGTATAACTATTATACACAGTATACACAGTATAATAGTGTGACCAAGCATAAATTGCAGCTTATGTAAGATTATTTTTGTGTATTCTAAGAATTACAAATATATCATAATAAAATGTAATATATGTTACAAAAACATTATAACAACTCATAGTGGATTTATGGCCTCCCACCATTCAAGCTAAGGGTTTTAAGATTTGGCCGAAGAAGGTTTCATTGATTATCGAATTGAGCTGCAGTGCTCTTTGGTAATGTAAGTGTTTTAAGAACCAGGTGTATTAATGTTGCAAGAGAGGGTATCTGCTGACCCATGAGGGGATAGTACCTTTGTAACTTCCTAAACTGGAAAAGTTTTGCCAATAGCTCATTGACTCTGTTCAGGCGCACTCCTGAGCTGATTTGCTATCAGCTTCTGTTTGGCCAAAAAGGTCATGCTTTCAGTAAGCCATTGACTTTCCTGAAGAAGGCCTTAGCTCAGCAGTTGATACCTGAGTCGGGTCATATGCTGTGTATCAAATGTTTCACAGCTCTTCTGTACCCATAATAGAATATTCAATATGAAATATATTAATATACTATATTAATATATTAACTTCCTGAGACCCAGCCCATTCATGTATGTCCTTTATAATGGACATTTTGTTCACCTGTATCTTTCTTAAGTATTTGGAGATACCCCATCAAGCCCTATGGTGTTCTGTAGAAGACATCCTGGGCTTTCCAGTGTTGTGTTATGTGAGGGGTTTGCATGCTGGGAACAAGGAGTGCAATGGCAAGACATACATGAGGTGCACCAAATGCAAGATGTTCCTCTTTATAACCAAAAAAAAAAACATGCTTCCAGGACTATCACAGCTAAAACAGTTCTATGACTTATAATTCACTGTTGAATTAAGCAACAAGCAACAGAAGAGTGATACAGAATCGTATTGTTTTGATCAAATTGAATGTTTTTTATTTCTAAATTCAGTTATTTTTTCACATGGAAATCGTCCCGTTGTCCTCTACATGCTGGGAAATTTACATTCAAAGAATATATTTATTAGATAAATAGGAAAATATATAGCAAATCACATAAATAATAGTAGGACACTTTTTTCTTCGGTTCTCAGGAGGTTAATATACTATATTAATCTGAACTTATTATTTTTTAATACACTTTCCTCTGAGCCACCCACCGCAGGCTATTTTGAGCCACACTGTTCATGGTGAAACGTAATGTTATTGTGATATCTATGTATCATGAAAAAAGTCTGTTTTCAGATGAGATGCATTATCCCAGAATATTGTGCTTTTTGACTTCTTTGAAAAGGCCAACTACTACGTAGCATTGTTCTGTGCCTGTTTTTGTTTGTAGGGCACCTATGGTCTTAATGTGAGCCCAAGAAACATAACCGAGACACTGTAAGTCCGTGAGCATCTTCCTAACTCTCTGCATTTCCAGTTTGACTGTCTGGTGTGGTAGCTGCGTCCGTCACTTGCCCCGTCAGAGAGTGCTGCTCAGTTCCTTTAATGGATGATGGCAAAGGGGGTGGTCATACATTGTTCACTGTTCTTGTGTGGTTGCCGATGTTACCTCCTGTCAGCATAGACAGTGTACTAACCTCATTCCCAGAAGGTATGCCAGCCACCCGTCAGTATGTCTGCATGATCTCCTCTTGGTTCATTTTTTTTTTTTTTTCGTTCTGTTGGTCCCTGTCATTTTGTTTTACATGTTCAAAATGGTCTCCACCGAAGTGGCCCTGAAAAAGCATTGCCAAAGGTGTCCATTTCTGTGAGTGTCAGACATCTCCAAGGACGTAGGTGTGAACCAAAGGCAATCTTTTCATATCCTGTCAGAGGGTCAATGTCAGGGCTGGCATTGAGACCACAGGGTGGGTCCTTCCTCTGCATGCCAAACACTGCGGGACTGTGGTGTTGCTACGGATACCGCTTGGCGCCTGTCATGTACAGCACTCTTTGCTGCACATCTTGTTAGCATGCTGTGTCTGGTGATGTCTTGCATTCTGTTAGTATGATGATGCTTCGTTTATGACTGAGCAGCTGCTTGAGTCACATTTTCTTCACTTTCACATCCTAAGGTCTGACGTGGTGGTTCTTTGCTTTTCCATCGCCAACCCCAACTCCCTCCATCATGTCAAGACCATGTGGTATCTGGAGATCAAACACTTCTGCCCACGTACACCCGTCATCCTTGTAGGGTGCCAGCTCGATCTACGCTATGCCGACCTGGAGGCTGTCAATCGGGCAAGACGTCCATTAGCAAGGTACTTACTTACTTACTTATGTCACTTGAATGCTGTATGCTGTTCGGTTGGCTTGGGCTGATTGACATTATTGCAGATTGTATTTTGAATTCACTGTTGGAAATTAAGTTATGAATACATCAAAGTTATTAAAAAACGTATAATAATTTAAAAAATAATAATAGGTTCTGGTAAAAGTAGGCTGTAACCCCTACTGTAGCCTGCTGCTTCCTATAATGAAGAGTATAGTTTACTGTTACTGTAGCCTATTAATATTACAATGGGTAACACATTTTTATGAAAGGTCTGTTTCATTTTTGTTTCTTAGTCAAGTTTTGCCTTCAGAAAATCACATAATTTTTTTCCTTCAATGGTTCTGGAGATAAACTAAATTCTGTGTATATTTTTCATTAATAAGGTTGTTCTAATACTACTATTATTTTCATATTAGTCTCACTGATGCATGTGTTGGCAACCCTGTTATCTACATGTACAACAAACAAACAACATATTAATATGCAAAAAGTATAACAAAAGGCCATGTCAACCGAGCTGCTATGTTTTTTCTAAAAATTATGTTTCTAACTAAACCCTTGAACCTACATGAAAATAAATGTTACCACTGAAATCAGCGTGCCGAGATTGCATAAGAAACTGGTTTCAGCCAGTTAATTCAATGTTCATACCACATAACATCATCTCTTTCAAATTCCTCTGACAGGCCTATAAAACCTGGAGACATTTTGCCTCCAGAGCGAGGAAGGGAAGTGGCCAAAGAGTTGGGCATTCCATATTATGAAACGAGTGTCTTTGATCAGTTTGGCATCAAAGACATCTTTGACAATGCCATCCGGGCTGCTCTTATCTCAAGGCGCCACCTTCAGTTTTGGAAGTCCCACCTGCGGAAGGTCCAGAAGCCCTTACTTCAGGCACCTTTCCTCCCCCCCAAAGCACCACCACCACTGATCAAGATACCAGAGTGCCCCCCCAACAATCGGGACGGCCCCAGGCAGCTGTTAGAGAACCCTCTCTGTGCTGATGTCATGTTCATCGTTCAAGAGCACATCCATATATTTGCCCACAAAATATACCTGTCTACCTCATCCTCCAAGTTCTTCGACCTCTTTCAGATGGACTTCTCTGAGGAGACCCAATGTTTAGTGGTGACAGAACGCCATGGACGGGACCAGCTGATGCGAACCCTCAGCCTCGATACGGAGGAAGACGTGGCTGTGTTGCCCAATCTTTCGCCTTGCTCCCTACGCACCTCCAAGAGTGATGGGACTCTGAAGATAATGAGCTTTAGCGGGAGGCACCGCCGCACCAAATTGTCCCTGGCATCTTGGAGTAAAGCGTTCTACAGCATTCACAGAGAAAACGTGATCAACCCAGTGACAGGTACTCCAGCTCCCATGACTGTGGTGAAGATGGACCACTCTATTCAGCTGGGGCCCTTCATTGCAGTGCTGCGATTTCTGTACACTGGGGAGCTGGACGAGAAGGAGAAGGACCTGATGAAGATTGCCCAGATCGCTGAGATCCTGGAAGTTTTTGACCTGAGAATGATGGTGGAGAACATCATGAACAATGAGGGCTTTATGAATCAGGAGATCACAAAAGCATTCCATGTGAGAAAAGCCAACAGGATTAAGGAGTGTCTGGCCAAGAACAATTTCACAGGTAAAGGACCTTATTGCAACACAGAAGAGTGTATTTTCCATAACACTGAATCAAATAAGATTGTAACTTATGACAATTTTTTTCTGCCTTACCTGTACTGATTCATGTTAAAAATTACATTTTTGAGTAAAATTGCATCACTTTTTTTCAGCACATCTTCACATACTACTGCTTTTAGACATGATAGAAATATAATTTTATTTGTAGTTAGCTCATAACCAAACATTGCAGGGATTGATATAAATCTGCAATTATGCAAGAGCTTTTCTTCATCGTATTGTTGGGCTGTCTTGGAAGATGTGGTGTTCAGCCTGGATGACGGCACCATCAATGCACACAAGCCTTTGCTGATCTCCAGTTGTGACTGGATGGCTGCTCTGTTTGGAGGATCTTTCATTGAGAGTGCAAACAGTGAGGTGAGTGTAAAGGCTACAGTCAGAATGTTGATGTGTTTGTATAAAGTTTATAACCTTATGAAAGGTTAACATTGATTATTTTTTGGTCCTCAACCAGATGCAAGGTTACATAGACAAACAAATGCACACACACTAAAACGCACAGACACACAGTTTAAAGATTCTATAGACATTCATCATATACTCATATACATATAAACTATATCATACCTAAAATACCCCAATCCTGTTATTTTTAAGCACAACCCTGAAAATAATGCTAAATCATTTCTGTCTTTATTATTGTACCCTTTGTTTTCTGGTTTAGATACTGCAATGTCTGCAGTGCAATTAAACTGTCTTCCAGACCTTTAGAGACCATAATGGCTTTACAGCAAGTGTTTATTAGCAAAGCTTGCAGTTGCAACCACACTCCTATATGTAGTTATGGAAAACATGCTCTTTGGGGGCTCTTCGCTGCTTTCTTTGTTGTTAAACTCCTGATGGAAAAAAGGAGTGCTTACATGTGGAGCATGAAGAAGCTGATGCCAGGCCTAATGCATTCTGCTCAGTGGTGGGCTTGGCCAACATCACACACCAACTGGGACAACTTTATTTTGCGGGTGACACTGTCCTACTTATCCTGAGTGTATATAGTTCACATTTGAATTAGAGAAGAAGCATTTTTTGCTTTTTTTACCGCTCCCTTACCTGTGAAGTGCAATCTGTAATGCTGTCTTTTGAAATGTGTTGCATATGTAACAAGTTGCATATTTAACATGAATGTATTTATTGAATATTGAACTATGTCTATATTTTAACAATTTTTCACAGTAGTGTCACGCCGGTGTGTGAAGGGAAGGGGAGGACGCCGAACTGAGAGGGAACACAACCAGTTTAATAATAAACAAACAGGGAAGCCCCGACTCAGGGGAACAACAGAAAATGCACAAGCAACAGAGAAACAGCAGGACTTGCGCTGGTCAAAAAGGAAAACAAAAACGAGGCCGTATCCACGGAGCCGGAGAAAACAGGGAGAACCAAAATCACAGCCACTTCAGGGCGAGCTTGGGGAGTCAGGGGGAACCAGCGCGAGTCTGCAAACACAGAGAAGTTACACAGAACATATTGGTTATGGCACATGAAAACACAGGAACATACACACAGGGGCATTGAAGGGAACGAAAAACCGGCTTGAAGATTCAGGGCCGGGCTGGGCTACTTGTAGTGCGAGAAAAGAGAAAACAGGTGCGGTGAATCATGAGGGGAAACAGGTGCGGCGAAAATCAATACGGGAGTGGTACAAACGGTGCGTGGGGACTCTGTAGGGACCTAGGGAGGAAGGGGAGGACAGACGTTGGAAAACTAATATTCAGGGTAAAGAGATCGGGACAGACGGGGCGCGGGCGGTGCGACCGTAACAAGTAGTTGTAAGATTATTGTAATTTCTGACTGTATTGGAAAATGTGAATTGTTGGTTATGGTTAAAAAAAAACTTGAGGCAAACCAGATTTTTGGCTTTTATAACTGTTATTACTGGGTGTAAAGTTTTATTTCTGCTGTTGCAAATAATTTGCCACTTTATCTCAGCAAGGCCACCTTATGTGGGTCCTTATGTCATCCTTCTAATCCCTGTTGCTTGCTGGAAGCTCAACCTCGCATCTCACACAACAATATTATGTTAAAAATCTGGGGGAAATCAGTTACACTTGGGGGGGCGGCTTGTCTTGGAGACAGGCAAGTGGGGCTTCGAAGAAAAAAGTTTGTGATCCACTGTTTGATTGTTATGCTTGTTATTTTGTTAATAATGGCATTTATAGGTTCTCTGTAAGCTCTCTGTGTAAAATGCACTTATAAAGTAATTTATTAGTGCTTCTTATTGCATTAATGATCCATGTGTATGTGTGTGTTTGTGTCACAAGGTCTCCTTCCCCAACACCAGCAGGGTGTGTATGCAGGCAGTGCTGGAGTACCTCTACACCAATCAGCTGTCGCCCATGACTGACCTGGACCCAATGGAGTTAATCGCTCTGGCAAACAGACTGTGCCTTCCCCGCCTCATTGCCCTGACAGGTGGGCCCACACACATGCACAAACACACACATACGCATACAGTCACGTGCACTGACCAAAGCCATGTGGCCAATACAAACTCAAATCAGACTGCCATTTTGGTTCCTCCATTCAGTGTTGCTTAGCAACGAGCCATGTCAAGACTCTGGAAAAAAAGCCAAGACTGATAGAGCGTAGATTGCAAGCTGTCCAGTTAACGTCACCAAATGTTCACATAAAGCAGTAATGGTGACAGCTTGACATTGATCTATGGCTCGTGCGTAGGCGAAGGTTTACTTTAGGATTTGTGGGGCAGAGCCTTCACCTCAGTCAACAGAAATACTATATTTTCAGACACTGTTTTGTGCTCAGATGCGGTGAAGCATCAGTATGTTTTAGTATGCTGTGATGTTTTTGCTCACAATAGAAAACATTCATGTTCCTGTTACTGTGTTGAAGTTAGAATGCATTTTAATTTGGGTCTATTTCAAAACATTTCACAGAGCAATATGCTGTGAGTGAACTCGTGAGAGCCTTCAAGGATGGACAAGACATAGATGGAGACGTTCTCACCTATCTGGAGCTCGCTCAGGTGCTAAGCAAGCCAAAAAATTTAATTCCATCATTATTCTGACTTGGTGTTAAAACTGTATTTGATATGTAATAATTCTATTCTAGTTCAACACTAATCAAGCACATATATTTTTTAATATTATGTCAGTTAAAAGTACTGACTTATTTTTGTCTGGTTTTGTAATAGTTCCATAATGCCAATCAACTTGCTGCCTGGTGCTTGCATCACATCTGCACTAATTACAACTGTATTTGTGCCAATTACCGCAAAGAGATCAAGTCCAAATTACCAGGTAAGAACATTACCAGCACGCTTGTGCAATGATGCTGAATCAGCCTGTGTGCAAACAGACGATAATAGAGATCTGTAGTATTCATTAAAAAAGAATCATCTGCAGAATCTCTAAGTGCACAATCATCACTACACAAAAGCTTCTAATTTGCCAAATTCATTTATGCTCGGGACACTGGGGACATGTTCCCACCACGGTTGGCATGGCTAATTTCATATTCACCACTTTTGGAAAGATTGGTAAATACTATGTTCCCCCACCACCTCACGTCACCCTTAGGCAAATACAATCCAGATCATAAATGATGGTGGCCATTCAGAATCAGAATCGGAAAACTTCATTTACCTCGAAGGAACTTGCTTATATTATGACTGCCCAGATACAGAAAGACAAAGAGACAAGTACAATATAAAATATGAAGTCTAAATAAATCCAATAAGAACTATGTACAAAATACTCTGTCGCACGTAATGCTGATGATTTTAACTCAATAAGAAATTTGACAACAAACCAGCATCAGGTTATTGCACATATTATTGTGTGAGGAATTATAGTCTGATGGCGTTAGTAAGGCGTTCAGTGGAGCACTTTAAGATGGGTGAGTCTGTGGCTAAAAGTGCTTCTCAGTTCAGCCACAACATGGTGGAGTGGATGATCTGCATTGTCCATGATGTACTGAAGTCTAGACAATACTCTCCTTTCAGCCACAGTTTCCACATTGTCCACATTCCACATTGTTCCTTACTCACCACTGAGCCCATGTTCTTGATCAGTTTGTTAAGTCTCTTGGTGTCTGCCACTTTCATGCTGCCACACCAGCACATCACAGCATAGAAAATGTCACTAGTGACTATAGACTCCGTAGTATGGTACTGCAGACTCTGAAAGATCAGAATCTACATAGGACAATGTCCTATTTAGCCAGAGTACTCTTTGTATGGAGCCAGTGAACTCTTTGACCAGTCTAGCAAATTGATCATGTGCACAACAAGGTATTTGTAATCCTGAATAATCTCCACATCTACCCCCTAATGGACAGAGGAGTAACAGGAGATCATGATCTTCTCAGGTCCACTGCCAGTTAGGCTATCAATGTCCTCTCCATGCGGCTCAAAAAGACCCACCCAGTCCATAGTTTTCAGACAGTCCTGCAGGGCTGCATTGGCCTTCTTAGACCATTCCCTCATTGTCCTGACAGTTGCTGGCTGCTTCTTCCCCGGTGGTAGGTAAGAGAGTAGAAGATGCAGGTTATGGACAGATATGCCCAGACGTAGGATGGCTGTACAATGGTATGCCTCTTTGACATTAGCATACAGCAGATCCAGCGTCTTGTTTTCTCTGGTGGGACAGTCTGTGAACTGTGTGAAGATGCTTAGTGTCCTGTTCAGAGAGACATGTGTTAAGTCCCAGGAGCTGAGAATGGAAGCGCCCAGGTGTCTGGACGGTTGCAGAGTGGATGAGGTTACATTGCGTTGGCCAATGGAGAAATCTAAACAACATCAATCATGTTTGAGACCTTCCTAGGCAGATGAACACATGAACGTAGCCCCACTACCAACTGCTCGGTGTCCAGTCTGCAGCTTCATTATTTAACCTGTGTGGCACCATCTCAAAAAGCCCTCCACCCTTGCGCTTTCCTCTGTCACACCGAGATCTGTCTGCCCAAAGACATGAAAAGGCAGCAGTGTCCACGACAGAATCAAGAATACTCTCATCACCCATCCATCATCCCAAATTCACATCTTTGTGTTTGCTAAACACATTTGCTTTTTCCAGTAATGGCTGGGTTAATATAAACTGCTGCTGTATTTATTCCATGTATTGAAAATAAATGAAGCTTATTTAGAGCACCTTTGTTGTTATTCAGTTGCAATTTCAGCTCGGTGTGAGTTGGTACTATAACTTCTTTAGGATTTGCAGTTAGTGAGTTGGAATGTTAAAGACAATCATAAGTGATACGTTTAATAAAAAATAAATCTTTGCTTGGTGAATCTTTCCCCAAAATTCACAAAATTTGCCATTTTACCAAAGACAGAGGAAACACCCTCAAGTACAATTAGTTCTATTGGTATCAATTTTGAAAAGGAACCAAAAAGCATAAAACTGGACCCTTGGTACTGGACCACTGGCTAATGGAAATAGAACAGTGCCAGTTTTCACCTGGCAAAGGTTCTGGTCAAACTGTTTTTCCTTATGCAAAATGTAGCCAAAGTATATTTGAAGTCTGAAGTTTGCTTCATGTGCACACATACTAATGTTGTTGACATGGAATGGCCCCTTGTACTTGCTAATGAAAATTATGTATGTTTATTATTCCACCCAGTTGTCATTTTAAAGCAGGGAGAATATAGGCGTTTTTTGTCTATATGAGGCAGTCCTATTGCTTAGTGTCACTCACCGTTTTGTCTCTGTGTGGTAATGTGAACAGAGAACCAGGAGTACTTTGAAAAGCACCGCTGGCCTCCAGTCTGGTACCTGAAAGAGGAAGACCATTACCAGCGAGTGAAGAAAGAGCGAGAGAAGGAGGATGTGGTTCTGAACAAGCATCACACGCGTCGCCGCTGGTGCTTCTGGACCTCCTCTCCAGTAGTGGCCTGAGAGATACATGGCACCTTCCTCAGGACCACCTGTAATACAGGTCACCAAACTGTATGCTGTTGTCCAGTTCAACTCAATCATTACTGACTTGGAGCTGATGAAATACTTTGATTAATGCATCATAATTAATAAATCAATTAATTCACATAAGAATCATTAAAGATTAGAACAGTAATAAATAATATTCTGTTTTACTAGAAATTGGAAACAAAATGTTAGATGCACTAGACCCTACTGAAAAAATGATTATTAGAACAAAAAAAAATATGGTTTTGCTTTTTAATGGGAATTGGAAAGTAGACAGTTTACAATGTACAATAACTGAAGATAAAACTTCATTTACTCAGCCACACATCACCTGTTAAACAATAGGGTCCTTTACATTGTGTTATCACCCCATCAGAAAACACAAAATACCATTACTAACCACTAGAAACCATTAAAAACCCACCAGGAATCAACAGAAACTTTCATTGGTTTCAATTTCAATTTCTGTTGCTTTGTCTCTTCATAGCTTTAGGTACAAACTTTTCTGCAGCTTTTTCAAGTGCTGAATTCCTATGCTACTACAGTATTCACAGCTTACACTTTAGTGTTTAATAGTAGCTCACTAGAATCAGTTTTTTCAGAAGATCTTCATTAGGATTACAATGCTAATAAGCTACCTAGTCCTATATAGATGCTTGTGACACCTTTGACCTCAAAGATGGAGCAAACTGTCAGCTTGGCAAAGAGCGTGCTTGTTGTAGACTCGTAAGCTAATGCTGCGTGACCATCTTAAGGTCTACAGCATCTCCTTTTGGTACCAGCCCTGTGTAAAAGATCAGGTACATCAATGCAATAACCCATTAGGTCACAAGGGCCAAATCGCACCAGTGGTCAACTACCCTTTCCTAGTGCCAGGGAATGGTACAGCTCAAGTAGCTCGTCCTGTATTTTTCTACAGCCTCTTCCGTTACTTTAGCATAGCACAGCTATTGCTGAATGGAAAGTTCAAACTTATAATTAGAAGGGCTTAGCACTTTGACTTAGTTCAGGGTTTACTTGAAAACAAACCAACCTTAACCAACAGACATACCCATCCATAACCACCAATCACATGTACTACCTTCACCGTGATTGTGCTAGAATTTACGTATACTATAGAAGAATGTAATGTTATTTACACATCAAAGATTGTCATAGTTATTAATGGTTAAAGTAAATGGGGATTTCCTCACCACTTTCATGACTTAAATGTGAGATGACTAATGTAAACGTGAAACCGCGTTCAGACGGAGAATGCTGAGGATTTCTCCAGTACATCGTTTGTGTCGGTCAGTGTACTCTTGGTATATGTACTCTGCTGTTAATAACATGTGGGTGTTTGTGCACAACACATCAGATCATTGTAAATGTATCCCAAACCAAGTGAGACGGGTGGTTTAACTTGCCTATGGATAAAGGGGAAATTTAATACTTGAAGAATAGAATGTTCTTTGTCATTAGCCATGTAGGTTGTCTTTAGTTTTGCTAAATAATCAGTAGATAATGATGCTGACTAGTACAATGTGGTTGTTCATTCTCAGTGATGTTGGCAGAATTGGTGTTGACTGTCATTAGCTGCTACTGACCAAATGGCTGGTTCATTTGGTTCTTGCTGTCAAAAGGCCTTTGATCTTGCGGGTCATTATCTTTAATGTTGGTTGTTTATTTGCTCATCTATGTATTTATTTATTCCTGTATTTATTTATTTTATAAACACAATGTTATTTAATAAACTATCAAATTAATTATGCATAAAGTTGTGTTTCTGTTTGTAGCATCATGAGAGGGCCATCAAATATATTTTTAAGTGTCCAAAAGAAAATTGATCACCCATTCAGTTCACTGCATAAAGAACCAGAGAGTGGGTTAGTGTGTCTGTTGTCCCTTCAACCTTGTAGCATGTTCTGTGTAATGAAAACAGGCTAATCGTTTCCCATTATGTTACCATGTACATGCTGCTTAAAATTTCAGCATGGCCAGTTTAAAAAAACGTTCCTGAATTCTCAAATTGAAGGTAGCTTTCTGTCTTGATCTATTTCTACTGTTCCTCAGTACCTCAGTCATTTTCTGTATCCCTTCCAAGGCCAAGGCTGCCAGCTCCCTTGTAGAGCCTTGTACTTATTCCAGAACAAAGGTGCAAACAGGGTTTGTCTATGTATACCCAACACATCCTGGCTTCACCAAATAACCATCAAAGAGATGGTTCAGGTCCATCTCTGCCCACACAACATCAGTGCTTAAGTAGTCTGTTCTTCACACCTATAAAGCTATACTAAAATCAACACCTGCTTTTTACCAAGCTACTGCCAGCTAAGTTACACACCTTAACAAACCCTGTAAAAAAATAAAAGTCAGAAGTTACTACAAGTAACAGACAGGTAAGAGAGCAAGAGCCTGAGGATTTTTAACTATGAAGACAATTATGTATTAGATAAATGAGGGGATGTCCTCAGGCGTCCTCTTTTACTGCATTTTAAATGTGGACTGTAGCTGGCTAATTGGCTAATATTGCTATCTATATTATAATAGTATCTGATTTTACCCTTGTTCTTGTGCTAATTTGTTACCAGGCATGCACCACTGGGGTGGTACCACTCAAGCACTGGAGTGGCACCCTACATTAAGGTACTCATGTTTTCAGCATCTATAACTAGGGAACATTATAGTATCATTATAGCAATATTGCAATGCCCTCCTAATGCGTCTTCCAGCTGGTTCAGAATGCAGCAGCAGAATGCAACAACCCAAAAGGTTGCATGCCACTTCTAATTGACCTACAGTGGCTTCGCATTGCTGCCCGAATTATGTTCAACTCTTGCCTACAGAACCCAGCTACCTTTATCCCATCATCGAGCCTTACGTTCTTACTTGCTCCCTCCGCTCTTCCAAGGAACACTGCCTGGCTCTGCCATCCCTACACACAAGACAAACCCAGGCAAGACTCTTCTCTTTTGCATTTCCCCACTGGTGGAATGAGCTGCTTAAGCAAGCAGCTCTACCTTCAAAAACCTCCTGAAGACTCATCTGCTCAGAAAGCATCTACTCTCCTAATGCACTACTCTTACATAAAGATTTAGCACTTAACATTTGCCTCTGGTTCTCACACTGTCCTGAAGAGTGAATGTTTCCTCATACTGTAAGTCACTTTGGACAAAGGCGTCTGCCAAATGATGGTACAAACTATGGATAGCTTTTACAGAAAGCATCAAGAGAAAACGGAAACAAACCAAAACCAGAATTCAGTCTGATAGACAAACAAATCTAAATCATTTGACAAGAGAACTGAATCTTGTGATCCAAGCAATAGATGTCAAAGTCTCGTATGTCAGTCCAAAGAGCAAACTGAACAGACAGGGGTAAGGAAGAATCACAGCGGATAAAAGCAATCAATAGGAGAACAGTTCGTACGTGGATAAGAACACTGACAATACTTAACAAAGGTTTACATGTAAACTGTGGTTACTTGTGCCAATAAATCAGCGTCATGTGATTAGAACTGTCACTATGATGAAGTCCTCAGAGGTCTTTGTGGAGATGTGAACAGGATTAATAGAATGGAGTTCAATTCATGTAGGGAAAAAATCTTAGGACTGGATTCTGATTGCGGCCTGACAGTCTCCTTTTCAGTTCTTGCTAATTACACTTTGAATAGAAGTGTGGAACAGCATGGTGTTGCTCTCGAATGAGTCAGCTCATTTAAGTGTATGTTGGGAACTAACTAATTTTAAAGGTCTTATGAGAGTGACCATTCTGTCATGTGTGAACACACCACAGCACACGGTGTGAACAGCACAAAATTCTTCCTCTGTATTAACCTATTCACCAAGTGAAGCAGCGGACAGTCTGGAACACAGCATCTGATGAGCAGTGTGTGGGGACGGTACCTTGCTCAATGGTACCTAAGAGGTGCTCAGCAGTCTGAACTTCCTGATGGATGGCTGTTCTCATTAATTTCCTAGTCATGTTTCCATGTGTAGCTTCTGATGTGTACCTTCTGATTTTTTTTTTATTTTACCTGCCTTTGTTTGTTGATGACTATTGCTAGATTGGCCTGTATTCCAGACTCTGTCTCTGTCTCTCAAAGTTCATCTGAGGAAACAAAAGAACTTTGTTAAGATTTAAGCTTTATTAAAAATGAAATGATTGATAATATCGCTAAACAGATTGATCTGCCTGACTGTACAGAGCTATCTGTGTGGAACTTTAGATATACAGCTCCACAGCTGATATACTTATGGACTTTTCTGATAAATTCTGCACTCGGCTGCGGAAGTGTTCTGAGAGTGGGAGTTCTCCTAATGTTGAAATTTCTCTGATTTTACTGAATCAGGCTTAGCAAGGAGGGAAAAGTATCGGTCAGTCCGCCAGTCATGGCGCATCCACTTCCGGGTTCACTAAGTGCAGCGCGTGTGCATGGAAATGACTTTCAGCCATACCGAGTTAAGACTGATATGTGTGTGTATATAAGGAAGCCAAAATAGATGCTTCGGCGTGAATCATTTATCTTCTCCGAGGACAGTGGACTAACCTGCCTTTTTTTGAGTTTTTGATTATCCATGTGTTTAAAGTGAAATATCCGATTTTCTGTTTCGTGTAGTAAGAGTCTGTTAACATTGATGAAGGCTAAAAAAATAACAGAAATTTGGAAGGAAAATTCATATATCAAAAAATAATATATTCTTTATTATATAATATTCATTGTATTTTATTTTAGGAGCGCATCTGCTCCTCACTGCGTCTGCTGAGAAAAACTCTGGCCCCTGCCCTATGGATTGAGAATGGGATGTCACTTTAGCTCATATGTGTGTAAAGGCAGGTGAGCAAATACTTTTGCCAATATAGTGTATTATATGGGACCTCAAGCATGGCCTAAATGTGGTTATCAAGTTTGCAAAAACACTTTAAGGACCATAAAATCAGTTGATGTCTTTTTTGAGCATGCACATAGGAATATTCGGATATGGCATATAAGGGCATGTGACTGTAAGCCCACTCTAATCCATCTGGAGCATACATGCGAGTGTGAAGAGCTATTCCGCTTTACCCATGACTTTAATGCTCAGGAAAGACTGGAGAAAATCTCTGTTATGTAACTGTGCCTTGTGCAGGCACGGTGTGCGTGTGTGTGAGAGAGAGAGTGAGAGAGCGGTTTTCATGTCGGCTGAGGACTCTGTTAATACTGTGGCCTGGCAGACTGGCAGACTGAGCCAGTCCTTCTGCAGCTAAAGGGCGGGAAAGGCAGGAGTCACGTGTCCACTGTTACCAGGGTGACAGTGGGGATGGGAGACATGTGAGAACATGTTAGCTACTCTCAATAAGAAACCTGCTTTTGTGTGGATAAACTACCTCTACATTTCTCATGACTGTACGTAACACTTAGTTTCATGGATTAATGTGTTTTTTTTATATTTGTAAGGCCTAGTGATTTCTGTGGAATAGAAAAATGTCATTTTTAGTTCACATTTAAATGAATTTCATCATGCTTGTTGTACTTGACTGTTAAGGTTGCGTTACAATTAAAATCTGCATACTCCAGATCGTATATGGACTACATGGACAAAAGTACAGGGACACACCTGTTTTTCAGGGTTTGGACTCTTAATGCATAGTCTAATGTGAACATTTTTGTAAATGCTGGAGTAGTTGGAGTGTTATGTCGTGGGTGGCGGTAGCTCAGTGGGTAGGATACTTACCTCCGGACCAAGAGGTCATCGTTCGAATCCTACCGTCAGCACCACCACTGGGTCCCTGAGCAAAACCCTTAACCCCAAGTTGCTTCAGGGAGAGACTGCCCCCTGTAGTTAAGGAATGGAAGGCGCTTTGGATAAAAGCGTCTGATAAATGCCGTAAATGTTAATGTAAATGTCATGAGAGTATTAGCTTCTTTACCATGAAATATCATGTTTCATAAAGGGCATATCCTTTTCTTCTTTGCACATGGAACCTTAAAATGTCAGTTATGTGTTAATTCAGTAATATATGTGAAACAATTCTGTCATACGTGAACACACCATGAAATTCAAACCCAGCATATAACCCATTCACCAAGTGAAGCAGGGGGCAGCCAGGAACACAGCGCCTGGGAAGCAGTGTGTGGGGACAGTACCTTGCTCAGGGTACCTCAGAGTTGCTTAGTGGTCTTGCGAATTGAACCCATGACTTCCTGCCCTAACCACTAGGCCCAGCTGGTAGGTGTCATTACTGAAGTGATCATTCAGGACATTCTCTGCATGCATTTGTCTCTGCCATTTTGCATGCATTGCTTATCAGGCAGAGAGTTTGTATCAGAGGTAAGAAAAACAGGAATGCAATCTATTGTTATGTGATGATGGCGTATTCAGTTACTGTTGTCCCAGGACAAAGCAGTCAAATGCTGCCAGCTATTCATAGACTATTTCCATGGCTCAATAGACTTGCTCACTTTAAATAGCCCATATCCTGTGTTAGTCTTGGATTTTTTTATCGATTGCAATTTACTTTTCCAGGATATGGGCCACATAACTCTGTCTCATTAGTAACCTTGAGCAAAGTGTTTAATGGGATCATTACAAACTTGGTTTAGAGCTGTGCTGACTTTGTACCTATGAATTTATTAAACAAAAGATTGTGGACAAAAAGACAGAATATGGGTTAAATGAATGCAGTCATCCACCTTCAGGATTACAGCATCCAAAGATATCCATCAATCCTGAACAAAGAACAAATAAGGCTTTTTTCCCCCCATACACACTGCCTATTGCTGTTTCCTTCATGTCTGTCTTCAGTATTAATGCCGCTGTCTCAAGGTCACCCCCAGTTTCTACCAAGCTGACCTAGAAAAGGCTCGGCTTCTTGATGACATCAAACTGTCCTTCAAAACCGTGTTTCGGCTGGGAAGAACGGGCTTCGTCTCATTTTTTCTCTCTTTGATGAGAGTGTATTATGCATAATCCTCGTCCTGATGGTCCAGGCATTTAGGAATGGCTCTTGATGTAGTTCCATTTTGCTTGTTTTGCTCCTAGTGTCCCACAAAACTAATACTGAGCATAGTGGCTGAATCTGACCAATGGCCAGGGCCCTGTCACTGGACCACATCCAAAACAAAATTGCATAACGTCCTTTTTTTTTGAGGATTACCTAACTGCCAAACTGGTTTGCGTGATCATATGAGCTGACATGTAAAAAATACATCTGTGTATTTCTCATTTAAGTACATCAGATTATTGGACTGAATTTAATTTTCATGGGTTTTTTTTTTTACCACAACTCAATTTACTACTGCTTGTTAAAATAACACCCAAAATGAATTTATACAAAATTGCTATTAAACATTAATTAGAGACCAAATCTGAATGATTACTGATCATCTAAATTGACTGTTGTAGTCTATTTAAAAAATAAAATTGCACCTTATTAATGCAATGTGGTGGCTGCCATGCTTTGATGTTGTTCTTTGTGTTGTTTGTCGCCCTCTGGTGGGTAGATTTCACCAACACAGTTTTCTTATTATTTTTAAATGACAGTATGCCACAAGAAAGCTTCAATAATTAAACCCAGCTAAGCTTTCTGGCATTTAGCCAGATAAGGCTGATATAGCCAGATAAGGCTGATATGTATATGTATATATATACAATCAGCCTTATCTGGCTAAATGCCAGAAAGTTTAGCTTATATATATTATATCAGATGGTCATGGATTTGATCCTTTCAGAGGATCTTGGACTTGTTCGTGATCAGGTGGTGTAAGTGGAATGTGAATATTTACTGCTATATGCTAGGATAACATTGGATCCTGCACTTTATTTATCCTTCGAGGCTCTTGTGGCTTAGTGTTTTCAAAGAACTATGGTGGAGTTTTACGCTGCAGGATCAGTGGAAGGTCTGGAAGTTTACTGAGGCTATGAGGATCACTGGGGCTGGTGCAGTTGAGGACAGTCTCCAAGTCATCTGGGCAGAGGCCATGGTCCTTTAGGAGAGTGTTCTTCTGTGCTGATCAGACAGGGGCAATAGTTTGTTCCCTGGATGCTATTGCTGTCTGTGAGGTTTTGGATTTCTTGCTCTTTCTAATGTTCTGGAGAATGTTTTACTTCACAGCTTTTGCCTGAGCAAAAGTGGATTTCAGGGTGGAAGACCCAGTGTTGGACTGGAGAACTTTGAGTTTTGTTTGCAGGAGTGTTTGTATTTTGGCACAATTCATAAAATGGCCAGGGTTTTCTGAACGATAGACTAAAAGTCTGGTGGCCTAGTGGTTAGGGAGTTATCCCTGAGGTCAGAAAGTTGTGGGTTTGTATCTCAGGATTGCCAGTGGCATCACTGAGGTATCTTTCAACAAGTTACTGTTCCCTGGGTGCCCTGAGTTGGTGGCAGCATGCTGCTTCACTTGGTGAATGAATTAAATGCAGAGAAACAGTTCCAGATTGTTCATGCGTGACTATAAGGGGCCACGGTACTGCACTTTACTTTGATGTTACGCACTGTATCCAGGGCTGGGGCTTGAGTTCTAATGAGGGGGCAAAGCATTGCTTAGTAGGGGAATGGGGAATGCATCGTGTCATTTGTTGATGTCACTGGGGAATTCTAGGATGTGCTGCAGCTTCACCGCAAAGCCCAGTCTGTGGAGGTGGTGTGTGCCTTTGGGGGTCCCTTTCCAGAAGAGGGATCTCTTTCCAGGGAGTCCTCTCTGTGTAGTGCTACGATGTCGGTTTTATACTTTGAAAGCTCGAGGGCTACAAATGCTGCTCTTCATTGGAGCCTGTGAGGTGTTTCAGCTCTGTTCAGAATTTTTTTGGTACTGGACTACTGACACTTTTGCTGAAATGCGATTGCCTCCCCTGCACTTTTGTCAGATTAAAACGATGCTACACGTGTCAACAACCCTGAGCACGCCTGCCACAGTTGGCACGCAAACTTATTCTCAAAGGCATACCAGTGAGGGTGCGCAAGCGAACAAGGTGTGAGAGTAAGCAAAGTATAGGAACGTGTCGGGTTTTGGATGTCAGCACTCAACAGGTAGAAGGAAGTGATATCAGACAGTGCGTCACGCTAAATCAATCAAGCAAAATTCACTGTCTGTCATAACACCAGTATTTTCTAGGCAGCCGAATAGGCCTATGGCAGACTTTAACTTAAAATGTGATCAAACCAATTTTTAACCAATTTTTATGCAACAGTGATTTACAGGTCTGTAGTCTACGTGATGAATAGGTACAGTGGTGTGAAAAACTATTTGCCCCTTCTTGATTTCTTATTCTTTTGCATGTTTGTCACACATAAATGTTTTTGCTCATCAAAAACCGTTAACTATTAGTCAAAGATAACATAATTGAACACAAAATGCAGTTTTTAAATGAAGGTTTA
>JBBPDC010000109.1:21598809-21619219 GCA_037974485.1 Hemigrammopetersius urotaenia
AACTTAAATACAACCCGTGATCACAGACCAAACACAAAGCACCTGAACAACCAAAACCACGTGACACATGAATACCCCGACATGACACATCAAAATAAAAGTCCCAAAAACACAGAGAAACCCAAAACAAAATAGCGACCCCAAACGGTCGCCGGGCGAGCCGTGACAGTAGGATTTATGCCTAACAGTTACCTATTGTGTTTCTTATACTTCATAAGGTTTGTGCACATCTGGAAAGGCTAAATATTGTTAGATTTGTCAAGTGAATTGAACACCAGCCATATTTTCTGGATGAAAATTATGAGCAACAAATATTTCTACAATACCTACCAGGCAAATATTAGTCTGTTCTAATAGGACTCAACGTCCATACATTTTTAAACACATCTGCACAAATAAATGGTTAAGAAGTAAACAAAGTAATGTTTTTGTGAAATGGTCCGTTCTAGAAAAAGCTACCGAGTGTAAGGGCTAAGGGGGTAATGTGTAGGGACGGCCGGTAGAGGTCGTCCCGGGTTTGGTATTGGTGGCGCGTTCATTATTGTGAATGTTAATAACCTGAGGGTAATTTCAGTTAAACACATGTGTTTGGTTATTGGTGGAACCTTGGATGATGTATACTATTTAAGTTCATTTTGGGAGGACCAGGGTGTCAGTCCACCGTTGCTTTACAGTTGCTTTACCATTACAAATGCTATTGTGCTGGTGGATGTTTGGAGTTTGTTTTCTTTAAATAAAAACCTCATCATTGAACCTTGCTGGACTGCCTACTCTACTTGGGAAAGTGTAGGGGTCCGTGACACTCAATCTTACTATGTTGACAGAGAAGATGATAGGAACCATGTTAAATGCCTTTAAAAACCATACAGACAGTTCTGAGAAAGTTTTAACCTACATATTATCTTTAACAGCAAACTCAAGCCTTAGAAGTACATGCAACCTCAAAGTAAACGTTTTTGTATTTTTAACTATTCAACAATTGATCATAAGTATTATAAAACTCAGAAGACACGCGTAGGGTCACTGATTGATTTTTGATAGTAACAAAATGTTTATGCATTGTAACCTATCACCACCACTGCAAAAGTCAATACATTTCTCTGCACTGCAACATTTCACATCAAAACACTTTGAATCCAGTAATCCCCCAGTTTTACTCGGACCAGGAGTCGTGGATTCAGTCACGTGGATTTTTTTGGAGAACCAAACTCAAAACTCACAATAATGCAGAAACTGCAAATATCAACCGCCTTTTTTTTTTGTTGCTTTTTTTCTGGATGTTTTCACACAAGGGGACCCACTCACCTCGACATGGTGTCCCAATACCTTTGTCCTGCGGCCTTCAGAATTGCATATCTCGGCGGGGAAAGCACCCAGACACTTCAAAGTTTGGTAGATCTCCAGGAGACCTTTCCAATAAGCCCTCATTTGTATTTTAGATCAGGTTTTATTCTCCGAAAACCGTTCACCTTGCCGTAGTGTCCCAATTTACCTTTACATTTTCTTTAAGGGTAATGCATTAAAATTAGCTTAAAATTAAAGTGTTCTGGGAGCATATTTGGGGGCATATTTAGGGTTTACTATATAAAAACAGGCATTTTTAGGCATTTTTTAAACTAAAACACAACAACTCAGTTTTTCACTATATGCGGGTGCTCTTGGAACGTAGCCCCCACGAAAAGCGGGGGATTACTGTACATTGTTTACAGTGGAGTGAATTGTGCAGAAATTGGTGGATATCTGTTTAAGGCATAATCAGGAAATATGGCCTATGTAAGAGTTTTCTTCTTCTTTTGTAAAAATTAATTGCCTTTTAATAAATACATTGCCTTGGAATAAAATGCGAGTGTTTACATGTGAATTAACAATATGAAGTGTATTGTCTGTTCATGCATATAGTGTATTTTCTTGATTGAATTTATTAATCTAATAATTTAATCTTAATCTAAATCACCTGTATTTCTGCATTCTTAAATAGGTCTGCATTATATACATGATATGATAGCTTAAATGAAAATCCAAATTTCCCCTTTTAGAACAGATGACTCACATTTAAGGTATTTGGTTGAAAAGTGATTTAACATATGCATTTAATATTGCTTAAATATTTACAAATTAACAGAAAATGTAATTTCCTTTTAATTACTGTATTTGAGTTTTTGGGACAGTAGAAAGCCTCCCACCCAGTGGTCAGAAACGGATCATGCAACCGAACTCTCATTTAACACACATAAGGATAACTTCTTCCTGCTTACAGCAGAGGGCATACTTTGTTGTTTTTAACACTTCAATAGCTTTCCAATAAGGCTGTGCGTTTAACTGTGTCATACGCTTCAGTCTTTTTCAGCACTACAAACTGTACCAGTTCCTCTTCTTCCACCCAAGAGATGAGGTTCTCATAGGAATGGAGGTGATTACATTAATATTACTTTATTACCCACACAAACACTTAAATGCTATATATATCAGGGTTTTCATTTTTTGTTGAGTTTATAGTTCATCATACTAGAAAATGTAAAGCTATAAATTCATTGCCTTTTAATAAATACATTGCCTAGGAGTAAGATGGCAGTGTTTACATGTGTTTTATTAATATTACATGTATAGTGTGTTAATGCAAAAAAAATAATTTATTATTTACTGTTAATTTCCTCAACATCAACAGATTTTTGCATTCTTATATAGGCCTTCATTATTTACACGATGATATTATTAACATGATATGATATTTCAGAGGCATATATTTAGGGGTGTCAAATTAATTTGACCAATCAAAAGTTAATTTCGATCAATTAATGACCAAAAAAATAACGCATTATAAATTAACGCTGATTAATTGCACCAAGTGACTTTAACCTGGTCCGGTGTTCTGTCAAAATATGCCAACCAGCTGCGGGTAGATGGGCTCCGGAGGAAGTCACAGACTTCTTGGGCAGCTCACTCCGTCGGCTCCTCGCCCATGTGCCCGAGCGGAAACCCACTGTGACTCCTTGGCTGGTCGATCCATCTGTCAGCACAAGCTAAGGGAAGGAGTCGCAAATGCAGGATTCCATTTTTACTTTATTTACACAAGAGATACCAAAAAGGCACAAGGGCCTAAACTAGAGCAAGAACAAATGAAACAGAAGGAGTGGCCCCTAGCGGCCATTGACCAAGGACAAGACAAATTATTTTTCAAATGTATTTTCTCAGGATTCAAATGTTAAAAGTAGTCTGGTGTTTAAAGCATATTTTGTGATTGTTTGAACCACAGATATTTTTAAAGCAATTTGAATACTGCATCATATGCCCACCCCAATGTAATCAGGAAAAGGCATCTAATCATTTCCAGCCACGCATTGTCATTTGACTAGTATGAGGAAGCACATGGTGGAAGGCAGAAACCTAAATAGTTTCTGGGAAGGGCAGTGACTTATGTGGAGAGGGGCCAGCCTTTTCCTGTGTTTGTTCCTACTGATAAGATATCTCTCATCCACAATCAAACACAGCTCAGTTGCAAAGGCTCCTTTTATTTTTTATTTTTTTTAACTCAGTTGCCATGGACTGCATTTGATGACAGAAACTGTTGCGGAAGTGATGCCTCTCTACAAAGACGCAATTTTGTTTCAGAAGTTGTGACTGACTACTTGCATCCCCATATTTGAGCTTTGCGTAGTGAAATGTGGCTGCCACACTGTTTCAGTTTTAACCCCATTCTATTTTTAATTGATTTGCTCTGAACTGTCATTGAAGCTGACTAATTTATTGTACATGTTTTTCCATATTTTAGGTCACAATAATGGGAAATTACTATAATCGCACCTTTAAAAATGTGTGACTCAAGGGCCGCAGATAATGGCTTGCTCATATTCATTTATCTTCATTTTAATGGCTGTGCACACATGGTTAGACAAATCAGTCATTTTCGAAAGTGAGAGATGTTTAGCCACCGGTCACTTCTAAAATAAGATAACCCAGATGATGTTGCAAATGAATGCAGCAGTAATTTGCCATCCCATCTCGCCCACATTAGATCCTGCCTCATCCCCATTGCTACTCCGCTTTGCAGGTGCTGAATGACATTAATGAGAGTTGTCATCCCTCTATGTTTGAAATTCAGCCCCAGACTGCCTCTCAGCTGATTTGCTCATCCATTATTAACATGTAATGATTATGTTCCACAGTTCACTTTCAAAATGTCAGACAGGAGGAAAAGCATATTGCTAATATTTTTCAGTGCAAGTGCTCATTAATATTCATGTCCTAGGTGTACAGTGGCTGCGGAATCTCTGAAAATTGGGAAAAGTCATTACATCAGAAATGTGCAGTGTTGGAAGACAAGCAGCAGATTTGTTTAGTGCCTGAGTGTTGCTTTAAGCTGCTGTGAGCAAATAATGATATTTGCTGTTGAGCATCCTGCAGTGAAACGAGGGGGGGGGGATCAGAAACCAAATCTAGGTCAAGCACTGCACCACAGATATAATGGGTCCCGAATGTCATATAACACAAGCGTTTTTTATTTGTTTTGATGGAGAGTTCAAAGCACTGTTAGAATATTAATGTCTTCCCCCTCTATCACCCCACCCCCCCACACATCATTCTTTCCACTGAAAACATTTTAGTGAACCAAGATGTTTAACAAATTACACAAAAGCAGAACAGGACGATGAATTGTGGCAAGCATTCTATTTTTGTCAGCATTAAACCCATGCCATTGACATTTAATTCATTTCTCTCTAGAGATGAAAAGCATGAATCATGTCAGTGGGGGAAAAATGAAGCAATAAAGTAATGAAGGTGCATTGTTCTTCTCCCTCTCACTGCATTTGACATTGTAATTATTGCCAGTATGTAAAGCCTTTGTTTTTCTTTCTGAGCTGCACTTGGGTTATGGGTAAAGGGCTTGCTGCCAAGTGAACTGTAAAAGCGTTCCAGCTAAATGACAAGAACTCTTGAGCCTTAATGCGAGACTAAATCTCTGCCAGTACCCTTGAAGAGGACAATATGAACCTCCTAGAAAAAGCTTCGAGTGCATTGCTCTCTTAATATTTTATTACTGGGTAAACTAAGCTTTACTGTACATGGCACACTTTGTTATTGACATTGCTGAGCATGTGATTGTCATTGCATTTTAACAAAAAACATTCAGGCTAAACACTGCAAAAAAGTGCACCTTTAAGCACTAAAAGAAGAGCACTCACACGGGTAGTCAATAATAAAGATTTTTTAATTAAGAAGATATTGACTTTTAATATTATTCTTTATATATTTTATAGTAAGTCAGCCAAATCCATGTACACATTCATTCAGTGATTGTGTGTGATGTTGCAGAGAAGCATTGAGGTGGCCGATTCAGCTGATTTTGCTGCTCCCTTGGAAGAGCATGTGCCAGCTGAAGTGTACTTATGCTATATGGCTTCCACCTGTGCCACATCACCCACTCAGGTAAAAGCTTTGCATGTATTTTTCCTCTGAGGTCAAAATTCTTTCCACAGAGCAAAGAAGAAAGCCCGTTTATGTGCTGAAAAAAGTACTGTATTAAATTTACTTGTTTCAAATGTGTATATCATTTTCATTTCAACATAATACATCAGGGTTCAAAAGACCACTGTTGACCTCTTTAATTCTTCTATATTGCACTGCTTTCTAATTTATAACGATGTGAGTGAGGAGTAAAATCTTTTTACTTTAAATCTTTTTAAATTATATTTTAACATGAATTTTTGAAATTATTTTGTTACTTTTACATTACCGTTACTGACCTCTCTTTATTCATTACAATTAAAAAGGCCATTTTGTTGCTGTGCCTTTAAGACAAGTGTGTAAATAACTTCTGCTCTGAGCAGTGTTATGCATGAATGAAAGTAAAGGAGGGCTGCTCACACCGTTGGCAATGTGGGTGGTGATGCATTCGATAAAACTGACTGTCCTGTATTGTGTTTTGTTAAAAAAGCTCTTTGGGCTGGGACACTGCTGTAGACTGAAAGCACGGTTATATGTAAATGCAATGTTCTTTGGGGTGTGTAACTTCAAAATGGGCTGTTTTGGCAGCCTCGTTTCCAAATACGGACTGTGGCCCTTTAGTGGTCATTGTCACAAATTTGCTTAATAGTGACCTATAACTTAGTGACATAGAAATAATGCAGAATTGCAAATATTTTGTCTTCCTTTTACATGTGCTAACTTAGTTTAATTTGTTTATTATAAAACATTTTACAATTTTACAGGACAAAGTCATATCTTTTAAATCTGCTCAAAATATACGGACTGCAGATAGTGCTCAAAGTAAATAAACAGAAAGGAAAGGGTGATAATTTAACATTTGAAACACGTTAATGTAGACCATCATTTTTCCAATGCCTAGGCTTAATACACTGGCTCAGGCAGTCATGTTGTTCTTGTACTACACAGTTCACTTTTTTAGCCTCTGATATGAGCAGTTAGAGAGAAAATGTGTTTCACATGTGAATCATTTTGAAGAGGAAACATGAATCTGGTTCCAAGTATGAGTAACATTTTTCCTTTTCGCTCACACCGTGCTGAAATCCATCTGGAAAACACAGGCCATGCGCCGTATTGAAGGAGGAGAGTGACTGTACTTCACAAACAATCCACTCTCTGTCCTCAGGCCAAAATTCCTCTCAAATCCCCCCCTTTCCCCCAAAAGCACTCTTTGATATATTATTTTATATGTAAAAATATTGAGTGCACTGTTGATAGACAACACACACATGCTGATTTAGCCCAAAACAAGATTGTAGAGGCACACCTGAAGTATAAGCTCTTAGGAATGTGCTGTACCGTGTCCTTTGACTTGCAGTTCAAAGCAAGGCCACATGTAGGGGCTATACCTCCTTTAATAGCTTCCTTATGGAGTCTTTCAGCAGAAGAGATTTGTATTTGCCAGTGCCATATTTTCCTGCACCCATATTACCTTGGGTGTAGTTTTTATGGTTATTTAAACCTTATCTTGTCCAGGGAATAGTTACTACTATTTGTGTGTGTGTGGACAATGTTCAGGTGCATGCAACATTTTAGACATTCAAACATTTTTGCTGAAGTGAAAACATTAAAAAAAGTACCCTGTTACAAAGGTAAAGTACATTTTGTCTTTTATGTACAAGCTAAGCACCTCAAATAGATTTGTATTATTTGCTAAAACATCTAAACATAACTTTTGTAATATAATTCTGTAACATTGAATGGTATAAGTTTGAATAGCCCTGGTGTAAAAAGGTTATATGGTACACATATTGGAAATCGTTTTTATCCTATTCTTTGTGAAATAAATGAGTTTAATGTTAGATGTACAGTTCAAAATTTATACAATTCGTAAAAACGCAGGTCTGTGTTATTTTCTGTAAAGTCTTCTGAAGTATAAAGAGGTTGAATTTACTTCAGGCACTGGATGAATGTCTAGAGAAGAATGAAGAAAACCCTGCCGATAGTCAACAGATAGGGGGACATGGAATCCTAGAAGGCTTCAGGATTGAAGATGTGCGAGAAGTGCTTGGGGAAATGACCAAAGAGATGCTTGCAAAGCTGCAGGTACACTCACCCACAAAATGAAACCTTAAAGCCCTTCTAAAGCTGCCCTTGATCTATATGCCATGCCCCACGGTCAGCACCCATAGTAATATTTAGTGAAAAAATTGTCTGTATGTTTCTATTCACTTCACAGTTTTTATTTTAACATGTATGCTAATAAACTCTTAGATATTAGGAGGGGGGGGCAAGGGGAGAAGCTGCAGGCTGGAGACAGGGATGACATTACTGAGAATATCACATCTGAGCTCATACCTTTTCACAGACCTCCCTCCAAGTGATTATGCCAAAAAAAATCTAATATTAAAACTTGAGTAATGATCCCCATCTTAATATCATTGCTTTTCTCTGCATAACATGGACTACATCAGACAGCTCCTGGCAGATATTCTGATTAATTTTATGGTAGACTTAAGGTGGAATCAAATTACTGGGTGTGCTGCGGTTGCAGAAAACAGCCCTGGCAGATTGCTCAATTGTGTCATCTGCACCATACATTTTCACAAGGCGAACATTTTTGCTTTAAACAGTCTCACACAGATAAAAAAATCATGTTGTTGGGATTAATCATTGTAGAGTCAGTCGAATCCACTGCCCTAGAACATGACAACCTTCTCTATCCTTCTCATAATTTATGTCATATGGCAGGCAGTCTGTAAGTCGAGAGGCTGTTTGTACGGACTTGTGTCTGAATGATCTGTTGTAAGACTGCTGCTATTTCCATCAATTCTCCTGAGGTTATCCCACTTTAATGTCTGTGGAAGGTCAATTACATATTTCACTCAAAGCCAAATATAGCCTTGTACAAAATGACTGGTAAAAAATCTTGCCCAGCTCACACTGACTGGCTGTTATGTGTTTGTTTGTTTTGTTCATTCCTGTTCTCATTTGTGGCTTGACATTAAGCAGTGTGCTTAGTATCACAGTCTGCTCCAGCAAGTTTGAAGGGTTTGATTTTGATGTGGATTAACTTTGCCACTAGAACTGTGCTTCTTTCGCCAGTGAGTGAAGCTTCATAACATTAGGTTTTTTCCCTCTCTTTCTCTCTCTCTCGCTCTCTGGGATATTTTAGTTGCGAAAGTTCCCAGGAGTGTCATAACTCATGTGGATCTCATCATACCTTATATGGTAGAAACACTGAAAAAGGCAAATGCTGGAAATGCTGTGGGTGACTTCCCAACCATATTGTTACCATTCCAGATGTGCGCTGGAGGCATTTAATAGGCCTGTGTGTACAATGAGAGTCAGGGAAAGGAAACTTCACTCCCACTATTAAAGATTAGATCCCTGCTTTTTAACATTGCCTTGTGGCGTACTTGTTTGTAAACTGTGTATACAAGTTTGGAGTGACTTCAGTGTTTTTGTGCTGAGCTGAATCAATGACTTAAATGTTCATGACTGTAAGTCACCAAAGTGTTTATCCCATTCAGGCTGGTGCTTTAGGGACTTTTAATGATTCAATGCATTCTTGTGTGTCCCACAGGCTGACTTCACAGAGAAGCTGCAGTTTCAAGAGGAGTCCTACACCTCCCAGTTAGAAGCTCTAAAAAGAGTGGCATCCAAATAATGCCACCGAAAACCTGGAGGGATATGTTGTACTTTTGAAATTTTATTCATTAAACCACCCAACCAACCATTCTCCTGTCATTTATAAAGCAATAGAGTGCAGCCTTATGAATACACTTACATTCCTGAGGGCTTACACAATCAAAGGGAGTGTGATCATTTACTGAGAATGTGTTTTTGTTCCCTTTACATAGGTCTGATCTACATCAGAGCCTCCAGTGTTGACAGCAGATGTGAATACATTTCTTTCAGAAATACGTTAATTCTAGCCGAGGTAAAATGCTATGGCCAGGATATCCTTTAACCATGGTTCGAATTACGGGGGGGTACTGGAGTGTACTGGACCCCACAAGCAAGACCCAGAACCCCCAAAGAGACACTGTCTTAACTCTGCTATAAAAGCAGTACCTCCAATTATGCAGGCGTAATTCACACTCTGCCTTTAACAACTAGTGACCACAATGAATATCTAATTGAGTGGATTATATAACGTTGGCGTGGAAATGTTCCCACTAGTCATTAGCCGTCTAAAGGCAGCCTAACACTATGGTAATGCAATTTGTAACTCACAGGCTAAATAGCTGAGTTGCAATATAAAGTGATGTATTATTAAAGCTGAATAGTGGCTTTTCCACAGCATTTGAAAAATATAGCCACTTACAACTATAAATATACACTGCAGTATCTCAAATATGCTGATAAAATGTTTTCTCCCTTTCTCCTTATTGCTCTCTTTTCAAGCAGCCATCCAGTCCATATGGTCAGTGTTTTGCCTCAAGTACACATTGTTTATATTCCGACAGTTTTTCACTATTTTAATGTGAAATGGGGCAGTGTTCACAATGGTGGTAATACCATGTACTTCCCTGTCATTAATGTTTCTAAACTGAAAGCTACTCACAGAAAGATATTATATAAAGAGGTTACAAGTATGCTGCCAGATCTTTGAGATATCAGATTGAGATAGATTTGAGATAAGCTTTTGGCAGTTACTGGTGGAGAGGTACATGCGGGGTGTTGTTAGGTACATGTAAGGGGAAATAGTTTCATAATTTAGTCTTATTGTACACTATATTTATTTACTTAATATGTTTTAATAGACTGCAATTTTCAGATGGCATACATTTTTAAAGATATCTTCAGTTATCACAAGATTCCATTAATATTTGCCTGTTTCTGTGACACACTCCCTTTTTTCTGCTTTGTTGATTTAGTTGTTCATTAGCCTGCAGGCCTTTGTGTTGACACAGCAGGAGTAAACTGAGATACTTAGGCTGAATTCCTGAAGAACATGTTCGTACAGCTTGTTGTTTGGAATCGTTCTTTTTTTGTTCCCAAACTGATTGATAGAGTCGTAACAGAGCCAAGAGCTCAGTGACCTTTTCCTCAGTTCACTGAGCAGATGAAAAACAGTCCCTCTGCTGGCCAAGAGTCCACATTACAGATAGATCACCAAGGGCACACGAGACTGTGGACGGCTTTCACCTGCTGTTAACGTTGATAAAAGAATTTCATAGGGAGGGGTCAGGCTTTGCAGCGGTTGTATCATGAGCACTGAATTTGAGACTGATGAAACAAGCCCCGCTGGCGTTCCTTAGGGAGCTCCTTTCAGCCCGGTGCATAATCCCAGGCTTTAATGGCCTGCTCTTTCGCGGCAGCGTAAACATGCGCTTTATGTGACGTGTTTACATTTCTCTCTTTGGCAGTTGGTATGGTCCTGCCTCTTGTCTGTGCCAATGGGGATTTTCTCCACGGTCGAATGTCAAATAGAAAGCTTCGTTTATAATATGTTTGCAGTAAAAGAGCCATATGTGGTTAATCATCAAGCTAATTAAAAATAGAGGCATCACTGTTTGAGTACTGTAATATCTTACATCTTGCTTGAGGATTCAGGAATGTTGTATAGAATCCAGATTTATGTTTTTAATTAAGGCATTCACATGATTCACACACTGACAACAGAGGCTTCCGTGCAAAATGTTTCACAACCTCCTCAGTTCAAACAACAAAAGCTTTGTTACTGACGCAACAGGACTCAGCCTATCAAGCATTGAACATGGTGGAAAATAACAAGGTCGAATTGGCTGAGAGCTGCATGCTGTTTATTCAGCCTGCTTCCACAAAGTATTGCTAATGCACTAATCCAAACCTTCCTCACGGCCGCATGAGGGCTGTTACTTAAATAAACTTGATTTAAAAATCTATTAGAATTCCTGATAATCTGAAATGAGTAGTATGTGTTCTGCATGATGATTTAGAATGTTTTAAATTCTACACACCTTTCTGTCAATAAGCAAAGCCTGGCAAATTGTTTTGTATATATGATAAAAGGCCCATACCAGACATGTATTTATTTTTTCCCCTAAGTATATTCATTTTTCATGACAAATTTCCAGTCTTTCTTTATCCCTTGAATATAAACGGGTCGTTTTTGTTGCTGTGCCTTTAAGACTTAGATATGTAAATGACCTTTGTTCAGATTGCATTGTAACGACTGAAGGGGTGGATACATGTATATTTATTGTTCTGTGTGAAATCACAAAGAAAATGTGAATTTAAAGCAGGCTGTTTTACAGCTCATTTTCCATAAATGGACTGGATGGGCCTGAATGAATGTAGTGTGTGTTTACATATTACATAATGGGCTTTACAGGGAAAATACAAGGAAATTAGATTTCTGAAATGAACCAAAGGCCTTCTTTTTATCTTTAAAGCATGTTGGAATATATGAAAGGGTCTGTGTGGTTTGTTATTGTCTACTTTTGTCCAATTTTATTATTTGGCCTATATCTCAAAACTTTCAGCATTTAATTGTCGAAATAGTCTATATCTGTCTTAATTGCTCAAATATTCAATAGAAACAGAAGTTCTAAAACTGTTTCCTCATTTTTGTACCAGTCCATGCTTCCTTCGCTCCCCTTCGGCCTACAAAGTGATCTCATTCAGAATGCTATTAATTGCTATCAAATGCCTTTGTGAATACTTCCTCCTGTGCGCAAGTGCATATCTTTGCCACCCTGTGAAACCTAATCTGCTTGTTTCTCAAGTGCCCTGGCTGCGACAGGGCTCAGGTTTGCCTGCAGAATAAGACCTTGCTAAAAATGAGATGGCTGCTGAAGGCCAGGCTTTTGAACAAAAATGCATGCCGTCAGCAGAGGAACCCTTTTTTGCTTCCAGCTTCAATCATAACAGTGGGAGCAGCAAAACAGTGTATTGCATCGAGCTCACTTGCTCCTCTTTAAGCAAATGAGTTTATTACCTCTCAAAATAACCCTGTAATTCAAAATATGAGTCACATGGCGTTTTGTGGTCATAGAATTACTACACGCATCTGCCAGCTCAACACAATGAAGTCCAGAATACTGAATTGTGATCATTTTCCTTCCTGTTGATGAAAGTAATTCCACTGTTGTTTTGTGGAAACATAACAGGAAAACATAAAAGGCTTTTAAGACTGCCTGTTGCTCGTGTGAAATGTTTCAGCAGGATTTCACATCTTAAAAAAGGGGGGCTCTTTAAGAATTCTTACAGGCTGCTATACTTTGAACCATGACAACTCAAAGAACTATTTGAATTCCCAAACACCAGATTATATTCATTATGAGGGTGAGTTACATGCAGGCCTTTTTAGGAGAAAAAGATTTACCTCTATTTTATCTTGCATGTATGTGGTTTTATGTTCCAAATATAGTCATAATTCCTTTTTACTTTCTCATTTCCAACCTTTTTTCCAACCGTTTTGTTACTATGCTGAGATTGATATATGCAAATGATCTCCATTCTGATTGGCTGCCCTGTATTGCTCTTCATTCGCAAACCCCATATAGCCTTCCTGTGAATGAGTGGGGCTAACAGCAGAAAATGTAAATATGTACATGTAAATTACTTTCAAACTGAATTTTTGCAGCTTAAGTAACATATTTGGACTACATGGTCTAAGGGTTCATTAAGATTTGGCACAAGGCTTTGGCGTAGAATTGACATTGTATACATTAAAATGCATTCAAATGGGAAAGTACAGGCAATAATAATTAACCCAAAGAATGGTTCATTATAGATTTAGCCCTATTTTGCCCTTATCAACATACAATTTGTGTAGAGAAATGTGTGGATAGTAATTTGTGTGACCTCTGATTCTGAAACATGTTTACAGGATAAGCTGGGAAAAGGAAGAGGTTTGAAAATCCAACCCCAGTCTTGGGTCCTGAGAGCAGATGTAAAATCTTTCCTTGAGCAGAGGAAAGTTACAGGGGCAATCCAGAATGTTTGACTGGTAGCTCTTTGGCTTTCCACACATTCCTAAATTACCATGTAATTTAAGACCTTGTTTTCATTGCAAAAACGATGGAGAGCCACAGTCAATTCACTGCAGTTACAGTCGTGTTACAGAGGACAAAAAATAATGTTTGCATTGTCGCAGGAAACCAGGCGAAATTGTGGTCATAAAAAGTGGAGACAGGCGTGCTTCGATACATAAAACCCTGTTTAAGTGAACAGGTTTGGTGTTTTGCCTCGATTATTGCCTCGGACTCATATCGATGCAAATGCTGCAGATCACTTTGCTTTGTTTCCATGGAACTCGTGGCATTTCAACTGCTGCTCCCCATATCATTTACATAAAAATAGTTCCTCTTTAGAAACTTGACACTTTAACACTAACAATATGCTTTTCCTCTGTTCTGCAGCCCAGTTGCGCAGCCCCAGTAGTTCAACCCCATTATCTGTTGCGATGGTTTATGTTCATCTCGAGTCCTGTTAGGCGCCGTTAATGTTGCTTACATAATGAAATTCACTGAGTGTATAAATCATTAATTCCTTTTCGTTCAAGCCACAGAAAAGCAGCTCCACCCCAGGCCTTCGTTCTCTCTCATTTTTTTCCCTCATTGAATCTTTTGGTCGCTTTGAGTGTTTCAGTGCCTTATCTGGAGAAAAAAAAATCTGTGTTCATATTTACCCCTGCTGCTTTTAAACGGAGAAGAAAAAAGGGAGACAAAACATTTGTGGCGGTGGACTTTTATTGACATTCCAGTCCTTTTCAGTTTTTATCAAAAGAATGCAGAATGTCTCCAGTGAGTATTGTGCTCGTACATTTGAAAAAAATACCCGATCCCCTTGTTTCTTTCTGCCTATTTTAAAGCTCTGCTGTGTAAATGATTTGATAAGGCCTCTGTTTGCTCGTATGTCAGCGAGAAGGTCAGAGTTTTTGAGGTCAGGATCTTACGAGCAGCACTTGGTTACGTTGATAAGATAAAATCTCCTCCATTGTGTTTTGAAAGCATCCGATAGATGTGTTACATTTATTTGGGCCAAGTGTGTACACTGAACACTTGATATTTCCTGTCAATAAACCCGAACGCCCATAAAAAGGTCATTATAGCTGGAGCCAGACAGTAACTTTCTTTGTCTCGTGATTGGAAACACAAAGCGCGGGTGCTTAGTGATTCACATATGGAGTGGCAAACATTTAGTTGTTGCACCAAGCCTATACGCTATAGAAAGGAAATGGGATTTAGGTGTTAATATTAGCTTACCAGCGCACACACATGTTGCTTGATGGTGCTGCCTGTCAGCAGAGATTGTGGAGAATGCTCAAAGCCTTTTGATCCACATTGTGAAATGTGCGTGTGGGCGATTGTTCATGTCATAACCTGGGACACCTAAGAGGAATGTCTGCTTTCATGAAAAGAGGACAAAAGTACATCAGGGAGGGCCGGCCAGGACAGACTAGCATGGAACATACGCCGGTAGCCCAATGACAAATTTTAAACCTCAACGAGGCCTGACTCTGCAGTTTGCCGTCCACACTGCCTTCTCCTCTCTGGCCCTCGCTCAAGGCTTAATCCATATTGGGATTGGGCTAGTGTTAAGGTTTATATAATGCAAAGAAGTTTTGCACTTCTGTGGCAGACAGAACGTGTGTTGTATAACAAGTCGAATAATGCATTTTTAATATCAATCCTTAAAGTGTGGGGGCTCCTCTGTAATGAATTGCATTATTACATGCAGGAGTTTGAATTATGCAAAGGCTTCGGTGGGGCTTGCACTGTATGGTAATGACTGTATCCACTGCCTGCTCGGTTAGCATATTCATCCCGCGTGCGGAGCGCGATCAATCATGGCCACATCATGGAGAAATAAAACAACGTCTCCAATTAGCTGCGTTTCAAAGGAAGGCCCTTTAAGCAGTAATACAATCAAATCCAATATGCGCCTGAATGATGGAGCGCGAGTGCAGCTGTAGGAGTAGACATGGATATTGATCTAATATTACCAGGCCTGTGTCATATTCTCCAAGGCACACACCGAGTGCTTGTCAGTGAATAGATTCATCTGACTTACGCAGTGAGTGAGGGTGAATGGGGGGCTGCCATTCATCTGGAACAATGGGTCCGGCACTCTGTTAACCTGTGAGACCCAATTCCTGCATGTCTTCACCAGCTGCAATAATTTCCCAAGACTAACATTTCTCCTGTTACAGATCAGTAATTATCTTCTAAAAACTTAGTGAAAGCTTCATAATGCACAATATTCAGTCACTTTGCACAAGTCTCGTTCTAAACAGGACTTCCACCTTAAGTGTCTGTATGTGGTCCACACTTATGTAATTCTTCACCTCCTGGATTGGACTGAATGAACTTAAAAGCTATTCAAATCAGAATCAGAAAATGTTGTTGATCCCCGAAGAAATTGCTTATGTTATGACTGCAAAGACGCACAGAGATATTATATTTTATACAATATAAAATATAAAGTCTACATAAATCCAATAAAAGAAATTTATAGAAAAAAAACTCACAAATGCTGGGTATAAATACTACAGTGCTTTACAGTTAAGTACATTTTTAACGACACTGATAGCAGTTAGGAGTATGTCACTGTGCATAATAAAGCTCAATACCACATTAGTAACATAGAACAAATTCAGCACCCATTAAGCGCACATTGTAGGACTACTGCACATAATGATAATGTTTTAGTACGTAATAAGAACATTGCACAATTCAATGGTTATACCAAAGAAGTGTGTAAACAAAGTAAACAAAGAAGTGTGTTCAAAAATGTATTAAGTTAGAGTTAGCAAAAATGGTCATTTTTAAGGCGTTTATTAGGTGCCTGTCACGTTGTGTGCTTGGGGTAGTGAGGCGAGGCGCAACAGTCCAGGTTCCGTTGATGGAATTTTATTATACAATACACACAGACTCTACATACAAAACCAAAAAGCCATGAGGGGCTAACAGAAGAATAACTACCAGTAGACACATCAGGAGGGGACCATGTGCATGAAACACACAGGGAAAACATGAGGGTTGACCAGCAACTGACATACAAACTCTTTGAACTTAAATACAAAACCCCACTCAAACATGAACCAATCGTACAACACAATCACTTAACGAAAACACAGGACACCTGAAAATAATACCCTAGACACAAACGTACACTGACTTCAAAATAAAAGTCCCCCAAAACAAAACCCCAATCGCGGCCTCTACTGGCCGCTCTGTGGACGTCACAGTGCCTATTTGAAGTGTTCCTAAATGACTCAACCAAGGTCTTTTGTCTTTTGTCTTTTGTGGAATAATAAAGTAAATACCTGAATAAAGACATAAATAAATTCATTTGGGCGAGCACTTTTTGTTTTCAGAGAGGACTTCAGAGAGTGATCTAATGTTAGATATCAAGCCTGTAAAAGGTGTGGCAGTTGTGTTAACTGGTGTGTTTTGACTTTAACTAGTGAACATTAACAGTCATGGTATCATCATGTTGGTTAGCTTTCTCAACCTGCACAACATAAATTATAGTATCGTAAACAATAGCAGCTAATGTTTGCTGGCTTTGCTACCGTCTCGAGATCCTTAGCCTTGTAGTCAGGAAATTCTCAAAGAAAATCTTGTAGCCCTGGGTCTATTGTGTGAGACAAAGGGGAGACATAGCTAGATAGTGGGAAATGGACAAAATTAAATTGGGGAGAAAACTGGCTTAAAACAAAACAAAAAACAGCACAAAAATAATGAAGTGTGCAGCAAGGACATCCCAGCATTCTTAGGGGTGTGGGGTGGAGGTAGCTCAGTGGGTAGGACACTGGCCCCCAGACCAAGAGGTCCAAGGGTTCGAATCCTACCTACAGCACCACCACTGGGTCCCTGAGCAAGACCCTTAACCCCAAAGTTGCTCCAGGGAGACTGTCGCCCCCTGTAGGTAGGGAATGGAAGTCGCTTTGGATAAAAGCGTCTGATAAATGCTGTAAACGTAAACGAGAAACGTTGTTAATTAGTTAAGTTGTATTTAGGTTAGAATCATCCTTTGAAGGTATATTTTATAATCATGTAAGGCTGTTACAATGTGATTAGATTAATGGTCATTTTACTTTCGAATAATACTTTGCATTTTAAAATATGTTGGTAGTTTGCAAAAATATTTAAGTAGTCACTCATGTAGCTGACTTGTTTAAGTGCCAGTTTACGAATATCGATTAAATCTAGTCTTGGACAAATTGCAGTGCCATTAGAGTATCCCTATTGGAAACTCTTAGTGTAGGATTAGCCTTAATCTGGGTGTGGGAGACCTGCCCTGAAGGTTTACATTGATTGCACTGTTATGGTGATTAATAGGAAAGTGACAGTGTTTCCTTTTTAATTTAATTCGTGTATAATGTCATATAAATGTATAATTCTGTGTTTATGTGTCTGTGCTTACATCATTGCTTTTGGTTCTGCTAACGTTTGTTTACAATAATTGCCAAATCAATTTAGTTTAAAGATTGATAAGTGAATAATAGGACTCAGATTCAAGTGTTAGGAGATTAAAATAGCTCCAGGAATGTTTTGGAGCTGCTGTTGTACTCCGTTCACATGCTGTGTTATGTGATATGATTTTACACACATTATCGAAAATCACCAAGGCAACTGGTGTAAAGGAAAGCTTTAAATATTCTGCCCAAGTATTCAAAGCAGAAGAGACAAGGCGTAATGTTCCCTGTGAATTCCTCTGTCGATCCCCAAATTAAAGTCATCCATCCGTGTGTTAATGATAGCCCTCCGTCAAGTTGAGCTGATGACTATTACGTTCCACAGCCTAGCAGATAGACCAAGCCCCATTAACAAGAGTATTTATGATGTACTTATGGGTGTTTGCCTTTGCCAGCCATATTGTCTCGAAAGTAAGGTGTTTTCTTTCCGAGCAAGCAGCAACCTGCAATTGGTTTGTTCAGAAACCTGCAAAGCGAATAATTTTCAAAAGTACGCAGAGGGGTCTGCTGGTTGTACGATCCAGCGGGAGTCCATGTTTCGCTTCTCTGGGAAAAGATGAATTGCAAGGAGGGCATGTGGTTCTCATCATTCTCATCAGTATGTGGAATAGCAGAAGTGCTTGTTCAACTCATAATATAGAATGGTTTAAAACTGGAAAGACTCTACATGAGAAATTAGTCAAGAGGGCTTCACATCGAGGAGCCTTTCTTCTTAATGACCGAGATCAAGAAGTGGTTAAAAAAAAAAAAAGAATAACACAAACCACATGTATGTGAGACATGAAACAGTGTTCCTGTTTGGACAGGGAGGTTGCTGGAAAGAACTTGTTCCTCCCTTAGTTTATGTAGAAGACAGCGTAAAGATACTAGTGGCTGCCTTTGAAGAATATGACAATATTGCTTATGATAATGTTGCTATTTTTAGCCCGAACTGATCCATTGCATTCACCCCCTATTGTCATTGTGCTTGCCAATTCTATAGATCATCCCATTTACTTGTGTCATTGTGTCCAAACAAACAAAAAAGGAACAGATGGTGCCTATTAAGATGACTGATAAATACTCTTAACTTCCCGGCCATATTTTAACAGTAAATTGGTGCAGTGAAAGATTAGGAATATTTGGTTCCCATCGCTAATAAATAAATAAACATGAGGATGAATCCAAAACAGGCACTCTTTCATCTGATGTTTTCCTTATATGGCTTTATGTGGCTCAGTGTGCTGCTCCACACATGTGCTTTAAACATATATTCATCTGTTACTCAGATCTAGCAGCCCATTTCTTTTTCTTTTTTGGCCCAACCTGAAAACTTCTATAACCAATTGTTTGTGGGCTAGTGACCAAAAATAGGCATTATGCATTTCAAATGATCATAGCATGCAGACATAAAAGCTGCTAATCTCCAGTAGATGTGAATTATCTACACACAAGCATGGTCATCAAACTTCAATGTAACCGACATTTATATAGAAACAGAAGATAAATATTTCAAAGGCCTAAATGCCACAAGGGATTTTTAGACGGCGATAAGCCTTGCCCTTGCAGGGTTTAAATGTCTTCACCTGCAATAACAGATAATTAATCACCAAATAAAAAGCCGTGCGTGTATATGTTCACAGATAAGTTCCCTCTGCTTTGCTCTTTTGGTGAAACTGGGGCAATGGGGGAGGGAGTGCAATACCTGATTCCTGCCACCAGTAGTGGTGTGGAGCTCGTGGTGATTTGTCATTAATTTATATGTTATCTCCAAAGGGGAGAAAGGGAAAAAACTGCTGACATGGTTTTCGCTCCCACCCGGTGAATTACTAACGGTTAGGTGAGCAGCACTTGAATGGCCTGGAGCAATCTTTTTAAATGCTTTCTCCCTCGAATCCAAAACCATCATGTGAAACCAGAGAGGACAATGGATAATTATATTGATAAAGAAGAACGCTGATGGGATCCCAATGCTTTTTTGTATCCATTGCTCTCAATATTCAAAGACTGGCATAGAAATGAAGTATAAAATATTTTATTTCATGCATTGTTCCTGAAAGGCTGATAAGTGGATCAATGGACTGTTAACCTGGAGAGCACTTGTCCATCCAGAGTAACATATTGACACACCAAGCACACACACACATGTAGAAGAAATTCAATTCCCCCCACACAAGCTTTCAAACTGCAAATGTGCTTTGCAGCTCAGATAGAAGGATTAGGCTATCAATCTACTCTACTCATGTTGTCACCAGCCAGGAGAAATCCATGCAGCACAGCAGATACTGAAGCACACAATCTGTAAAGCAAATTATTCTTAACGTTGTTGTCCTGTTCATTTATTATCAAGGCAGTCCGAGCAATCAGGAGGGAGTACAATATTTAGAGGTTCTTGTAAAGATGGCCTATCAGCTTTTTATGCCACAAATATCTCGGGCAGCTCCATTTCCATGGGCTAAAATAAGAAATATAACATTGCTGACCTATATAGTGAATTCGGAGGACAGATACCAGATTACATTTACATTTACATTTACATTTACTGCATTTAGCTGACGCTCTTATCCAGAGCGACGTACATCAGTGCTTAAG
>JBBPDC010000109.1:21619319-21636290 GCA_037974485.1 Hemigrammopetersius urotaenia
AAACAGCTTAAATCTGAGTCAGCTATTTAACCGAGATACTGCAGTCAGAGCATCTATACAACAACTGTCCAAATAATCCAGCATAAAAAAAAGATTAACATTTCAACCTTAAAATCTGACATTCTGGCTTAACAGAATTACATTTAGACATTTTCTTTGTCTAAATGTAATTCTGTCACATATGTTGGCCTATCTCTGTCATCAATTCCTCTTCACTCTCCCTTCTACCCAACTCAGAATAAGCTGGGCTAAGCTTATACTTTGAGCATCACACACAATGACTGGCAATCAATGAGAAAAAAAGGCTCACAATTCTTTGCTGTAGTAAAATATCTCTAGCATGATCATGCCAGATGCTTTGGTACGTCGGGCCCTGAGAGAAAGTGAAGCCCCTGCTGGGCAGATCCTCACCCCCCTTGTGTCAGCATGTGACAGCGCAGAGCCTTACGTCTGTGTCGGATGATTGATGGCATGGTTGAATGCCCTCGCTCTTACCGCTCACTGTCTCAAATAAAGGAGCTTAATCATTGCTCGACATGACTGCACCATGCCTTCCTCCAATCACAAAGGTCCACCTTACACCGTAGCAAGTGTTGTAAAGTCTCATGTTACGCCTGTTTGGCCATTGGTAGGCTATTATGCTGCTGCCAGACTTAATATGGGAGTAGGTTTTGGTGGTGGGTGTGAGAGTGCTGTTCTGGCCCATTATAGTTCTATTCATCATATTAGTCCTGTACATTACATGTAACATGACTGCATGATTTCATTACAGTGCCCTGGTATTACTTTACATTGACCTATATTACTAGTTAAATTAAAGCAGTCGTCATTTCTTTTAAATGGAAAACTTTTCCTGGGTCTAAACGCCATTTTAATTCCTCTTTATTAGTCCCTCTTACTAACCCTTGGATTGTTAGGAGCTGCTTCGTAATGCTTGAATATGAACTGCTAAAATCCTTTATATATTCATTTAACAGTTTCTCACCATGCACCTCCTTCTTCTTACCCACAGTGGTTAACCCCATCAGCTCAAGTTTCTTGTGACTGCCAACTCCAGTCCACAATTACAAGCCGTTCTCCTCGTGACTTGAGATAAAACATTGCATAAGACACAGACACACACACACACCACACACACACACACACACACAAAACGCTGACGTAAACGTTACATCCTGTAATTTAGGCTATAGGCTAGCTGATATGCAGCAACTTTTTTTGTTTTTTTTCTGCTTCGTTGCTGAAGAATTTCATCTGAATTGATCAGACTGCCTGCCTTTATCACGTCGTCTCTTTTAAAGGCTCAACGTTCAGCGTGTGTTCTGTTTACGGATATAGATCAGATAAACCTTTATGCCCTCTCTGTTAGAAAACTCGACAAATACCAACAGCTCTCTTTCGACTTGCCTCCTGACACAAATGGCTGCTGTTTTTTTTTTTTATTATTGTTTTTCATCAGTAACTCCGTATTAGCTCTGAACACATGAAGCTTTCTGGCTCCTTCTACATGCTCCCGATTCCGAACATGTATAAAACCAACTGAGCCCACTTCATCACGTCCGAAAACAATAACACATACAGTCTCGTCGTTTTAAAGCAGTGCCTGTCTCATTATTTTGTTACAAGAACCTGTTCTACATCGGTGGTATGCTCATTATCAAGCCCCCTAATGGCAGCAATTCAGGGAGAGAAAAAAGGCAGCGTGCACTGTTCATTAATAACCCCCACCGAGCAGGAGATTTTTGCATGCAGTTATTGCTGATATTCTCTGTTTTTCTCAATCCACCCTGAGCTGGGGTCGTGGCGAAAGAGTTATCTTAGTTACGACAGAACACAGATGCAGAATAAAAATGTTGAGACAATAAAAATAAATCAAATGAAATAAAAAATGAGAAAAGACTGCCTGAATCTCTGCAGGTCTGCAGGAAATGCTCTCTTTATTACACACACATACAACGTCCTCGACACAGGTCCTCACAGATACATACACCCTTGCATTTCGTTTTTATGATATTATTGACACTTATAATGTATTAAAAAATACTCAGTACATATAATATTATCGGTTTCCAAACAGAATTTATGCGGCGTGCAGCCTTTCATACCAGAATGTCCAAAGGATTTATGAATCGATAGAGACCGTCTTGTATGGGGGACGGAGAGGTTCGTCTGCACCGTGTTCAGAATTTAATATGATGGTTTCGGGCACTGAGCGTCACCAAAAGGGCGAGAAACGACACGACGACGCGTGAAAAAATATTGGATCCTCATTGCGCACATTTTTTGTGCCGGGAGTTTCTTTGAGCTCGATCTCATATTGGAAGGCACCGGGCAGCCGACGGCTCGTATATTTCGCCCTTCCAGGACCGTGCAGCGATCCATTCAAGCCAACAAGTTTGGAGTGAATGTTGAGTTTAATCAATTCAGAGCGTCGAGATGGAGCCCAACTCACTCATGGTATTATCATCATCTGCTGTGATTATAACTCCTTTTACACGCATGTCCAACCGTGACAAGCGCCTTTTGATGGCACACACCTTCAGCCACCCGCTACCGGACCGATACAGACAACTCGAGCGGAAAAGTTAACGTTTATATTTACTGATGATTGTGTTATCAGTGCTGAACGGTCGCTGCTGTGTTTGTGTGTTTCGGTCCGTTGCCGTGGTGGTCGGTGGGATCTCATAACGGTCTATACATTTGAATTGATGTGATTTTACCTTTTCGGATTCAGGACAGCACATAACAATGTGTAAATTAACAAATGTTCACTCTTGCTGTGTTTTTTTTCTTCCCGCAGTGGGTCGGCTCGCCTTGTGGTTTACACGGACCGTACGTTTTCTACAAGGCGTTTCGGTTTAACCTTGGAAGCAAAGCGAGGATTTTGTCCCTTGGAGACTTTTTCTTCGTCAGATGCAAACCAGAGGACCCGGTCTGCATCGCGGAGCTCCAGCTGCTGTGGGAGGAAAGGACGAGCAAGCAACTTTTATCCAGTTCCAAACTTTATTTTCTCCCAGAAGACACTCCCCAGGGAAGAACTGTCACTCACGGCGAGGTGGGCTCACATTTATTTATGTTGCTGTTGTTTTTTTCCCCTTAAATTCTAGACGCGCCTCACGTTTCCTGCTTCGTAAAGCGACCGATACTCTTTCCACAGTTGCTAATCGATGAAACACGACCTCTATGTGTTGCGGTGTGTGTGCTGCTGTTTTTTCATGTCTAACGTATTCCGCTTTCAGTCGGCTGTACTGAAACTGCTCTACATGAAGCGATTTCCTCTCATTTTAAGTCATCTGATATCTCTCCTCGGCCGGTTATCGCTAAACTAAGGTCAAATCATGTCTGACAACAGCTCGCTGCACTCTATTGTCAGAGAGTCGCAGTGTTCACTATGTATCAGTTTTTAATCACCCGAACATGAGCAGCTTGAACGGCGTGTGGGTTTATTTCTTGTGTGTTAAAAGTTGCTTCAGTTGTGATCTTTTTATGACACTACATCGTGTCATATAGCTACAACAGTGCGGAAATTACGAAAGACAGGAGCAGCTCAGCGTGATGTGAGCTAATACAGTATTTGCACTGGTGCACATGCTCGAGCGACAGAAAAAATACATATGAGCCAAGGACGAACGTTATTGCCTGCTCTAGCAAAAAAGATGATCCTCACTAAACGTTTGGACAAATGTTTCAAAGCACTAAGACGTGTGTGCTACATGCCGGAGATCAGCAGTGTAATACTGCTATTATAAATATGTTAATAACGCATTCGAAACGCTTCTAAGACGAAGTCGGCGACAATAATAAAAAGGCAAATCAGATCTTATCGAGCCAGCGCTCCCCCAACGAGGACAATTATGAAGTGCTGCAGCTTTTTAGGGCTACATCGCGGACACACAGACACACGAGCTTTATCCCAGTGATCTGTGCTAAAGGAGAGAAATGAATGTCTATTTGTTATAGGCATTTAACCCGTCACATGCATAACGTGTTTAGTTTTCTCCTTCCTGCACCCCCCCCCCCATTTGTGTTGCAATACACAACTGCTGCTTTTTTATTTTTTCAGCCCAGCTGTTGGCTTACATGCTCTGTGCTTGTTTTATCTTGCACTGCGGGTGCAATCACAACGCCAGAAAACAAGAAGTCAACTTTTTCACTTTTTATTATTGTATTCCCTCACTCATCCAGAAGACCGGAATATCTTTTTTTTCTATTTTAAAATAACTAGCTGGTTTTAAATGAAGCCTTGTGTCTGGGTGAAATGTCAAGGTTACAGCTATGAAATGATTATAAATTATCAAAAGGTGAGTCCCCGGTAGTATCGCGTATTAAAAGCACACGCAGGCTGTTGACACAAGAGAGGGAGGTGGAATCAAGGGGTAAAACATTAGGACTTAACGCTCTGTTTGTTCACTTGATCAGACTCCTGTCCTCTTTCCAATTTGACACCCCCCTCTCTTCTAGCGACCTGCGCTCCTCCCCCTGCTCATGAGCAATGCCAACTATTTGCTTTTCAAATTTATTACGCACTCCCGATTGCTGATCTGGAAACGGCAGAGAGAGATAAAGGAGAGAGAGAGAGAGAAAGATAGGATTACAAGGCCCAAGGACAATGCTCTCGACTTTTCAGACTACTAGCGTACTTCACTGTGCAGAGGGAAATAGATTTTTATCTGTCAACAGCTGCTAGGGGACTATTTTTAGGTGGAATTAACCTGTTTAGTCGAGTCTAAGTCCAGTTCTGTTCTGGATATTCCAGCCCTGGACCAAGCAGAGACGGATAGAGTCTTTTGTAGTGTGCGTCTTTTATGTAGCTGCTAAATAAGACATGCAGCATTTAAATAACAATGAGATAGAGTGTCACCCTAACCACCTGCAGTAACGTGAGCTGTGCAACGCCTCCGCACCGACCGGGCTTGATGCACTCAGATTGTTCAATTAAATTACATTTGTACTAAGCAGTCCACACACTGCCTCTCCATAAAGACAACAGGAGAGAACAGGGAGGTGTGTGGGTGTGTGTGTGTGTGTGCGTGGGGGGGGGGTCATTTCTTTTCTTTTTTGTGTCACACTGGGACATCTTGTTCTTGTAATAAATCGTACACAGCAACATTTAGTGATACTTTCCCCTCGAGCATTTGGAATATGTTTGTATTGTTTTTAGCCAAAGCTGAATTCTGCTGAGGAGCGCTCGCTAAAATAGGGCCGATAATCGCCTTTCACCCAAAATGACAGCCAATGTGCTAATGTTTAGCGAGTGTGTGTGTGTGTGTGTATACGCAAGCAGTAAATAGCTGTGATTGCTGGGATAAAAGCCGGGCACTGTGTTTCCAGATGCTTTTTTGTTTCTACACCCAGGTGATGTAATTTCCCCTCTGGCTGGAGTTAGTCATTCATTAGAAGGATAGCAGTGGTGGCTGTAACAGCGCAAGGGCCTGCAGTGTTTTCTCTCTCTGTTTCTCTCTCTCTCTCTCTCTCTTTCCCTGGCACTCTGCCTATAGAATTTAACACTTAGGCCTTGAGCCTAGAGAGGGCAACATTACACTCTCGTTCAGACATGTGCTGTTTTACTTTTTTTTGAAGTAACTATCAGCTCTTACAGGCATTTGAAAACATTCTTTTCATTGAGTGCCGATGATATTCTACTTGCGGAGCTATTTCTCTAATTATTTTCCTCTCCAACTCGTTCATCATTCTGGATTGGCTCTCTCTTTTTTAGCTGTTGCTGTTAAAGGGAGGGAACTGTATTTTTTTTCCTATTTGTGATTATATTTCTGAAAATATATATCTAATTTAGAAAGAAAAACATTTTTTTGTGTGTTCGAAGAAGCCTGCTCCCACAGCATGTCTCTCTCTCTCTCTCTCTCTCTCTCTCTCTCTTTCTCTCTCTTTCTCTCTCTTACACACACCCCCATATTTAATTGGACCCAGTTGTTCTGCAGCTTTGTTGCTCTGTTGCTCATAATATCAGCGCTTTGGCAGGAGCGAAAGCTGCTTCAACATTGGCAATAGTCTTGAATAGCGCTTATGTGACATAAGGGCAGAACTAAATGAGGGTTTGAGTATTATAAATAGGATTCTATATCGGACTCCAGCAAACACTGAGCAGTTTCCCTATCTGGCCATAGTTTGCATTGACACATTTGCATACAATCTTCAAATTGTCCAAGTGCTGTTTCATTGAGTGGATCTAGGGAACAGCAGTAATATCTAATTAGCTTGTTCTCTCTGTGCTATTACTGGAGTGACATAAAGAGCTAGGCCTCTGAGCCAGGGACTTTTGCAGAGGTGCTTTGTGGCAGAGTTCCAACCCCCTCTCTTCAGCCTGGCACAAGTCCATGTTTGTGTTTTGAATGACTGGGACATATTTATAGTTCAAATGAGATCATCTGTCTTTCTCTTCCTTTTTCTTTTTCTCCCAGAAAGGTAACATTCTGTTCTTCAACATGAGTTTTTCATGCTTCACATCAGCTGAAGAATTTGGCGCACAAGTGTTATTAATTGTCTAGATCTCAATCTCGCAGTCAGATGCTGATATTGAGGCGGTCAGTGTTGATACAGTGAGATGCCATTGATAAATCAATGTATGGGAAACAATGGAGAATCTATGGATAAAAAAGAATTTTAAGATTATATGTAATATAAAAATACATTTATTCTCTCACTTAGTTGGGAGTTTAGAGTCACTTTCTATTCACTGGCCAGCTTTAAGCAGCCCTGTCACAGCATAGAGTACAGGTCATTTTCTTTATTTATGCAAACTCCAATGTATTTGGTAATGTAATATATTTGGAAACATTGTGATATTGAGGTTATGATATTGCTTGTCACTGCACTGCTGTTCTGCAATCATCTTTCTATGATGGTGGTTGTCTGTTAACCACAGGGAGGCCAAAAAAACATTTTTGCCATCTAGGTTTTCGTTCTTGCTGTTTTCCCCCTCGGGGTCAGAGAACACACATTTGCATTGCGCGTCTCTCTGAGATCTAGTGTTTCATGACAAATGGATTTAATTTGCTTATATGGTGTCATCATATTTCACAGTAAGCCACGTTGTGCCTTCACATCCAAATTTGCACAAATGCCTATTGTCTGCATGCTAAGTGGCATTTGATACAGAGCAGATTTCAGTCGCATATTTGGAAGTTATTTATGTCCCAGCCATTGGTGCTGTTTCCCTGACACTGATAAGTGCTAATTACAGAAGTATAGACTCTTGCTATACCTCCTCCCAAGTGTGATGGGTGAGAAATATAATTTTCTATGATGGTACTATACAGAAGTGCCATACCACTTTAACAGCGTTTAGCCTTGAGCACTCACACTTATCATATGAGTATTAAGAAAGTCTAACACATGAGCTGTAAGTTTCCAAATATGTGAATACTGATACTTAGGAGATATACAAGGCTGTTTCAAAGATATCAGTGGAGTTCTCAGTAGGGTCATGCTGCACCAACTAGCTTATTTTGGAGGGGGTGTTGTTTGGGGATTGGGGAACATGACAAAGTAATTAACTTGAGCTCGGAGTGAGATCAATTAATGGCAGAAAGAAAGTTAATTTAACTTTCAGATTCCAAAAAAAGCTCTGGATCCGCCAGGCACATTTTTCATGTTACCAGGTCAATAATTCAATAGACATTTAAGCAGGTGTACGAATCTGCAGTGACCTGGGGAATTCTTGGCCTGACCCCACAACTCAGTGGAGTGAGACGAGCTTAGTATGATGCTGTTTGAGGGGCTTCAGTGGGTTACTTTACTGCTCCATACTGGGCTGCTATTGCCTCCCCCTCACCCCCCTTTAAGGTCTAATTACAAGGAGCCAGTTGTTATTACAGCACAACCCCAAATTTAAAACATGGCACTTTCTGCGTATAGATCTAAAGCTCTACAGAGCCTTGTTTAATGAGGGATGGTGTGTGTGTGGTTCAGTGTGTTTAGAAGTATGTGAACTCTTTAGAATGTCCCTTACTGTTCAGAAATGTGACCTAAAACATCATTACATTTTAAAAGTTGTTATTGAGAACTCAATTGAATCAATGAGGCATAACTATTAGGCTTGGCCTTTTTTAGGATCATTAATACAGTATTACATATCTGAGAAATGCAAGTTCAGCATTCTGTGTGATCCTTTTATGCAATAACTGCAACACTTCCAGTAACTGTTGATCAGTCCTGCACATTGACTTTGAGGAATTTCAGCCTCCCCCCCACAGAACTGCTTGCTTCAGGCCATTCCATAACATTGTTATTGGGTTAAGGTCAGGACTTTTACTTGACCATTCCAAAACATTAACTTTATTCTTTGGTAGTACAAACAAATGTGCTTATGGTTGTGATCTTGCTGCATGACCAATTTACTCTTGGGATTCAGTACAAATCTTCACCTAGGATTCACTGGTATAATTCAGAATTCATTTTTCCGTCAGTAATGGCAAGCCCTCCGGTCACCTGTTGTGGCAAAACAAACCCAAACCATGGAACTACTGCCACTGTGTTTCACATGTGGTTCTTATGCTGGAATCTATAGTTTTCTGTTCTCGAAACATAACTTTTCATTTAAACCAAAATGTTTTATTTTGGTCATCTGTTCACAAAAACCCTTTCTGACAGACTTCTGGCTTGTTTCACATGATCTTTAGGTAATTGTTGATACATCATTGCTGTTCAGTGTTCTCCTCAGGATGGACATTAATATTAACCAATGAGACAGGAGCTTTTGGTTGCTTAGAGGTTACCCTGGGTTCCCTTGTGCCCTTGCAGACAGTTACACACTAGGGCTGCACAATATATCGCAAATTTACTGTCATCGCGATATCAACATGCGCAATATACATATCACGAAAGAGTGACTGAACTGCAATAAATGGTGTTTTTCCAAAACTCTTCACCCAGTGCCACAGAGAAGAGGGCAAAAAATTCACTGGGCAGTTTCTTCATCTTCTGTGCTTCTGTTACAGATTGTTCTTTTTGCTATTTTTTCCTATTTTTTAATAAAAAAAATTGAAATTTAAATTATGTTTACATTTATTAAATTATTTAAAAATATTTCCAGATTTTTTTCAGCAATGTTCAATGGTTCAAACGTTTTATGGGAGGCATTAAAATGCTCTGGTTAAGTACAATCTTAAAAAAACATGTTGGAATGGAAGTATTGCATTTCATTCTGCATAGACTAGTCAGCGTCTTGAGTTTATGTTACCAGCAAATCCAAAGCAGAAAAACATTAACATTGTAAAAGTTAAGTTTACTTAAAAGTTAAGTACATAAAAGTTACTTATCGCATGTGATATCGCTATCGCAACACTCAACAACATTATCGCATATCGCATGTTTTCCTAATATCATGCAGCCCTAACACACCTTGCTCTTGGAGTGATCTTTGTTGGTTAACAGATGGTTTTTTAGAGATGGTTTTGTAACCTGTTCCAGATTGAAAGGCCACAACAACCTTTTTGTCTGAGATCTTCAGAAATCTCCTTTATTCATTCCATGATACAATTCTGCAAACACATGTTGTGAAGATCAGGCTCCGATAGATCCCTGTTCTTTAAATAAAACAGTGTGGCCTCATACCTGATTGTCATCCCATTAAATGAAAATACCTCATTGTAATTGCTTTTTCACATTGACTTCTAATCCTAGAGCTTCACATAATTTTGTCACTCACAGGTGTAATTTGTTCATTCTTGTCAATAAGTACAAGAACAAGTTTTATGTTTTTGTATTATTTGTTTGTTTTTTTTTTTACTTGTATGAAAATCTAAGAGCTTCACAAACTTCCAAGCACAACTGTACACTTTACTGCGATATTGCAATCAAAGCCAAGGAGCAGTGTCAGATCTTCAAAACAGCAGGGTAGAGCTCATGATCTCATGTTAAAGTTTGCTGTGTCGCCATTAGGATTAACAGTGTTTGACCCACTTAGCTTTATAGGGGCATGGAAACAGATGCCTTTGCGCTTAAGTGGTTATTATGCACAGGGCCGCACTCACCAATGTACTGCAATAACTTTAAGGTGCGTAATCTGGAGAGCCCGCAGGGAGACCGTTTCCATTTGTGGGGAGCAGGAAAAAATGTTGTTTAGACTGCAGTAATACACAGACCTTGGAGGGGGAATGCTATGTAAACCTCTTGGAATGCATACATCCCCCCATGGAAAATGAAAGGAAATTAGAGACATCACATTCATATCCTTGCTCCTTTAATTAACAGCTGATCCCATTCACATTACCAAGTGTGTTTGGTATACAACTGTTGTCTAATAATGCTTTCACTGATTGAATTGTTTTTGTGAAGCACTTTTACAGGGTATTGCAAGCCAGTAGATGTTACAGGAAATGACAGCTTTGCAGTCCACTTATTTATAAGCATAGTATTATTGCAGAAAACAATGGCTTTTTTTGTTTGAGAGCAGTCACATTCATGTTTCAACCTAAAACAGTGCTGACTTCAGTTACCAGCAAAAAATATTTATTAATTATAGATAATATCTAAGAAAAGATGTCCTTTTTACAAGATCTTTGTCTGGGAAACATCACGCAGAAAGGAAGAAGTTAGTGACTTTACAATGTTACTCCACTGGAAGAGAATGCTGGGAAGACAGTCAAAAGTGCTTGATCAAGACTTCTGGGAAAAACTGATGCATCTGTTCTCCAGATTACCTTCAATAAGCAAGACTTTTTCTGTTGTGTTCTACCACATCAGGGACAAAACTCATTTCTTGGCTTATTCTTTTGGAAATGTAGTCCCATTTGATCACTATTGTGCTCAGTATTATGATATTATTAAATAAACCTACGTAAGCTTTGTATCATTGAGTGGAACAACTTATCCAAACTATTTGCTGTTACTTTGCCTCAGAACTGAACAGTAAAATGGTGTAATTATATATTGTTTTTTGAGCTCCGCATCACTGCCTAAGATCTGCTGCATGTTCTGATAAATTCACGGTAATAGTAGTGTTCTCATTTGATTTAGAAAAGGGACCTGCCATTCACACGTATGGAAGTATAAACATATGCACGCACGTAACAATAAAGACTCTTACATCTGGCCCCTGTAACATAGTCTAATGCAGTGTCCTTCTCCCTGCAGGACGAGGTCATTGCAGTTTCAGAGAAGGTCATTGTGAAGTTGGAGGATCTGGTGAAATGGACAGTGTGGGACGCCTCATGCTGGAAGAAGGGCCTGCGGGCCATGCCTCTGAAGCCCTCCACACTCAAGGAGCTGGGCAAGAACGGCCAGAGGGAAGCCCTCCACCGATACAGGGAGTCCACCCTCAACAGTGGTCTCAACTTCAAGGACGTCCTGAGGGAGAAGGCTGAACTGGGTAATGGCTTTGGCTTTTGTTATAAATATTTCCACATTCCACCCACATATTTTTGAAACAGAGCATTAGGGCTGCGTAGTATATCATTTACCAGTAGTTATTTGAATATCAATCTTTGCAATGCTACATGATCATATGCTATTTGGCTAAAATAAAGTACTTTTGTTGGATTACAAAAGTCATCAGAACATCCACAGAATCACTCTTCTGGAACTGTGATCGGTCAGCACACGGCAAATGTGATTGGCTAGAGGGCTCATTTATATATTGCAGCCTTCTGGGATAACAAACAGTATATCGTGCAGGCCCTTTGGAGATCCAGCATGGTCATAATTATTGTCAATGGTATGCCTTTGGTCTTGTTTCATGAAACAGTAAGAGTTTACAAGTGTGTTTTTGAAATATTGCATATATCAGTCTCAATATATGTCGGTACAGTAGACCCCCGATTTTCCCAGGGTTACTTTCCAAGAGCCCGTGTGAATTGTGAAAAAAACTGAATTTGTGATGTTGTTAACAATTTAGCACTGAAATGCATGAATAATTATATATTGTAAAATCAAAATAAAAAATGCGGAGCAATTATTAGTTAGGTTCTAAGAACAAATCCGCAACCGACTGAAGCCGCAAACTTCTAACCGCGACTTCGCAGGGGAACATTGTATACTTACAGTGTAGTTGCTTTATAGCCTTACTATATGTATATGTATGATAGCTTGCTTGCTGTTACTATATACAGGCATTTCTATCATTCCGACTGGTTCTCAGCTTTACAGCTCTTTAGAGGATCCTGATGCAGAGACGATGACTATTTGACGGCACCAGTATTTGAGGGCATCTTTCTCACTCACTTCAAAGCTGTCTTGTAAAAGAAGGTCAAGCTGCCAGGGCTTTATGACAGCAATCCTCATTCATAAGCAGATGACAGATTCAAAGAAAGAACTGACTGTAGATAAAGTGTGCTGTGCTCCAGCCAGTGTTTACCTCCTGGTGTGGAAAAATGTGTTCTTTAAGACCCTCAATCAATCATCGGGAGCACTTAATCCCTCAAATATTTGCAACTCATTTCAAGAGGGCATTTAACCTGCATCCAAGCGCAAAGCAATGCTTGTAGTTTGCCTAGACGAGGAGGGTGTCTTCACAGATAGGAGTGTTTCTTGTTCACTTTATTTGATTCAATTATCAGTCAGGGTGGAACACAGACTTTATCATTTGAGGATGGTGGCTAGAGATCTGGTGATTGTTTTTGAAGGAAACAGTTTAGAAAAATGTTTCACTAACATAAAATCAAACTGCCATCTCATAGCATGATTATGGCGACATGGTAACTGGTGACTTCCATGGGCACTGGAACCGCTTTTTAAAATCATTTTCTTTGTCCTCCCAATTATCCACCCAGCGACTGGTATGAGGGAAAGATACAGCAGTGTAATTATGCAAGCAATTGAAATAGTAGGGCAAAGCAACAACAACACTTTTAAGGGTTAACGAAAGTGCTACGTAGGTGGCGTCTCGACATTGATGCATGATGTAAACTTTATGTAAATAATAATAGCCAACTATGCAGTTAATGATGCAGAGTGAACTGAAACAAGTTTGGTATTGCATGTGTTCCTATCATATTTACATGTGTTTTTTACTTGCTACTTCAAAAATAATCAATTTTACATCAATGTTAACAAAAAAGTGTGTATTTATATAATTACAAATGCATGTATATACTAAATATAGATTGCTAGTGGCACCACTGAGGTAGACAGTGTGGTCTTTTGTTTGTGTGTAGGCCCTTGTGAACATTATAACCCCAGTAAAGTACAGAGGTGGGAGCATCATGATATGGGTCAACGTCTCTGCAAACAGTGCAAATTAGACTTTGCAATAACATAATTTTTCCTTATAAATGTATTTATTATACACAGCCTTATGTTTTCAATAGTACAATTTGATCATTCTCTCCAAAAAAGGGGAAAAATGTGCACATATGCATTTATATTAAATAGTATAGTAAAATGACAGTAATGACTACAACTTTATGGTTTAAATAGGCTTAGTTCCACCTACATATAAGTGTTCCATCCACTTCCAATCCTTTGTTTTCTGTTTACGTCTCACACTGGTGCCATACAACATTGTGTCTTAATTGAGGACCACACTACTCTTAGCATGATTATGTTTCATCTCTGATTGTATTGTTATGGGGAAAAAATTGGTCCCATGTGTTTTTAGCACATTCACTTTTATTACAGCATAGAGTATCGGTTTGAAACAACATGACATATGTTTATACATCTATAACACGCTTTAGTTATCACAAAGTCCTTCACTGTCGGATATAAACGCCGCAGTGCAGGCTTTATGGCCATATAAATATGCCATTTTGGCTGAATTCCTGCATAGCAGATACCTGCTGGATAACAGCCGAGCAAGAATATTCACATATTTCTGTGAGCTGTATTATTTTAGTGCAAGGACTAGTAAAGCAAAACGTCCATTTTTGCTTCAGACTGTTTAGGTTTTCCAGGCGGATTGAAAAGACATCTAAGAGTGCTATACTTACATATTTCCCCATTTAGAAATGGAGGGAGTAATTATACAGCAGTGGATGGACTGACTTTGCCAGTTGCTGGAATTTGCATATAGCTTTGTCTCAGTCCATGCAAGCAAATGTTAAATTGCCCTTGAATGGCTGATGTACTAGCTGTATATGCTGAGATTAGATAGGGGAATCAATAATGGATGCTTTGTCACTTAAGCTTTACATAGAGGCTACAGCTGCAAATGCGAATCAATAGGAGGGCAGCAAAAAAAAGATGTGTGATTTATTTACTGCCATTCTCCTAACCTTATTTGTGCACACTGTGAGGCTCTGTACTGTTAATAAGTTGCTTTTTAATGACTGTATTAGCCTGTTTATGTTGACAGGATTCTAAATGCACTTACTCAGAGTGCATGCAGATACGCTTGGTAAGCAAAATATTCTGGCAGCGGACCAGCGGCCATCTCTGTGTCTGTCTGTCTGTCTCTCTCTGTTTCTTTCTCTTTTGTCTTTGTTACTCACGGTAAGAAAGGGATCATTCAGCAGGGCAAGGCTTTTCAGATGTAAAAGGCAAACTCAAAAAAAGCAGCTCAGTTAATGTGAAACAAACTATTAATTGAAACTGCCACATGAATTAGATATGTCAGTTTTGGGCTTAGTTCTGACCTTCTGTTGGCTTTTCTAAGCCTGTCTATTTATTCTTTTGAAGTGTGTATGGAATTAGAGCAAATTGCAAATGACACAGAAAAAATGTGCCTTTTATTTTTCAAATGACAAGCAGCAGTGAGAGTTCCTTTTGGATTGAAGGTGATGGCTGTTCCATCTGTTTTCTTGGACTGGAGTGTTTTTAGTGCCGCTTAATGCAGGTAAAGAAAGGGAGCTGTCTGTGATTGATGTGGAAATTGCCTTGATCATAGGTGAAATAGCACAGTGCACATATAGGTGAAAAAGAGGTAGAGAATAAGAAAGTTTAGCTATAATTGAAGCCCCTGAATAAAAAAGCAGTTGTTCACTTGCAAAATGGGGCAGGTTTTAAACATTAAAGGAGTAAAATAAAAATAAACGCCCATCAACAGTTTATGCCGTGCTTTTTATCTCTGCTACAATTCATCAGCTGTTTGACAATCAATAGAGTTGTTTAGCCAATTGATAAATGTCGAAGATCTCTTTATCCTATTCAAAAATCTAGCCTTGACTTTGTAATTAGGTTTTAAAAAGCTGTGGCTGGCCTGTTGGTTGTAACAGTGGTACAGGAAGTGTTCGCAATTAATTTGAGTCTCGTCTCATGGGAGACTGGAGGATCTCTATAAAGATTTTGCCATATTAGACTCCAGTCAGCATGCTCAGAGGGATGCCACATGGCAATAACAGAGTTATTTGCACCATACTCTGAGGCAACTCTGTTTAATGATGTTCTGTTTCAGTCTCAGTTGCTTTTAACCTAAGGACTATTTCAAGGCCAGCTCCTACTCACTTCTGCCACCACCTGCCATGATTCTGCATTCATACTGCATTGACTGGTTCGTGAATAACAATGTTTATCTTGCGAGTTCTGCTTGATGTTTAGCACAATTAACAATAAACTTGGTTTAAATGCCACCTTTAATACATTAAAGTGAAGTACAAACAAGGGAACTAGTAAAACAGCAAGAGTGATCTGCACAGACTGACATTAAAAGACTTCACATTTCACTGCGTCATAGCGGTCGAGTAATTGCATACAGTAAAGGAATGCTTGCTTATACATGCCCATATTTCATGTATCGACTGCCAAGTTGCTGTCTTAGATGAAAAAACAAGAAGTTTAATGACTCTCATTGAAGCTGAACATGGGGGGTGGGGGCTAGGGAGAAAGAAGGGGAAAGCAAAACGAGTCAAAAATTGACTTGATGTATTCCTGATCTTGTAATTAAAGGATCTCCCTTCTGGCCTTATTATATTCTGATAAAGTTTGACTTTGTGTCTTAAGGATATATTTTCCCTCATTAAATTCCCAGATGCAGATCGCCCGTCTCCTTCAGCTCATTACTGTGCATCCGGATGGAATTCAGGTCACAAGTTTAACAAAAGCAAGCATCTGTCCCTTATCTGTCTTACCTTCAGTCTGTCTGTCCGTCTGTCAGTCCACACAGAGTTCAGTAAAAATACTTTATATTGATCAACTGTTGATTTGGTTGGAATACATGACGATATAATCATAATAATGTAAACTGCATCACAGTATACTAGTGTAGGTATCGTCAGTGCTCACTTTCATGAAACAGTATTGTATTTATTGTTTTGCTTGATTTGTTTTCTCCTGATACTACTTCCAAATAAAAATCATTAAACTTCGTTTTATTGCCTTTTCTGTGTTTTATTTTATTTTTTTAAGTATTATGACACATTACGCAATGTAAAGATGTCTTCTTGCAATTTTATTATATTTTATTTTTATTATATTGCCCACGCCTAGTTATAGGTCAGTATAACAGTATCTATGTTCTTGTGTGTCACAAAAGGTTTTGGATGTATGTGGTAGAAAAGTGCCATTGTTGTGAGTGGAATATAGGTGGGCATTGTGCTGCGGGCGGGATGTTAGAAGCCACACCCTCCTGAACTATCAGAGGTGATAGAAAGGCTATGCCTGAGGTGTAAGCTAACAACAGAGGAGGGACAGCTAATGCTAACTAGAGGCTGATTCAAGAGTCGTGTCATTTGTGTGTGCTATTTGAGTAAGCAGCTGCCAGAGGTGAGCAATACGTCGAAATGTCTTGTCTTTTACATAGCACAAGGTCGTACCTGCTCTGTTACTCCACCAGCACCTGAACAATAGCACTTAACAGCTTGTCTGTCAGATTGTGTTCACAAGTACGCAGGGAGGGGCTTTTCTCCTTTAGTTAGGTGAAATGACATAAATGCAGGCAGACAGCATGGTGCAGGAATAAATCTGAATATTGATTTGACTGCATGGCTTATATTAAAGAAGTGTTTGTGTGTGTGTGTGTGTGTGTGTGTGTGTGTGTCTGTGTGTGCGCGCGTGTGTGTGTGTGCGCGCGTGTGTGTGTGTGTGTGTGTGTGTGTGTGTGCATGTGTGTGTGTGTGTGAGCGTGTGTGTGTGTGTGTG
>JBBPDC010000109.1:21637153-21654940 GCA_037974485.1 Hemigrammopetersius urotaenia
GCGTTTGTGTATGTGTGTGTGTGTTTGTGTGTGCGTTTATGTGTGTGTGTGTGTGTGTATGTGTGTTTATGTGCGTGTGTGTGTATGTGCGCGTGTGTGTGTGTGTGTGTGTGTGTGTGCGTGTGTGTGTGTGTATGTGCGTGTGTGTGTGTATGTGCGCGTGTGTGTGTGTGTGTGCGCGTGCGTGTGTGCATGTGTGTGTATGTGTGCGCGCGTGTGTGTGTGTGTGAATGTGTGTGTGTGTGTGTGTGTGAATGTGTGTGTGTGTGTGTGTGTATGTATGTGTGCGCGCGTGTGTGTGTGTGTGTGTGTGTGTGTGTGCATGTGTGTGTGTGTGTGAGCGTGTGTGTGTGTGTGTGTGTATGTGTGTTCTGTGTGTTAGTTGTCAGTCATGTGATACTGTCTCACTGCTGAAACTCAGTGTAAGAAAGACCTTGCACGTTTAACCTGACAGCTACTGGGGTAAAATATTTATTGACTGCTATAAATCTTTATCGTTTGTAACATCCCCAATCAGGCAACAGTCAGCAGTCATCATTTATTTGTGTCTTTTGTTGTGTTCGAATGATAATTTGTAGATTGTGACCTGTAGTATAAATCTCTGACAATTAGGTAATTCCAATAGCAACTTTTCAGCATTCAATGCATCTTGAAATAATGCATTTTTAATGGGATTGTTGGTACTATTCAGAATTATTTCATGCAATACACAAAATATTTTTGGTATTTTTGCTATTTTTAGCCCAATAAACTTTATTCAGTGTTATTCTAACCAGGTGTAATGGATTCTTTCTGTACAAATAAATGCAGTGGAATTGTCAGCTTCAGAGCATAGGTGTAAAAATGCATCACTGGACTTTTGACCTATTCATGTGTTTGTGTCTGTCCACCCATCCGCACGTCCCTCCCTCACACGCTCATCAAGCTTTAATGGATCATGCATGATCAGCAAGAAGGAGAGCAGACAGATAAGACTGTAGCTTCCAGATCTTCAGTGCGAAGGGCCGATTGACCAGATCCCAGTTTGTGTATAATGCCCTGATCCCACTTTGATCTGAGACGAAGGCTCTATTTGCTTTCAGCCTGCCAGTTACCCATCATCAGCAGCAGCAACAGTGGCAACAGAAGTAAAAGAGATGGCAGTAATTCATCTTCCATAACAGTATTTGGCATTGAGCCTCTTGCTATATTCTCTCAGAAAGTGAGGAGGGATGTTTCAGGCTCTCATCGTGTTGGGGGATGCTTGCAGAGCCTGCCAATTAAATGACATTCGCGTCAAAAAAAGCTTCAATGCTGCATTTGATTTGGAACAGAGGATCTGTGCGAATTTCATTTTCATATGTCCTGAAAATGGCAGGCTGAGAAACGTTTGTGCTAACACAGGCGGGAGGCTAATGCAAAAGAGGGTGAAAGAGAAAAAAACAGATGACACGTTAGCACTCACAACCGAGATAATATATTCCACACTAAATACAAATTATGTTTCTGCATGCAGATTGGAAGCGGGAAATTGTGTCCTATTTTTGTTATGCAGATACTCTGAGCATATTTCTTTACGTTTGAAATTATATTTCAGTTGCCAGCTTTTTCGCAAACAAAACAGACTGTGGGTGTTCTGTGCAAGGACAGTGTTGCCATTCAATTAAAACGAATGAAACAGATTCGACATCGTATTTAATTCAAAAACCTACATTTAATCTTATTTCATCTTTAAAACTTCATCACGTTTCTCAGTGTAAATTTTCTATATTTTTTCCATCCACCAATTCTTCTTTTTATTGTCACTGTGTTTTGATTATTGGCCAATTGGAAGTTTACAGGGCTTATCCTGCATTATAACCCACTGATCTGCTCATGTCGTTATTCCCTCTATGACTACATTGTGGATCTGTGCCAGTGTTTCTAAATCTGCAGGCCTTGGGTTGATGTGGAAAAAGTCTGTCCGTTTGCTAATACTAATGACACAGGTTTTCTGTGTTTTTCACCCACAAATGGTGGGAGGAAAGGAATTGTATGTGCCATAATTATTGCTCAATTTTTAGTCATTGTGTTTGTTTTTGTTGCTTTGCTCCATTTCCTGTGTCTCAGGCCCAAGTCTTGAGATAGTGACTGTGCCAGCTCATCATTCAGAACAATGTGCATGTCTCCCTGGGCTGACCTTTGAGGAAATGAATACTTTCATTGTCTGTCCATTAACTGAGGCTGAAACAACAGTCAAGTTATTGATGTGACTTTCCCCCTCCTGTATTATGAAACAGGCCCCCTAAAAATTCAAAATCTCAGAGGAAGGGTGGAAAACGTCTTTAGGGTTATTAACATGGGAAATCATTTATCTGTGCTATGTTATTGACTACTAATTTTTCCCTTTAACTGCATTTTTAAATGGGGGAAATTCAGTTAAATGTTAATACCGCAGTGCCCTGTTATAGTAAGTAGCCCACCACCTCCAGTCAGTCCATTGTGGATTTATACACTTGAAACTGAAGGGGCCGGCTGTGTTTGTCAGAAAAGTACAATAGTACAATGCAGCTTTTTATGGTGTACCGTGCCAAGCCCCATTCATTCAGGATGACTAATCTGTTATTATCGCCAACCAATCATTGCATGTCGGGCACACACTTGCGGTAGGAGTGGGGGTAGTTGCGAAACTCAAGAAGTCTATCCTTAAATATTAAACGTCCTGGAATTTGCACATTTTGTATCTCCAGGCTTAATTAATCCCCTGTTTGGCAGTGGACTGTAAATGACATTCGGTGTAGCAGTTCAGTTTCTTTAGTCACAAAGCACTGCATGATTACTGTGTGCCTGAATAATTATGCACTAATCAAATACATCTCTGCTCATGCTTCATTTAGTATCCAGAAAGGAACCTGATTGCAAGATTTAGACTAATTTTAGAAATACGATATGGCAACAGGGTACATTTCTGAAGCATATTCACCACATTGCCATTGTCAGATTCTCCTGAAGGCATGATAAACTGAACTTGGTGTGTTACATAAGGAGTCTGTAAAGAAGTAAAAAAGGGCTCAGCGTAAGGGATTATTGCAAACAGTTAAGGAAAAAATATCAGTATTGTAATTTTATTGCCACATATTGCAAGTGTGAAGCTTTTCAATGAATTTAAAAGGCATGAATATGTCAGTTCGCCAAAACACCCAGTAACTCACCTGGAGATATGATTGGTCACCCTGTCAGAAATACTGTCATTGGTTAAAGACTTAGTATTGTTGAGAATGACTTTGCAATAACGATTAGCAGATGGTTTTAACCAGTGTAGTCCACTGCAAATCAACGCAATATTGTGGAAAAATGTCCTTGATTGAACTATATATAAAAGTGTTGAAATATCTTTACTGTGGGGCTGCAGTGCAGTAGATATGTGTTGCGTGTGTGTGTTTTTAGTGTGCATGTGTGTGTTTTTTAAAGGTTGGTATTGCGCCCTCACCACAGCCAGTGACAAGTGTCAGGTTTGTAGGCCCATTCACAGGGAAGACATACAGAGCAGTGCATGACAAATATTCCACCATGCCCACCATACGCAGAAAAGCTCTTTGGGTCACATTTATCTAGTCAACTGCTCTCTCACTGCTCTTCTCAGCTGCCGTGACTGAACATGGACACATGTACTGTGGCACTGCAATGTGCAGCAAATCAGGGCCAGCCCTATCGCCTGTCAGCTCGACCTTTGGCGCTACCTGAGAGTGGGGGGCCAGTGACCCATTGAATAACTGCTATATGCGATCAGTGCTGCCTTTCCCCCCATGTATTTCACACCATGTGATGAAATACTTACATGGTCTATACCAGTATTAACTAGTTTTAGGTCAGCGTTTCTCAAACAATGGGTCGCTTCTGTAACAAGCAAAATTCAGTCAGATCAGGTCTTATCTCAGCGCTTCTGTCACTGTGTTCCCCTCTCCACCCCCTTGACTTCACAGCCCGCACTGGTTCGAGACTCGTTCACCAATTTGAAGATGAGTGACCACCTGTGGTACAGGATAAACTTTTGGAGCTCTCATGCGATGCCGGGTTCTTGGAACTCTGTCCGAGTTCTTGGTTGTTAATGCAGGGCCTTGCAGCCCCAAAGCCTGACATGACTGGTCCCCAGGACAAATAAGTTTCAGAAATGCTTTATTAGTTGACATGTAGTCTCTACCACTGTATGAACTTTATTCTATATCTAGCAAAACAAATGGTGGCAAGTGTTATCCCCCTAAGATCACTTCACTTTTATCCACTTCTGTAGCTGTAAAACCGGTTGGGAGTGCTTTTATCAACTTTGATCAGGGAGAAATGAAAAATAAAACTCCAGCACAGCATACGTCTCTCGTTCATTTTCTCAAACTTAGGAAGCAGCGGCAGACCATTCAAGGCAGCCAAGAATCCATAATCATGCATGTTGTTTTTTGTGCATGTGTTTGACAGCCCCTGCAATTATAAGCAATTTCTTCTTTGGGCAGTAATTGAAAAAGGCTTGTCTAGCAGTAAGTGTGGATGAAGAAATCGACACAATGGCACATTGATAGTGTACTATCTTCTTATCCCCTTCTGGCATCTAATCCATTCCTTTGTGTCACATTCTAAATACTTTTTAATTGGTTTCATCGAGTAATGTCATTCTTTCCTGCCATTCTCTCAGTTTAGTGTAAACTGTAATCATTTTCTCCCACTCGTGTGCTAAAATAGAGAGAGCTGTTGTTCTTTGGAGCGAGCTTGCCAGCGAACACAGTGTGCTTTCCATTTCACTAAAGCTGTTGTCTTTGTTGCATTTTGTTTGACACCTGTATCCTGAGTTTATACATATTTAAATTGCTTATTATAATCGAGAGTAAAAAACAAATATTTGTGCTTGGCTTATTAGATGGAGTGGAGTAGTAGCAGGATGGCAGACTAGTTTTTGAGTTTCCCGTCCCTTGGCCTGGATCAACACAGAAATGTTAGTAATGATTTGCTTAGTATTCACGCTGAACATATTTAACACCAAACCAAAACAAGTTAATAAGTTACATGAGAAAAAAATAAATCATAACTTATTGGGCAGATTTAATTTATTACTTGCTGTTGTCTGCTCTGTCTGGACTTGTTCTTTTAATTGTCTTGTTTTACCTGTCTTGTGATATTTTAGCAAATTTAGCCATCAAAGGCAATCCACAACTGTTTCTTCAGGTAAGAAACAATTGTGGACTTCTTAAGCACTGATGTACGTCGCTCTGGATAAGAGCGTCAGCTAAATGCCATAAATGTAAATGCATTACTGTGTAAAGAAATTGGCGTATACTGTTGCTGCTACGATTCTTTGATTTAAGGCAAATATTCAATTACAAATGAAGTCAAATATGATATCAATTCATCTTACTGATTACCATTGGATGACAAACAGGAAATCTACATGTCATTAAGGCTGTTTTCACATATAAGCTTAGCAGATTCAGATATTAACACAAGATATTTCTTGGGCATCATTAAAAGAGAGGAAACCTACACCAGCAGGATCTCACAAATGAACATATGTTTGTAGTTACAAATGTAAAAAGTAATATCAAATGTTCAGTTGCTCAATTAGTAGTGACAGGCTTAATTAATAAATATGATAATTGATGTGTGAAATCAAAGGCTTCTATAACAAGTATTTTATAATGGCTTCCAGTGTGCCACAGCTGAAAACAGAATCTGTCTGTTATTAAGAGATGATAAACACATCCATGTGCCAGAGCAGACTTGTGAGAGTAGACTGAAACTAATTCTGCTTATTTGGTTTGCAGTACTGTTCTGTACTACAGTACTGTTTGTATTGTACTAACAGAGCAATCACACCAGGTCTGCCGAGTCAGATCCCACATCAGTCCAAGTATGGACCACGTGCAAACTTCAATTACTGGCACATCAACCTAGTCTTTAGTTAGGTTGCTAAGTTAAAGTGCATTTAACAGGCTGTCACTAAAATAAGATGATTTCTTAACTTAGTAACAGACATGGGGGACCTGCGAATGAAAAAACAATCTGTCTTAAGGACATGTGTCCCCTGGGCTCCTCAGATTTCAAAGTGCTTTTGAACAGAGCGGCTATGAAACAGTGTTTTACATTAGCAAGTTTTAAACAATTCATAGCAGTTTGCCAGAGAGCTTGTTCAAATGCAATCAAAAATACATATGAATCCTGTGACGTGCAGTCATATCCTATGAAGTGCCGGTACAGCCAATCTGTTCTGTGCCTGCTGTAAATGCGCTTATTGTGTTTCATGAAAGATGTATTTTTCAAAACAAGTCAATTGTTTCATTCTCGAGCCTTTCCAGGGACATCTTTAAAGGGGTTTAATCATTTTGCATTGAACATGGACTGCTATACTAGCTGATTTACAGATGTATCATTCTAAGTTGCTGTAACTCAAAAGCAGTGCTCCATAAAGGTCAGTGCTAAAGCCTGATTTCAAATGGAATGCTCACCTTAAAACACTAAGTGACTAATATATAATATGAAATCACCTCAAGTTATTAGATATATGGTTACCTAACATGTGTCTTTTGAACAATTAGACCCAAGGCAGTTAGTTCCCTTAAAACATGTGACTAAGCAAAACGTCACACTTGAGCTCTGAGGAGGCAGATAATATCTGTTATATTCTGTTTTTTTACTTTGACCCATATTGTGAACATATTGTGGTCTGTGTAATCAGAATCTAAAACATCAGTAATAATGTTGGTATTGCTTATTTAATAAATTATTGCATTATCATTTCAACAGTTCTCCTGGTGAAGTTTCTGTTGGTGCACATTCAGCGGTGAACTCATATTTATTAGACTCATAAGACCAGTCCAATAAAATATCAGTGGCTAACATAAATCACAAGGAAAGTGTTTTACATGGACATTGCAGGGATAGTGTGGAACTACTGGACTTGGCAAACTGGGGCTGGAGTCGGGACAAAGATTGAGTTAAATAAAGAACAACATTATGGAGGTGTGCTGCACACCCCACCGTTATGTACGTCTCAAGCGTCCCAAGCAATCTGTTAGACTTAGATCTTTCGCTGTTGCTCTTGGCGCGCAAAAACGCAATCACAAATTTAACAAGCAGGCAAGAGCACATCTCAGTAATTTAGCTCAGGAACAAACTAGTGCTGTATTTTTCCAGGCACCTGCTTTCAATTGAATGTTTCCTTTGGGCTCAGTGAAAATATGACGTGCTTTGAGGAGACTCCTAGCACTTAGAGAAAGAAAGGCTGGTTGGAGATATACTGGTACAGGAAGGAAGAGAAGGTTTCAAAAGAATAAGCACCTAGTTGAGGGCGAATTACAGTCATTAAAATATGAAAAGCTAAATACATTGAAGTAACATGAAGCCATGGCAGGCCACTCTGAGCCCACCATTGACTGTTGGCCATGAAAAATAAAGACTGGCTTTGTGTGAGGTTACACACAGAGGACAGTTAAACAGTAGCATCAGGGATGTGGAATAGGAAAATATCAAATTTACTAAACTTATCTTGGAGTCATTCAGCCAAAACATGTTTGGTGCAGCTTGGAGGCTAACAAACGTTGTTACTAATGTTGCTAACAAACACGAAAAGTCAATAGTCACCAAAATCATTATCTGTGAACCCATGAAACTTCTCTAAATCTGCTCAGATTATATCCTGCTTAAATTAAATCCTGTTTGTTAAGACAGCACAGCTTTAATAATGTGGTTTATGACAAATTATGTTTGCAATTAGGGCAAAATAGGATGCTATTTTGCTCCATTTTTATTGCTCATTGCAAGACTGTGTTCTAAACCACATTGAATAGTATGTACTACCTTAATTTAAAGCAGTTTTGGGGATGTATTCAAATAAATGACTGTCCTGTTCAGGTGTTTATTACTAGAGAAAAAAATGGACTCCAAACAGGTATTGGCTTATCGACTAGATCGTGACCAACTATTTTATTATACCACCATGAAAATAATAATTTGGCCTTTAGCACTGTGTTACTATATTTGTTTTAAAAAATTAAAATTTTTCTGGATGAGGTATGTATCGTCCTCACAGATTAGTACTGTTGTGAATAGCCTGTGATATCATGCATTTTGGCATTCAATCCAAGAAACAATTAAAGCAGCGGTATCCTGTTAATGACCCAAACAGGGTGCGGTGGTTCAGGCTGTTGCAAAATGAATAGACTTACGTTACTGTGGTTGATTTGTGTGTGGTGATAATTAGCATGAGATCTATTGTACCAATCAGTCCGTGATAAAACTAGAGCATCAAAGATTTCGTTTTTAGCATTCCATCCACCACAAAAAACTCACTACACTGTAACTGGCTAATAACACAAAGTCACGCAGAGACCCAGTTTACAGCGCTCAAACATGCATTAAACAAATCAAGCGCATCGATTCATGGGTTTATGACCGAAGTGTAATTGTGTTAGATGTTATTGACGAGAAGTGTTCCATTAGAACAGTTGCCGTGGCAATGACATATATTTTCCCCTCCATTCCGTGGCGTGAAGCATGTTGGCATCAATAATAACACATGCCAATAACCTTAACATTAACGTTCATCTGTTTTAGTAGGCCACTGTAACCAGGACGGATAATAAGCAGCTTCTGCCAAGAATATGTTCCTCACTGTGTCTCTCTCTGTCTCTCTCTCCCTCTTGCCCACTCTTCTCTAGCCCTGTGTTTGAATTGATAGTTTGACCTGCATGTTTCAAAGAGACAGGTAACTATTAAAGCTCATTTGTCAGGTCTGATTCATTCGACAGTGAGAATGCATCGAGCTCAGAGGGTGGGGCTGTACTGGAATGCATCTCGGCACCTCTGTTTGACTTGCTGGGAATCCACCAGGCCATTTAGAGAGGCTTTGAAGCCCCTGCATGTACATTAGTGGCCAATGTGCTCTGGAAGTTGTTTTTCTTGAAGCTTAGTCATTATACCAAAGGCATCTGTTGTGTGTGTGTGTGTGGGGGGGGGGGTTTGGGGGGTTAGGTTGGGTGATACAGAACAATGTCTTTGCAAGCACTCTGGTTTTCAAAGGGCTTTTGATGACGCTGGTATCCAGCACTATCCAGATACTGTATTTGTAATCATGGATGGGAGTGAAAAAAACTCGAGCAGATGCATTGAGAGGGTTCTGACAGGTGATTTGGAGATACAGCACTATAAACTTCCATAACAAGCAGGCAGGCACGAGAGCAGCGCCTGTATACAGGCATTATCAGATGTTTATCTGGGTCATGTAGTCTTTCATAGTCCACACATCATAATTCCAGTGTAATACCTACATATTTTGGGTTTCTCCACAAAAAAGTGCTATGGCTTATAAATGGTGAGTTTCTGTGCTTTATCTTTTTTGGGATTTGACTGTTTTCTTTTGTCATCATATGATCTCGGAACTTGACGTTTCTCTCCTGCCTGGTAAATAATGGAGCCAGAGGTCTTATTTCTTTTCTTATCAAAAACTTCCCAAATCAAAGCCCCTTTGAAAATAAAGACCTTTCACAATCCATTCTGTGATAGATGTCACAGATCCTTGGGCCTGCCTACTAGAATTTTATAGGATTAAATACCATTTTTACCACATATGTCCACATTTTTATGTTTAATTGGCCCGCCTTTGCAAGGGCACCAAGTGGAGAGGTATTATGTAAATATATTCCCACAGAGGGCCATTTGACATTTTGTGGAGCACTTGAGCTGTAAACGCAGAAAACATTGGCATAGTTAAAGAAACAGAGCCCCTTATTGCGGATCTGATAAGACAAGCGGATTAGTCACACAGATCTGATGGCCTGATATTGTGACCAATCAGTGACTACCTGCCCTCATTTTCCTCCACCTCTAGAAAAAGGGCTCTTGTCAAGAGTATTAAAGGAAAATTGCATAATGTGATTTCCAGTGCTCTCTAATGATAGTGCAGGCCTCACCAATTAAATAGCAAAGAGATAAGAATGCCTTTCTTTTGGAAAGGTTAGATTTTATGAACGAAATGTCTGTGTGGCAGGGAAGCTCAGCTTGCTGCGTCTTCTTCTCTTTTTCTTTGTTCTCTAGTCTCTGCTCTGGCCCAGAGTGAAATCCAATCAAGGAAATGTTCACAGCATCCCTGGACGATTAACACAGGTCAGGGCGGCCCATAAAAAGCTGGACATTTTAAGATCAACGCAAGCTGTGCTAATTACAAGTAAAAATGAAAGTAGCAAAGACTAGGGTATGGAGAAGGGCAAGATTGTTCTGTTGAGGAGTAAAAAATCGTTTTTCATTAATCTATTAGGCAATGGAGAAACAGTCTTGTTATAAATGGACAGTAATGCTCTGATGTTTTATGTATACAATGTAAAACAAACACTGCAAAATGCAGGTTACTAACTGAATGGGCAAATCCCAATCACTGCTCAATCAATATCTTCACAAAGATGTCTTTATGTGTTTGTGTGCTTTCAGAGCAATATGAGATAGAAAGAGTAGAGAGGCAGCCATTCTCAGCAGCTGCAAGACATGCAATAAAAGTCCTATAAAAGGATAAACAGATAAATCTGAGCTTCATGTTTAGCTTTTTCATCTATCTGGCACAGAGGAGCAAGGGCACTCAAGTTCATTTGAAGTCAGCATAGTTCCTTCAGCCAGAAGCCCACTTCAGCCTGCCTTCCACTGCTTCAGTACCCCCCCCCCAAACAATAAGCGGAATAATTTGATCATCCGTAAAAACATTTTTTGAAGAGTTCCAACATCTGTCCAACAAACCGCCTTGTAGGGCTGCATGATGTAGGCAAAACCCAAGTACTGCAGTTAGGAATATATTGATATATATTGGGATTATGCCATGCAATCTATTAAAAGCCCAGTTTAACACGACATGGTTAAAGATGGTGAAATCTGTGTTATTTTAATTAACATTTGTTTAATTACAAGGTTCATTTGGTTCATTAGAATACTCACATAAACACTTATCCAGATCTATAATTGGTGCTCACAGCACACAATAAAATAAGCTGTGATTGGGTTGTGGTCTCGTTTGCATATTGCAGCATTTTGCAATATGTGTACTGCAGAAGGCCATGTTCCGAGAATAATTAATGACAGATTATGCCACCTTCCGTCAACGTCAAGCAATTCTAATTATCAGCAAAGCCATAATCGTCATAGGTTTCAGCAATGTGGTGCCTCCAGGCCATTTTTTGCTCTCCTGCTTTGCCTATGGAGTGACAGATGTAAGCTCACTTTGACTGTGTGAAGTGGATCATGTTTTATGGCTCCCTAGCAGCCTGTTCTGAGTTGTCCCGCATGTCCAAATAACTCTGGAGTACTCCAGTCTATCGAGATCCACCAGTGTGAGAGCATTCTGGAGCTTGCATGGTGCATTACAAGAGCCTGTATTTAGGCTTAGGCTTAGGTACTATCTGGAGTCCTATCTTTTTTTTTATTGTCTTTTTATTTTATTGTCTTCGACGCTGCCTGGGCATGTCATGATGGAAGAAGAAGGAGGTGCACACAGTCTCTTGGTTTTTGCTCTGATCGTGCAGGCCTGAATGACGTGGCTCCTTGCCCAGAGGCTTTTATATTGCCAATCCTAACAGAGGGCTGTCATGTTAAAACAGCAGCTTGGGCTGTAATAAAATATCATGTCTTGCACGTCTATATTTCAAACCTGAGCAGAGGTCTGCCTGGCTTATCTTTGCGTCTTGATAGATAAGCATCATGGATCCAGGTAGCAGCCTCTGCAGCTTTAGGCAAAAGACCTTAATTGAATCACGAAATGACCACTGGAGACGACGGCGAGTGTAAGCTGTGACCTTCTGCACTGCTCAAGTTAGCTTAGCAGTTAATGCGCCTGTTGTAAAATGTTACTTTAAAAAAACAGCCAGCTTGTAAGTACCAATTACTGAAGTGAATGTAAAATGTTTCAGCGTCTGGTTACTGAGCCGCATGTTATCTGCATTAAACTGAATGTATTTGCTGATCTCTCTTTGTCTGTGCACTTGTAGGTGATGATGCAGAAGAGAAGAGGGTCCTGGTGCTAAGTTATCCACAGTACTGTCGCTACCGCTCCATCATCGCACGGCTCCGAGAGCGACCAGCCTCCCTTCTGACAGACCAGGTTGTGCTGGCCCTTGGGGGCATCGCCTCACTCACCAGCAACACCCAGATCCTCTACTGTAGGGACACCTTTGAGCACCCCACACTACTGGAGAATGAAAGCATCTGCGATGAGTTTGGTAAGTAGCGCATGCGTGGAAATACAGGTCACTGCATTTTACTGAAGCTATGAGGCCAATATTATTAACAAACACTAAAGGCACTCAAATTACATCTCCAAAACCTCCCTAAATCCAGTTAGTGCATCTGGCTTTTTATTTAGATACTGTCCCATCAGTGCTGTTTGGTATTTTGTGTGTGGTGGCCGGCCATTTTAAAACAAATGGTGTGTTTTCACAAAGGTGTTGATTTAGAACGGTCTAGTTTTGTGGTAGTGACCATCATAAATACAGAGGAATTTGATCAGTCTACTCCAGAGCTGATGGTGTCTGAAATGGCTTTCTATGGTGGTGAGTTTTTTTCATTTTTATAGCCCACAGTAAATCATCAAGTCTGCATCACCATAATGAAAAGCTGAGTGTGTTAAGAGCTGTTCAGGTGACTTTCGACTTCCAATGTCTCTAACCTTGCAGTTCTGGTGCTAAACTAAGACTAAACATATCTTGCATGAACTAAATTTGGGATAAGAGAAAACCGTAAATATATTTTTGACCTATTTCTCTGAACCCTGCTTGTTTCTCTGATTTACGCCACTGTTTTGTGTCCAACCTGTGTGAGGTAGCTATAAAGGAATGATAGACATGTAGAGTGTTGATAAGTCAACTGTGGTGACACTCAACTTCTGTAGAAGAAGGAACTGAATAAGTACATGACTGGGTGAATGAATGAATGAATGAATGAATGAATGAATGAATGAATTGATGGATGGTTGGCGGGGAAAGTGATGAATGAATGGCACAGCAAAAAAAAAAAAAAAAGAATTAGCAAAATTCACCTGTACAACCTTTCGGGAAAGAAAACTAAAGCCCAAAATAACACATGTCCCTGTGAAGGTTGTGCTTTATCTTAATTACCTGAAGGGTGCACAAGAGCCTTCGGCGTGGTGATGGGCTCTGGCACTGGAACACAGATAAATGACTTGGAACTGGTTTGATCATGCCAGTGGTAATTGAAACAGACACGCACTTGGTCTTAGTGTGGCCAGGCCGTCATCTCTAAGCCAAAACCCGAAGGGTCTGCGATGAAGCATAATACTCAGCAAAATGGATAGCTTGCAGAAGCACATGGGTTGTGCTCTGTGTTATTTGTTTTTATTGTTATATTGACATATGTGAGTTCTGTCAGCTTGACCAGTCGCAATCCAAGATGAGTATTTCTGTGTTGTGGTTTTGAATAAGTGTAATCCAGCAAACGTAAACTTTTCAGTTATAATAATATAGATCATGTCACAGTACAGATTCATCAATGTAATATATATATGGCATAAAAGGTAGGGCTGTAATGAGATGCGATATGAAACTGAAATTGTGACACTCAGATCCACGAACCTGTGTCGCCTTGTGAGAAGGCAGAATTGCGACACAGCCCTTCCATTTCCCAGAGTTGTCCTTCCCGTCCAGATCCAATGCTACCACAGCGGTTAACTTTTACCGCTAAGGGGCCTTTTTCACACCATGATTGGTGTATTTTCATGTCAAACCAAAAGTAGAAGTTGTTACGATTCAAACGAGTACTGCCTGGGAAGGCACGCATGCTTTTTGTGAGATTTTGGCCAGCTGGGCGGAGCCTGTTTTTAGTTTTGGACAATGGTCAACTGGTAGCTGAAGAATCGGTCCTGCGGCCAGCCTGTACAGATTGAATGCTAAAGAAGTGGTGTTGAAGCGTTTATTGATTCATAATTCTGTGGTAAACATGAGGATGACTCGAATCAAAATGGTGTCTCGAATGGAACTGCTTGCCCCCCCCAAAAAAATACAAAAACAAATCGTGGGTCAAAAATTCTGATACGAACTGAATCGTGGATTTGGTGTATCGTTACAGCCCTATCAAAAGGCATATCAGAATGCCAATATTTAGCAATATAATAATATAATCACCAAACTAGTACAACCCTATTTGGTCCAGGAGAGAGTTTTTTGGAAATCCGCTTTAGAACAATAATATGATTACTCTATGACGCTAATGTAGGCATCTCTTTTATGCCTTTCTTTGAAGTATAAATGTTTAAAGTCTGCATACATTATACATGATTATACCCATAATGGTGATGTAAATATTTCATTGACTACCAAGTGCTGTGTTTTAAAAAGCTTACTGTACTTTATTTTTACTTGTTGGACTCAATTTCACTTCCTTTGCCAAAGGGTCAGCTCATGAGCACGCAGGAATCCAGATTAGGCCCTTCCAACTGGCTGCATATTTGGTTGTTTACATAATAACTTGCAGCAAGAGCAGATTTGCGTAAATGGCTCACATTGTGCTTAATGGTTTATCTGTTGTATTTAAAGGACACATGAGCCGGCTATGAATAGCCTGGGCTTTCTTTAATTACTGGAAAATATCAGAGACGCATTCTGTTATAAACAGCATTTCTTTGCTCTGTGTACACACAGTGTTTGTTATAGAACCTGACAGCTGGTGGAATAGCAATTCTTAGATTAAACTGCCTTTTCCAACAACCTAAGCTTTACACTCAACACAGGCGCATTGTAATAAGGGCCATGTAACAAGGCATGTTTTTTTTTTTTTTTTTACTTACAAGGGTGTGTTATTTATTAAATTGTGAACTGAGCATATGAAGTCATTGTTTATGTAAAATGGGTTCCTGACCACTGGGCTGCTTGCAAAGGAACAGATTTGGTTTTAGCCGTTCTGAAACACATCAGAGACAGATGAGAAAATCAGAGAAGGGGAAAGAAATGCTTAAGGTTTTCTTTATACCCAGAGCGACAGTTATTTGGCAAAAAAATATTCTGTGTTTAGCCTAGCCCTTGATTTCTGAAGTGAATAACAGGGCTTCGAAAGCCTTGGCAGTTGAGAGAGGTGTCCGACAGTTTTGAGAAGGTTCCAGTACATTACAGAGGAAAGGCCAGTGGTGTAGCTTGCAACTGCTCTCACTCACACATATTTTTAGTTGGACATCCCCTGCCAATTCCAGTTTCATCTGCTCCATCTTTTAATGGAAATATCCACAGGGTTTGCCTTGCTTGCCTGCTCCTTTGGCCACATGTCAATCACTGTGTCTGTCTCTCTGTCTGTCTCTCTCTTCTTTCTCAGACTATCTAAAGGAAGCAAGGGCTGAACTGTCATAATTACCCTCAAATGACCATCACAGCCAAGTGAACAGAAGTTGGGCCTCGCTACTGAACAAATCTTACATTTGAAACATAATTGGAATGCGAATTCTTAAATTATGTCTTTAATTGTGCAAATGTTCAACAGGGACAATACACCCCATTGGCAACACAGGCCAGCTTTGCTGACACTCCTCAGCAGGGCCTGACCCTGACCTCTGCAGGTCATGTGACTCCTAATGGCAGCCTGAACTATCACACCTGTCACATTTATCTTTGGCTGTCACACATTTTCAACCACATTATTGATATCTTACCTTCTGTGATACTGGCTTTAAAAATGAAATGTATTCCAAAATATTAATAGCATACATGGTAGGAATGATTGGTCATTGAATTTATATTGTTGTATATGTTTAGAATGTATTTTCTATTACAGAATCCACATAATAATAACACTAAGCAATAAAACAAACCCACTATAGTTTAGCATTATTGGTAATACAAGGTTCATTCTTAAAAAACCTAACAACATGAGACAGTTTGCATCTGAAATATTTTCAATATGTTCTTTGTTGCTTTCATGCAAGAAAAGCACATCCCCCAAAAGGCACAGAGATGTGTTCTTCTTGCATGAAAGCAAATTCTGACAAAGGCATGGGGAGTGAGAGAGACCGAGAGACAATAAGAGAAAGAAAGTGAGCGAGAGAACGAGAGAGAGAGAGAGAGAGGAAGTGCCTGTTTAGAGGGACGTGGTTAATGGTGGGGGGCTGAATTATTGAAGAGTGTTTGTACGTGAATGCTCTGTAATGGCCACGCTGCTATTCGTCCCCCTCCTGATTCATGTCCTGTCTCTGAGGAGGTTTATTTTTAGGAAGTCAGTATTATTATGTGGGCATAAGCTTAATGATTGTAGAGTGAAGAACAGACCTACTGCATAATAGCTACATTATGGAGTGGAGAGAAAGGAAAAATGGGTTACATGATTTTTTTTCTCATCAGAGAGAGAACGCATTAATGTTTGCTGGTTGTTCCTGTTGTTAGGACACATGTTTTGTGGCTAGCGATGTAATGTTCTCTCCCTTTGAGACTGGTTAGCACCATCAGGTTAAGGATAAACAGTAACAGGGCAGTTGTGTCCAGGGAAGTGCTCAAGTTAAGTAGTTAGCATTTTTTTAATGAAACCCTTCACAGGCTAGCCATTCAAGGTAGGGGGCACAGTGTGACAGGAACTTGGGGTGTATGATTACTGGCCTCCATACGCGTTTCTAGACAGGGGCATTTTTTAATGAAATTAGAATTGCTGTAGAATTGCTCCTGGCTCCTGTTATGGCCCCTGCAATGAACAGCCAGTGATTTAAATATTAATTTCTTGTTGCGTCATGTGCTGGCTTGAAGAACGGAACTAACGCGCTGTGTGTTCTAGACGGACTGCTTAAAGCGCTACACACACGCTGTTATCTGCAACCTGAGGACCAGCAGCACGAATTGTAAACTTTGGTTGTAAAAGCTAACAGCTATAGCCCTAAATGGACTAACTTTTTTCCCCTCCTTACTACAGTGAGATATTGACAGTGTGATTTAAAAATATAGTGTGATTTCATGCTGTGAAGAAGAACTGTAATACAAATAAATGAAAAGCTAAATATAAAATAAAATATAAAATAAAAATTTACCTGTTTTGCTGATATATGTGCCCCTCTAAAAACACACTGGCCCCATCTCTGCCCACCTGGTAATTTTGGTCTAGAACTGCCTCTGCAGGCTTCTATTGGTTGTATAGCAATGAGGAAGAGAAATTAATGTTTTCAAGTGGAAACTGTGGGGGACTCACAAAGGAACCTATTGTTTTTTTATGATCGAGGAACCTCTTGTGTCGCAGCCATTGTTCAGGAGTGTCAATAATTTGCACTCAACTAAATCAAATTGCAGGCCAGCAGCACAGTCCAGTTATTTGACTGGGTTCTGAGTCTCAAACGACTGTTACAATCCTATCCTCATTTGGGGAATCGTTTACCACATGCACTACAATAGTAGCCATTTATTTTCCTCCCTTAAAACTAAGCATTTGCATTCTATATGTGTGTGTGTTAGTGCATGTAAGCGACCCTTGCAATTGTATCTCTATAGCCAAGCGCACCTCTTTTAGAAAATAATGAATGAGAAGCCTGGCAAAAAATTATGAAAAGTTGCTTTGCACGTTGTTGCCAAGCACACATGGACTGAATCCATCATTGTTGCGATGGACTTTAAGAAACCACCTTATAAGTCATCGTACTCATCAAGTTCACACTGCAATGAGAATGTTCAGTTCTTCGAGCTCCTATATTCCATTCCCTGTGGGGTGTTAATTAGAGCCCGACCGATATATCGGCAGGCCGATATTATCGGCTGATATTAGACATTTTCCAAACTATCGGTATCGGCATTTATAATGGCCGATAAATGAATATTTCAAAAATAAAATAAAAACGGACGA
>JBBPDC010000109.1:21686374-21697492 GCA_037974485.1 Hemigrammopetersius urotaenia
ATATTATTAGAAAGCAGCGTGTGTGTTAGAGTGAGTGTGTCCTGCGGCTTGAGAAATCCAGATCAACAACAGCAAGTTGCTCTAGCGCCCCCTCTGTCCAGAGCCTTTCTGTGCTTCTCTTTCTCAGTTTCTCTCGTTGTGTCTCTCTTTCTCTTAAAGTGTAATATCTGACATTTCCCGGAAAGACTTATTAAAGTAATTGTCCTACAGAAAAACAAATTGCCAGTAACATAATACGAAAACGAGATGGAGACAGGAGAGGAGTATTCTGCTGCATTAAAGAAGAAGTTGTCAAAGCAATGCAGAATTGATCATGGCTGTGATGCGTTTGATTGCTAGTTAGCGCACTGGGACTCCAAATGAGGCTTCCAATCCTAAACCCTGAAGGTAACTAAAGGCTTCTGTCCTGAGACACAAAGCCTTGCAGCACATTTTATTGACACTGTCATACAGTGCATTTGAGTTGTACCCCTTCGAGTTGTCCTCATTTTATCTTGAAGACTCATTCAAAAATTGATTAAATTCACATTTTCTATAATCAGTCTATATACAATATCCCACACTGACAATGCAAAAACAGGTTTCCCATGTTAATTTTTTCTAAATGAAAAAAATTTAAATCTCACATTTACCTATGGGTTCAGACCCTTGACACTCCATGTTCATGTAACTCTGTTCAGAGTAATGCCAGTGTTTTGACACCAGGATCAGACTATCAGACTACAGAAATTCATAGCTAAAAAGGAGCATAAACACAAATGCATCCTGCAGCCTGGTTCTGAATATGATGGGAGAGAAAAGAAACATGAATACATCCACCATTCTGTTTACATAATTTACAAAATATTTTAGTTTGTGTGCATAATACATTGGGGTCTGTGCTAGGACAGCGCAAATGGAAAGGTAAGATCGTGCCCCTCTTCCGTGACCAGAACCAAAACGAAGCACTGCAGTGTTTCACTAAATAGAGACAGCCGCGATGCATCCACCTGCAAAGATACAGCTAGTGTAGTTAAGCTCGAAGCAATGCAAGAGTAAACAAAAAGGTTAATCATATGAAGCTAGTCCAGATACAAGGCTCACAGTATGACACTAGCACAAATATAAAGGTTAATGGTACAAAGCTAGCATGAATACAAGCTTCACAATACGAAGTAAGGATAAAAAACAGGGCTCACAATATGAAGTTAGCGTTTCTCTCCCTCATCAAATAAGTTTCCAGGTGATAGGAATGCCACAGACTCATAACAGAGTTACACTAATCAGCTTCCTGACATTTGTCATTTGTTACATGTCACTTTATGGACAAATGGATGGACGTGAGAATGAGGAAGAAGCAAGAGGTGGAGGTTGCATTTTTGGGTGTGCCAGAGCCATTCCTTTCTCAGCAAGAACACAACTTTATCCTTTGTTCTCTTTGCAGTCCAACTGACACATTTCTGCAGAGAAGGGAATGGGGAGGCAGGGCAGCTGTTATGTCAGTCTTGAGGAAAGTCAGTAAGGTGAGGAACGTAGTAGTGACAGTTGTGGACTCTGGCTTGCCAGTGTTGGCCGGCCAGTAATCTGTTTATGTGTGAGTAATGGAGACTCTCCCACCTCACAGCGTAGCGTCCCAAAAATCTGCAGCCTCGGGCTGCCCTGTCTGTCACATGCCTGTACAGGCTGTTTAATGGGGAAGCTAAAGGGATTGCTAATGCAAGAGAGAGATGGGGAAATAACATTCTCTCTCTCTCTTTTCTTTCTGGCTGTCTCCTTCCCTCCTCCTCTTGTTGCAATTTCACAGTAGGGTTTAAGACAGTGAATAAAGGAGGCAGATGGTTGCTGAGCATGTTATGCTATGCTGTACTTGCCTCTCCACCCCCTTTCTTTACTGTAAATAAGTTTGTCAAAGACATATCCAGCATTTTTCAACCTAATCTCTATCAAAACATACAATGGGCCTCGACTTCTGAAGGAGCTGTTTTGAACAGTTTGCTTTTTTTGCTTTGTAAGTACAAGAAAATGTGTTCAAATAATCATCTGTGGTAGCTGATCGTTAGACAAAGGCTGGAACCGGCTGGAATATTTTAATTGCCATCCATGGCTCTTTTTAGGACATGAAACTCGAACCATTCTTATACTAAAGAAAGACAAAACAAGCATGGAGAACAAGTGCTTATGTACTCTAACAGTCATGGCCAAGGCATTACTCACCAGATTGGAATTCAAATTATGGTGTGACTTTTAGTATAAGGGAGGATAGAGTGAGGGGGAGAAAGAGAAAAGTAAGGGTGAGTACTGTGTGAGTACATTAATCCCAGGGACAAAGAAAACTGATATTTGAATAAAGTTCACCCAGAACGTCCCCATTACCTCAGCTGAAGGCTCTGTTAGACCTGTATCTGATGCCAGTGCAAATGCACTTGTCACTGAGGCCTACGTGAAACAAAAGTCTTGCCTGTTGCCAAGGTGACCGAAAAAGCTCCTATATAAATGTTTATTCTCATAAGTAATGGTTTAATTTCAGATGCTGTTGTTTTCTCGCCGCCCCCTGCTGCTCACCAAGCAATTATAGGAAGCGAACAATGACATAATTGGGATGCAATTGGAATACAATTAGGGTGTGTTAAAACTTTATTTTCCTTTCCTTAACAGCTTTTTTTAGTTTGTGGCTCCTCAGAATCTATTAAGAAATAGAGTGTGGCTGTAACCTTGGGCCTATCTAACCTTGAATTTGATTTAATCATCAGCAGGCATGAAATACAGCATCTGGTCACCTCCTTGGACCCAAACATTGGAGTGTTTTTATTTTGGAATCAGAAGGCCTTTCTGATCCTGATGTTTGATGCCTGTTGCCATCATTTCCGAATGTGTGAAATGCTTTAATTATTCTGAAGAAGAAGAAGAACAAGCCACTGAAAAGCTTGGCCTTGTGCCTCTAAGAAAATTTCAGTAATGTGATCCAGCCACACTGCTGGCCTTCTATTTGGCTTAAAACATTCCATTTGGCATCTAAACCTTTAATACATTTGAAATGCTGTCAGACCCTGGAACATACACACTAACTATGTGTGGGAACGTGTACTAACTTTGCAATGTTATTCAGAGAACTGGCATGTTAGGAATTTTCTCACCTGACCGTAAGGACTCTCATCTAGTTATTGACACATGCCTTCATAGCTTACATTGCAGGGATATTTTTTGCACAAATGTTGAAATAACAAATAGGGTAGTGATCAAATAAACCTAAAAATCCAAGTTTGTCGGATCAATGTATGGTCCAGTGTAATGGGTGCCAACTTAACGTGATTTCAATGATGTATATGAGGGCCAGGTTCTGAAAATAAAAGGTATGGTCCAGCAGCAGCATATTATTTTAGACAAGGCTCGTGCCCACCCGAGTTGATGTCCACATTTTTAGAAGAAGCTCATCATTACTGTATTTTGGTTAGCAGCAATGGCTTATTTGTCACTCTTGTGGCTATATGGGGCCTATAGGGCTGGGAGTGCGTGTCAGGAGCCTGTGGGCTGAGTGGGTGTGTTGTTGCAATCACTGTCACTGCCTGCTGGACTGTAAGTGGCTTTCTCTGCTCTCTCCACAGCTCCTAACCTGAAGGGCCGGCCTCGCAAGAAAAAGCCTTCCTTCTCGCAGCGCCGAGATTCCCAGGGTCAGAGTGGAAATGGCAAGGACACCGGTGCAGAGGGCAAGTCCAAGGTAACCTGGAATGTAAAAATGAATCCTCCTGAAGATGTAGATTCATCTGTTTTGTAATGGATTTGGTTGGATTACGACCAATTGCACGAGCACATTTTCTAAAATTAATAGGCCAAAATAAAATTAATAGCCCTTTTTAAATGTAGTAGATATAATCAGTTGAATTCAAGTGCCATAAATTTAAGACGTCCGTTTCCCACTTTTTTGTCTATATTGGTTTATCAGTAAGAATCAAATATTATACATTTTCAAAATGCTTTTGCCCACAATTGAACAATAGCTAGCAACTTCTAAGAGATAAGCAATAGACGTTATATATACACCCAATGTACAGCAAAGCATACAGTATAGTTTCTTTCTCACTTCCTCTGTCCCTCATTTCTCATGGCAAATTTCCTCAGGTCTCTATAACATTTACTGAAACGTCCGCTGTCAAGTTCTTGGAAACATCCGTAACAGTTTTCCCTCTCGTTTTGTAATCAACCTTTGTTCCTGTGCACAATTTCCTGCTCTTTCAGCTGCCAACTTTGGAAATACAGTTTCATGCTTCTTATTTTAGCCAAATGTATAAATACTGTCCCTGCAAATCATTGCTAAGTCACTCCACTCAGCTGATCAAATCCAAGCGTAGACTGTTGTTTCTTGAGGTGTGATGTAAGATAAGTTGGTGCTTAACCAACTGGTTCCCATCTGTAATATTCCTCGCTGTTTGTGCCATGACAAGGAAATGAAAGCTATTTTAGCCTTACTAATAAACAATCTTAACGAGCAACAAAAGACCTCACAGTTCTGAAGTCACTCTCACTTGCTAGTGAGATAACACCTGGACGCTTTGAAAAAGCCTTGTTCTGGGGTTGAACGTGGCAACAATTCCAGGTTGTGTTTATGTAGTAGCAAGAGGTAGCATTTCTACCATTTCCTTTTTGCTGTTGTTGTTCATTCATATATCCTGCTAGCCTTGATAGCTCCTTTTGGAAAACAAATGCTCTTGATTGTCGAGAGCAGATGGCGAAGCAGACGCATGTGGGCCAGTGCAGACTGCCGAGTGTGACAGCAAGACTGAAGCCGGCACTCGGGACCTGACTCTAGATCAGGCTCCACACACTCAGCCACCAGGTCAAACGCCCACCTTCAGTGCTTTGGTGCTTAGAAACCACGGAGCTGGATCACAACATTTTCAGTGCATCTTTTTTCATACCACATTAGAGCTCCAAACACTCAAGATGTTGAATATGTTTTATATGTAGGCTGAGTGTGGCCTCTACTTCTGAAATGGCCTACACACTTTTAGCCTCACAGCAGCTGGCGTTCGACTGCGGCATAAAGCTCTAAATAGTTCAAGTTCAAATTTGTAGTGCAGTCATGTACAACATAGGTAGAAGCAGCTGAATTTTATAAGGCTAATGTTGGCTGTTCTGTTGCCTTTGCCTTGGCCAGTGATGATAGCCAATAAATTCAATTTTAGGATCAGTATGAGTCAAAAGTCTGAAAACAGACTACCGAATGTACGTTTTTCATATTCTTAAGGACATCCTGATCTTAAGATGAGTGTATGGATGGATTATTATTTTTTTAATGCCCCCAGATGTAGTATTCAGCAGCTACAGGGGTGTACGACACAATGGCAAAAAAGCTATTCATACTCATTGACTAGTTTATTTGGTACCCAACCAGATAGCATACACTGGTAGTAGGGATTGCAATAAATCCACTAGTTGGTGCTCTAGTGGACTCAAGATCAATATCAATGACAGCGACAGGGTAAATGCCCAGAAAACAAGAAAATGCTTTATTAGTGTGGAAAAACAACATGATATGTGGCAATACTGCAGTTTCACCAAAGGCTGTGTAATTCTTCAGCCAAAGGCTGAAGAAGTGTAATTCTTCAGCCAAAGGCTGAAATTCACCATGCTGAAATTCTCCCCCTAAACAAGACCATTGAATCACATGCTTTAAACTGCTAACCAGTGGCAAAACATGTGAGTAACCAAAACAAACTCAAGGTGTTCCAGTGTGCAAACATGTAAGGGTATGTGATTTAGACTACTTACCTATGATTTCCAACTCAATTTTGAATTCCCAGCTACTGCTCTTGTTCTGATAGGTTCTGTTTGTGAGAATGACATGCTGACTACTATTTATCAAGCATGTCTAGAACTTGTTAGAAAATCACAGACAAAAAGGCCAAGGTGGATCTTCATTGAGAGAATACTACATGGGGCTACAAAGAATCTGTTTCAGAAGACAAAGTGATTTGTTTAATATTTTTCTAAAACAAATGTTCAAGGAGAAGCCAACTTTAGACAGGTATTGGCATTTTGGCGCTCTAGTGCTTAGAAAGCAAGTATCTAGATTGTCAGTACTGCTAGTGAATGGGGCTAGCAAAAAGGCCTAAGGTCTGGAATAGAAATGACTTTGTTTTTTCTCCTGGAGTAGCCTCTCAGAAAGCTAACTAACTTCTGTCTCCATCTGTCACTGGTGACCAGGTAAAAGGAGAAACAAAGACCATGGTATTCAAACACAAAAGCAGCAGTAGCAGCTGCAAACGACAAGTCCAAGGCGAGGACAAGCCGAAGGAGGAAGGAGGTGAGGAGTGTCGGGCAGAAGAGCAAGCCTTCCTAGTGGCTCTGTACAAGTACATGAAAGAGAGGAAAACCCCCATTGAGCGGATACCCTTCCTAGGCTTCAAGCAGAGTAAGTTCACTGTGCTTCCTCAACTTAAATGAGCTGCTCAGAAAGCTGTACTGGCATTTATGTGTAAAGTTACAGTGTTGCCAAAGTATTTTAATCTGTTTTAATGCCTCGATCAAGTCCCTCTTTAGGTGTCAATCACAGCATGTCTCACCCCAAGGAAGCTAGAGTTGGCATGACTACATTCAATTATAAGATTAAAACATTTAATTGTATCATACACCAGTATCATCTTGTTTTATAGTAATACAAGCAGTTGTTTGCAGAAATTTGAGTGACTTTTTTTTAGTAAGTGAAAATAAGTACACAACTGCAACAGAAGACACATTTAATACACATTTACTGCTGTATTCAGCATATTTCAAGGGCACAAAACAACGAACCAACATTTTATTAAAATGTGGTCTGTGCACTGTGCACTTTTTTTATATTTATATACTTCTTTTTATATTATTTTGTAATGTAAACGCAGCATGTAAACAAACTGCAGAAATGGATTTGTAAGTGTGTTCCCTGTAAAGGATGTATTTTATTAGCATGTGTCTTATTTTCACTTATATTCAGACTACTCTCTCTCTCTCTCTCTCTCTCTTTGTCTGAGGGTCAAGCACTGCTTTGTAACAGTTTGTAAAAGGACATGGTTGCTCCATCTGGCTGACAGTGACATTACAGCCACACTGATGGCTCAGTACAAAAATCAAGCAGCCTGGGAGTATATGTTTCTACTGATAAGCCAAGATTTGACTGCCCTAAAGCTGAAAATGAACATTATCTGTCAGACCAGTGTGTACTAAACATCACACATTGTTCTCACAATGTCCTTTCCTTCAGTTTGAGGCTAATTGGTATTCTCCTTGGAACAAAACAAAAGCAAAGAAGTTGCAGTCTTCTCAACTGGGTTTAAAAGCAGGCCGGTGTAGCTTAAGAAAGCATGGAGAGTTATCACTAGTCACCTCTTCCCGTTCTAATTTGATGTCTTCAGCTCATTTCTCACCGACACATGACATGAATAAGCAAGTAGTTAAGATTCACACTCCGTACTGTGCATAAAGATGCCCTTCACTACCTTGCTGCTGAATACAAGACTACTAATATTCATTTCACCCCCTTAATTCTGCCGCAGTCATCAATGAACACATCCCCCAGTTTATGAATATGGATATGTGCAGGCAATATCTGACCTGAATTTTTAACTAGTTTATTCCAAACCTAATTACTCTGTTCAAGGCTTGTCTGCATGAGAGAAAGGCTTCAAGCAAAAACACTTTATTTCTCTCTTATCTTTTTGTATTCCTACATACACATGCACACATACACACAGAAGAAATCTTTGTCCTGGTCTGAACAGCAACATTTGTGCGCTGCAAGGAGGCATCAATAGCTCATTGATAGTCTGCCAGGCTGTAACATATTATTTCAGATGCATGCGGAGACACCTTTTATTTGCTATTCTTTCCCTCTTCCCTCCCTCACACAAACCACAGCCATAGATGTGCCTCTGGGGCTTGGAGAATAGATAAACAGCTAAATAGATGTACATAAGCATCAAAAAACCCTTTCTGAATGTTTTCTTCCATTCATGTCATGTCAGTCAGCCACATCCCCATAGCCAATTACACTGACAAAAACTTGAGAATAAGATGCGCCTTTAATATATTGGATGAACTAAATCTCTGATGAGAATATGGTAAACTAAAATGTGTTTCCTTGTGGAAATGCGAAGTGTGGTTGCACACCACTGCTCCACTACTAAAATATGAGAAGTTTGTATTTTGTGTTAAAATACACTATATGGATACACCTCTTAATTCGGGTGTTTCAGTCATACCCATTGCCACAGGTTTCGGACAACAGCAAGCTGGCAATTTTGTGGACACAGTTTGGGGAAGGTTGTTTCCAGCATGATAGTGCCACCAGTGCACAAAGCAAGGTCCAGACATGGTTGGATGGGTTTGGTGTGGAAGAACTGGACAGGCCCAAGCAGAGCCCTGAAATCAACCCCATATAACACTTCTGGGATGAACTGGTAAAGAGATTGCAAGCCAGGCCCTCTTATACAACATGAGTGCCTGACCTTGTAAATGCTCTACAGAATGAATGGGCACAGATTCCCACAGAAACTCCAAAATTCTGTGGAAAGCATTCCAAGAAGAGTGGAAGCTGTTATAAATGCAAAGGGAGACCAACTCCATATTAAAGTCTACGTATTTGTAAGAAAAGTCATTTAAGTCTCAGTTGGCGTGATGGTCAGGCTTCCCAATACTTTTGTTCATGTAGTGTAGAAGTTCAGAGTAGGAATAGATCACGCCGTGTTTTGAAATTGGCTGAGCCGACCATCAGCTATCTGGCTAACTAGCAACTGCCTCAGAGCGAAACAAATTTGAAACAAATGCGGTTTCAAATAACTCAGAGAGAAAAATTGCATATCACCGCAGGCTCACTTAAACTCTTAAACAAAAGCACTTTAGTGTCCTATAGCCTCAATATGAACAAAAATTCACTCACAACAGTTATTTTAAATTGGCTAAGTGAGCTGGCAGGTAGCTCGCTGGCTAACTAACAGATCTGAAAACAAGCATCCACAGGCTGATTATTTTATACAAACTACATCAACAGTGGCTCACAGTCATTTCATAACTGACCTGGGCTCACTTAAACTCTCAAAAAACCTTTAGTGTCCTTGAGATTAAATATTAACATATTTGTCACACACAGAAGTCACCTTGTGGCTTCAAAAAAGCTTGCTGGCTAACTAAATGGCTGATGTGAGGAAAACTCTGTATCAACCCACAGAAGCTGCCCCTGGTGTACTCAGAGGAGGTGTACACCACCTGGTAGATGTTCTCATAGGCATGTTCTCACACCCATTTGAGAGGCTCGTCATGAGGCACATAAAATCACAGCTGCTCCCTTACTAGACCCCTTGCAGTATGGCTATCATACCAACCACTTAACGGATGATGTCATCATTACCACCCTTCACCTGGCCCTCACCCATCTGGACATAGAGGACACTTATGTGAGAATGCTGTTCATAGACTTTAGGTCAGCATTCAACACCATCATTCTTCTCCAACTGGACTTTCTGACTAAGAGTCTAAGACTAAGAGACTAAGAGACAGCTCCAGCAGCTCCACGCTGAGCATAGGGGCCCTCTGCTGAAGACCTGCGATTGTGGAGCAGCGAGCTGTTCAAACCACATGATCCTGTTTGCTGATGCCATGGCCGTGGTGGGTTACATCAGTAGGAACAACAAGGTGATGCACAGAGAGGGGATGCAACAGCTAATGGACTGGTGCAGGGCCAAGAGCCGGAATGTGGATAAAACGAAAGGGATAGGAGTTGACTTAGGGCAGGGCACGACATGAACACTTTCTGCTGAACATCTTCAGTGAAGATTGTAGAGAGCACCAAGTTGCTTCTTGTTCACATTGCAGAGAACCACATGTAGAATCCCCAACAAAAGCATTGTCACCTAGCTGGTTCACAGCACGAACTAAACTTGTTTCTAACACATGTGCACACTGAACTGTCTGAACACCTTGCACCTCTCTAAATGCATTTTTATTTCTCATATACTAAACATTCCCTGTTCTTCAACTATGTCCAGTTATTCATTATTGCTGGCTACCTCAATACTTGCATTTTTGCACACGTAAGGACTGCTAGAACACCGTACTTGTCATAGTACTGTGTTCATTCATAGTACTGTTGTCTTGTTGTTTTGTTGCTCTTGGGTTTTTCTTGCACTCTCTCTCTTACTCTTTTTGCATTCTGTGTATTTTGTCCTGTCTGCACTTGTAGTCTGGTGGCGTTCAGTTTTTGTTCTTGCGTTGCACCATAGTCCTGGAGAAATATTGTTTCTTTCACAAGGTACTGTGTGTAAGGCTAAACTTAACAGCTGCCTCAGGGCTAAAGAAAAGTGTTCATGGACTGATTGTTTTTTATATACCAGAACAGCAATGACACGCGTATTTCATACGTTCATTCCATAACTGACCTGTACTGTAGTGTCTTAAAGACTTTTTATGAGCCTGCCTCTCTTTGCTGCGGCTGCTTTTTGGCGTTGCAGTATGTTTTCTTCTACCGCATTTGGAAAGTTCCAAAACTCTATTTAAGTTACAAAAATTATACTAATTTTTCATTTATTAATTCTTGAACTTTTTCTGTAATTTACTGGTAACAAACATAATAACAATAACAAAATCTTCTAAAGGCCTTTTTGTAGTGTTTTGTAGCTTTTGTGGCTTAACCAACATAAACCAACATACCAACACAAACAAATACTGGGGTATTCACATTATTTGAGCCAGTCCTGCTGTTAAACCATAATAGTGGATTTGTATTCATTGTATTGTATTTTTAAACAACATGCCATGCTAACCAGTAGGCAAGATGGAGAACAGACCCTAGATTCTGGCTCAGGCTGGGTATTTGTAGGGAGTGAGAGAGAAATTGTTGTTAACAGTCAGGTGAGAAACCAAATTGAGAGGAAAAAAAGGAGAGGGAAGTGCCAGGCTCAGAACTCCTGTAAGATGTTTACAGAATATTTGATTTTGTGTTTTCTTAAATGATCTCAGAAATACATTTGGTACATTTAGGATCATGAAAGCTTTATCTTTCCATAAAATACTGGTCCAAAGTCATTGTTCACACAGCCTAGTGTGTGTGTGTGTGTGTGTGTGTGTGTGTGTGTGTGTGTGTGTGTGTGTGTGTGTGTGTGTGTGTGTGTG